>CM068956.1:86535628-86552578 GCA_035128595.1 Eptatretus atami | reverse complement strand
AAAGTGATGGAGAAGCACCGTTCAGGAGAGGGTTATAAGAATATTTCAAAGTCATTCATTATAATTATCCTTGAGTACGGTGAAATCCATCATTAAGAAATGGAAGACGTATCATACCACCCAGAATCTACCCAGAAAAGGTCGTCCATCCAAACTCAGCAACCGGGTAAGCAGGAAACTGGTTCGGGATGTCACTGTAAATCCAACAATGACTTTGAAACATTTGCAAGGCTCGATATCCAAGATGGGGGTCAGTGTTCATAAATCAACAAAATCCAGTTCTCTTCACAAAGCTGGCCTCTATGGACAGGTGGCAAGAAAGAAGCCATAACTGAAAAAGACACATCGATAAGCTCATATGGAGTTTGTGAAAAAGCATCTTAACAATATTGCAGGCATGTGCAGAAATGCTTTGTGGTCAGAGGAGACAAAAAAATTTGAACTTTTTGGTCTAAATTCAGTGTTACATCTGATGCAGTCCTAATACTGTACATCACCCAGTCAACACCATCCCTACTGTTAAACATAGTGGTGGCAGCATCATGTTGTGGGGTTGTTTATCATCAGCAGGGACTGGCAAGCTTGTTGGGTCGAAGCTTGTTCGGGTTGTTTGGGTCATTATGCTGTTGAAGCACATTCCCACCAAACTCCTTAAATATTCCACACTATCTATGTTGGGAACAAATTCCCTGACAACAGCCCGGTTGAACTGGGCTATCTGCTAATATATATCCAGTGGAACTTCACATAGTTGGCACTTCTCAGAGTTGGCAACTTCTCCTACTTGGCGGGTTTCGGCCGGTCCCGACCGAAGCTAATGCAATTTCGTATTGACAGAACTTCCCGGACTCAGTACTTCTCGTTTCTCGCACTTGGCACCCAAAAGCCGGTCCCAATTAACCAATCAACTTCTCAGACTTGGCAGTGAAAAAACTTTCACGGTGATAGGCCCAATTAACAATGTAGGTGTGGTTAAATGACAAGCCTGGTGTTGGCGCAGTGGTTAGGGCAGCGGCTTGGGACCCAAAAGGTCCTGAGTTCAAGCCCCGTTGGGCCACTGAATTAATATAATATATATATAATATATATATATATATATATAATATGTGTTGATATATATATATATATCTGTATATATGCTGCATGTGTGTGTATATGTATACAATATATATATATATATGTATGTATGTATGTACACATATATGTATATACCAAGTCGTATAACACCAGGGGGTTGACTCAGCCTGTCATCCTTCCGAGGTCGGCGAAATGATACCAGTGTACTGGGCCGGTGTATACCCCGGTTAAAATAGGTGTACATATCCCTGTGTCGTAAGAGGCGACCAGGGTTGCGTCAGGAAGGGCATCCGGTGTAAAATATGTGCCAAATCACTATGCGGATCATATGGATGATCCGCTGTGGCGACCCCTAACGGGAGCAGCCGAAAGAAGAAGAAGAAGAAGAAGTGTGGTTAAATGACAGTTCAACTCAAGTTTGATGTTTGGACTCAAAGAACGATATAAAAAGGTGCGTTGGGTTTGACGAACCAGTTAGCTGGCAACATGCCTCGCAAACAGTTCAAGCAAATGACCCTGGCAGAGAAGGTGAACTAATCAAGAACAGCGATGGTCAATCACAAGGAAGTCTGGCGGAACAGTACGGCATCGCCCGAGGTACGGTACAGAACATTCTAAAGCGAAAGCGGAGTTCATGCAAGCCTACGAAGAGAATGAGCCGAGCAAGAAGAAACGGGCCAACATCTGTCATTTCGAGCCTGTAAAGCCTGTTATCTGGGAGTGGTTCTAGAGGATGTGAGCTTTGAATGTGCCGATCTTGGGACCGATGATCAGGGAGAAAGCACTCACCTACACTGAATCGCAAGGAATACGCGACTTCAAGACCTCGACGGGCTGGATGGACAAGTTTAAAACTCGCCACGACATAAATTGTGCCGTTCTGAATGGTGAAGGGGCCATTGTCAAGTTAGAGACTGTAGACCAGTGGAAAGAAAGATTTCTCGGAATTATTGAATTGTACGATCCAAAAGACGAGATGCCTTTGGCCGATCTCATTCGACGGTTTCAACGCGCAACCGGGTCGGGAGACGATACTCCCATCGAATACGAGGCGTGTGACAACGAACTAGTCACCAGTGACGTCAACTGTACGGAGGACGACAGTCACTGCCCGCTGATGATGACGACGATGCGGAAAACGAACCATCCCCGACAATAACAACGAGACAAGCGATTGAAATGACGGACAAGCTCAGAGACTTTTTTTCTCCGAGAGATTATGCCTGATTATGTGCAGATTATCATACAGATAAACAATTATTTGCTAGAAAAATTCGTGACTTGATGTCTTTTTCCATTCGCCAAGATAGCTCATAAAATTATTGTTACATGTCATAATGAAGATACATGTACGTCATTTGCTAATTTTAAATAAACACGATTGTATATCTTGCTAAGGTTTTTAAATAGAAGTTATTGTACATATTCTTGTGTGTTAATAAATGTACATAAATTGTATAAATCACTTCACTGTTGCATTGTTTTTTTTGTTGGCACTCTTGCGGGGAACTCCCAACTTCTCGGACTTGGAAACTTCTCAAACTCAGCACTTTTGGGCCGGTCCCTCGAGGTGCCAAGTCCAGGAAGTTCCACTGTGTGTATATATAATATAATATATATATATTATATATTATAATAATAAATATATATACATATACATATACGCATGCACCACCACACACACACACTTCAAGGTTTACATAGACTTTCTATTCAATAAATAAATCAAAATTAAAAGGTAAAGGTAAGTTGATGAATCTTCACCGATCTCTCAAGGTATACCCCTTTTCCAGATACAAACTTGTTCCATATGTACCATCGATATTGTAACACATTGATGCCATCTGCGCAGAAATATTTGGGATGGGTGGGTATTGGGTAATCAGTCATTTCAAGACATGTATTTTGACAACATTGTCCTCATTTTGTAAACCTAATGCCACCAGATGTTTTCCGAAAGGTCAAGAGATTCTTAAAACAAAATTACAAGTGGACAAGTCCAGACTGTATGGATGGTTCTCGGTGGGGGGAGAAGGTTGGACGATTTAGAACTTTCCAAATGATCTCAACTAGAGTACCTTATAATGGTGATCACAACTGCAGTGTGAGGGTGAACATGATCACGCAGTGAAGACTCACCCTGGAACAGTGTACCTGGCCAGCAAGAACGTATCGCTCGTCTCCGTCTCACTTCAAGAGTAACGGTGTTTCCCAGGCAGGGTGACTATGCATTGAAGGTTTCCCAGGTTCATGCATTTCTGCAGGAATTAAACCATTCATTTTCAGAAATATTCATGCCAGAAGATTTTCGGTTGATCGCTCATCCTGTAATTTTTTTTGTCACCGGAGAGAGAGAGAGAATCTCATCGCTCCATGCTGGCTCTGGTGTGAAATGATGAATGCAGGTATCATCGTGTCTGATAAAAGACATCATATCCCTCCCTCAGGTATCATTCCAGAAGCTATATACAATAGCCCACAGGAGATGCCTTTTGATGAAATGTAAGGTTTTTGGTACTAATCTTGCATCAACCTTGTATTTCGAGTCAAAATTAATTATTATTCTATGCTTCCAACACTGGCATCCAACCATTCTGCAATTTCACATTTTGTATTCTCGCAGTTTATCAATGTTATTTATTCACCATATTTAAAGTTTGCTTGAGTGACAGCACATGGTTGCATGTCTCTCAAATTCAGGCATTATTAATTCACTCACTGCACCACATAAACACACAACTACGTGAAAGATGTCAGCCTGTGAAATTCAGCGGGATTGATGTTCTACTTCACAATTAACTAAGATACGATTCATATGCGGTGATTCCAACTGTCACCATGCCAATTGGATGGTTGTTGGTATCTCTTCAACCAACTATGGCATTGCAGCAAAGGGCGCACTGCGACTCCAAGAGCCTCACCCAATCGGTGAACTTTCCGACCTGGATTTCTCCCAATGGCACGTACTCCCTTCTGGACTTGGTGATGATGTATTTTCCTCCTAGTGTCTCCTTTTCCTCTTCAGCCCCAAAAAGTTCATCTGATAATGTGCTAGTGAGAGTCAACATCTGTCTGGCTATTGTCAGAGAGCTGCCTCACTGCCGCAGAGTCTGGTAGTTCAATCAAGCCGATGAGACTGGGTGTTCATGTCCACCTCCCCTGATGTTTACTACCCGGGAATCCCTCTCTACAAGCTTGCTTTCCCTCACGTACAGATGTAAACCACCCCTTCTGCAGTTATCATACAGATCATATCACCCCCTGGTACAAAGAATCCTGTGGTGAGGTTGTTGCCGTCAAACAACTTGCCTTCTCGCCACGTAGCTTAAGCCCTCAAGCAAGCACTCCAACAAAACTGTTGATGAGGAACGGCTGCCTTGGCAAGCGATAGCAAGCTTATTGGTAATGGAACACCTGAACACAGCATTTTATATTTCCAAGAGGGGAAAAAGGCAATAAAACATTGGAATTCCTACAGATTTTTTGCAGTAAAGTCTAAAACAACATTGGCTAAGCGAGTGTGAAAAATAACATGAAGTCCTCTTTATTAGGCCTTTTTGGGTGAAAATAACACGAAGTCCTCTTTTTCCGTGTTTTCTGCATAAATATATATATTCTTTTGTTGTTGTATACCATATAAGAGGCAGAACATATAACACACAGAACATATAACAAGGCAGGAGATGAGGGGTGGGAGAGAGAAGCAGAAAATAGTGGGAAACAGAGACAATAGGAGATCTGTGGAAGGGAGAGGGATGGGGCGAGGTACACGGGGTACACAAGATGTACGGAGGGGGGAGGGGGGAGCGGTGTACACTACAAGGACTTTCAGGAAGGAAAACAGGCAGGGAATTTGAGGAAGGTGGGTTTGGGGTGATTAACGAGGGTAGAAAAGATCAAGATTGTGGATGGGGGAAGACATGAGATGGTGGTGAACAGCTGTTTTGAAGACCTGGAGGGAGGAGTGGGATTGAAGAGAGTGTGGGAGTTTGTTCCAGAGGTGGGGAAAAAAAAAAAAAATGAAAGAGTGAAGGTGAGCAGTGATTCTTGATTTTGATAGTTTCATCAGAAAGGGGGTATTTGGCGGACCTTGAGCACCCTGCAGAAATATAGAGGGGACAGATCACAGACAGAGTGGGGGGGGGGGTGCACGGCCAGAGATGGGATGGTAGAAGACAGAAAGACTACTGACCTGTCGCCGGTGAGAGTGAAAGACTCAAAGACTCAGCTTCATCGCAGGAGACATCAATGATCCTAAAAGCCTTGTTACCCACAGCATGAAGTCAAGCGAGGTGTGAAGCAGGAGCACTGTCCAAAAAGCTCCCCCCAAAAAATATTCATCTGCCTCTGTTTGGTGGACGTTAAAGATCCCATGGCATCCTTTGTGAAGAGGAGGCAAGCTATCGCTGGCACCATGAACAAATGACAAATTTCTGCCCTAACCAGCATAGGGCATTGCATCAGCAGCACAGCCACACCCTCAACCAATGATGCTACCCTGCAACCTTGTGCTGCATATGAAAGAAGAAAGAAGAAGATGAAGGTTGAACTTGCCAAACTGCACCTTAATGAAGGGATGTGCAGTTTTTACTTTTAAATAAATGAATAAATATGTTGGTGGTGTATATAAATAAATAAATAAATAAAAGTTTGTGTTGGTTGTGAAGATGGCAATCCCGACCCAGCTATGGACTGCCATCTCGGGGTTTCACAAGCAGGGCGATTCATCAAAGTGTGCGCCATTCCTTGGATTTATGTGAAACTGGACGTCACATCTGCTGGCATAAATTAGTGGGCATGGACGTTAAAGATCCCACGTTGTCCTTTGCAAAGAGTAGGCAACCTATCACCGGCACTGGGGTTAAATTCCAAATTCCTGCCTTAATCTTAGTTGAACGTCAGGCCTGACCAGCCAGTTCATGAAAGACTTGGGCCAAGCTTTACCTGGCCAACCCCAACCCCACAAGATTGTGGAAATAATTGTGGCCATCAAATAATAATAATAATAATAATAATCAAAAAAAATAATAAATAATGACATAATATTAATGCACCACTGTCCACATTGTGGGCACATGCAACCCTCCTTCGGCTCCCCCTGGCCGCTCCCGGAGGGAGAGCTGGTGTTTCTATTTTGCCAAAATTCCAAATTGGCTCTGATCCCAAAATCTTTTGACATTCCTCACACCCAGATATTATTTCATACATATGTGTCAAGTATGAAAGAAGTGCTTCCAGTCATTTTCAAATGCAGTGGAGGTGGTGGACGAACGCATAGTGAGACAGACAGAACCAAAAATAAGCCCCGAGCCAGGCTGGTGCCAGGTTAATAGGGGCTAAAAGGTCAAGGTCAATGTTGATCTGCCCACGCATAATCAAGGTTAACAATAAATTTACAAGCAGCAGCCCAAATTTAGCAGTTTGTATAATTTTCAAGATCATCATATAAATTGTTTCTTTATAAATTACTCTTTGCCTTAGGTACAGCCAGAAATGTAGACGTGTTGTCCCTCAACACAACACAGACGGATGTAAACGTATACATTACATCTCTCTCTATCGAGTGCAGCCTGTGGCTGCTGGTTGCATCATTGGTTGGGACGCGGCTATGCCGCTGATGCAGTGTCCCCCTTACCAGTACAATGGTGCTCATTTTGCCGACCTCGGAAGGATGACAGGCTGAGTCAACCTCCTGGTGTATTTTAATTCAGCGGCCAACGGGGCTTGAACTCAGGACCCTAGGATCCCAAGCCATCACCCTAACCACTAAGCCAACACCAGGCTATACATTACATGACAATCATTCAATGCATATAGAATCCAGAACTTACTTATCTGGGGTTTCAGTGGTTTGATAAAAAGTTACGGTCGTAGATAAACAAAACAAAACAAAAATTCATATATTGGATTGTGTACAAGTCAGACAAAAAAAATGGAAACAAAAATACAAGCCATACAAAATAAAAAATAAATACAACAATAAAAGGAACTGAACAAAGACAATGTTGTTGTTGTTGTTGTTCGTCTTTCGGCTGCTCCCGTTAGGGGTCGCCACAGCGGATCATCCGTTATGATCCGCATACTGATTTGGCATAGGTTTTACGCCGGATGCCCTTCCTGACGCAACCCTCATCGCCTCTTACGACACAGGGATAAGGATTGGGTTTCGCCATGATTCCGGGCTGCCCTACACCCCCTCATAGCGCGGCCCAGCGCAGAGCTCCCGTCCTCAATCGATCCTCCAACCCAAGCCTCCGAGTAGCCGAATTACAGGCGCACGCCACTACGCCCGGTACACGAACTGAACAAAGACAATATTGTTTTCAAATCTGAGTTTGTTAAGAAGGTAATAAGAGCTAAATATTTGTTTTGATGATGATGATGATTATTATGATGATCATGATGATTATGATGATTATGATGAGCCTGAAACACTATAAAAAGTCCAATCATGGCACATTGCCACGGTTTTAAAATGGCTGAACGATGCACACATCTCAAGACGTTTGTCATGAGACGGAACCAAAATAATTTCGCTGAAACTTTTCAGGTCACCCACTGTGATCTGTCAGTTACATCTGTACTCTTTTATTTGTTTCTATTTTTATTTTAGATACTGGCTCCAGCTGAGTTAGATATTTTGTACATAAGGACCTAATTGTTGAAAGAAGAGCATTGAAGACCACAAAATCAGCTTTTATGTGAAAATATAACTTAAATATAGAAGGAAAACTGTTTCAAACCATAACGATGAAAAGATCAGTCAAACCGTTATACTTCAGTCTTTTGTTTCAACGATGTTTACAAACTTAGATTCACAAAGAGAGGAAGAGGATCCATTTAATTTGCCATCTCACAAATCACCTTGTCACATGAAGATTGACAGAAAGCGAGTGTGTAGGTGAGCGAGTGAACATTTTCCCATGTGATGCATTGGAGATGAACAATTATGAGGGCGGTTCAGTAAAAGTATGACAACCAAAAGTATTTCTTACGATACCAAAAAAAAATAAAAAATATATGGTCGTAGTTTCAGGCAATCTCCAAACCATATGCAACCTGAAAAACATTATCAACCCAATGAACATCCTGCAATCAGTTAAGTTTCCTGAAGATGAAAGTACCACTACACTGTTGCAAGATGATCAACGAATCATTTTCATACTGTACAGATTGAAGTTTTCCATGGCAAAATCAACTAGGAGCCGTTAATCCAGGTCCCTCACCTTTTGGGTGGTATGAAGAATACATCTGTGTAATATGCAAGCTAAATGTTGAACGGTTTTTGAAATATCGCGTACACAAGCGAAGTTACTGAATTGGTTGCCAAGGTAACATAATTCAATCAATTACGGCCGTGTTCTAATCAGGTTGAGATAATGTGATGAGGAATAGATATCTGTAATATGAAAGCTAAACGTTCAACAGTTTTTGAAATATCACGGACGCAAGAGTACATGGACAGATGATTGGTCGGTCGGACGGAGCTCGATTTAATGTCCCCGTTGGATGGAGATGAGAAGGCAATGCGCAGGCTTAATAATATACAAGCCGATGAGTAAAATATCATACCCTAGGCAGTAATTGTCAAGATTATTAAGTGTGCAATAATCACCAAATGATGCAATTACCTTCAAGGTTGATATGGGCAACAAAAAGTACAAGCCAATGGTAACTTGCATGTGCTGAGGATATCTCTGGTTTCCGATAAAGACAATGATCAGCACTGAGTGACCAATAAGTTAATACATGTATTTTACCGTGAAATTATTGTTGGTCATTTTAGTTCAAACTGTTGTCAGTGTGCATTACCGCAAACTCTCCTTTCCTAACTGTTTGAAATTTTCAGAAGAGTTGAAAGTGAACAAAACAAAAAAAATGCTGTTCAGGCAAAATTGCACCGATTCATTTCATTTGTATTGCCTAACATGATCATAATAATATTATGATACCATTATCAGTATCTTGATGTTATTACTTTTGTTATGAGAAGCAGCCTTGGAAAAACACGATGATACCATGTAACGACGCTCAAGCTGCTATCTAAAGTCCTTATCAAGGTGTTTTTCGAATGTGGAAAAGCCAATAAGACATGGGAATTCCTTTGGATTTTTTGCAGTTGAATGAAAAGCTGTTAGGGTCACTTGTAATACCCTCTCCCACCACCACTGGGAACGACGCTACATGGTACACTTACATAAAGAATTGCATCAGCCCCACCTTCAGATTGAGTACTAACTTGCTGGGATGATTGAGCCATTTGAGTATCCTGCATTGGAGTGGCGACCCATCCACGATTGTACCCAATAGCCCAGGAAACTGCTTTGGCAGCACCGACGCTCTGTACAGTGTATGGTCCCAATGGATGTATGTATGTATGGATATATGTATGTATGTATATACATATATATATATATATATATATCTATATATATGTACATATATATACATACACAAATAAATATACATGCGTGTGTGTACATCAGACCCAGCTATTCGTGGTTTCTAAAATGCGACCTGCTTCAACATTTGCAGCCTTGTGCTTCGTGTATTCAGGTTTATTTCGCATGTTTGCGGTTTTTCGGGGGTGTATTCACAGTTTTTCACGAGATTTTTGATTTTCCATCATGAATCATGAATCGTCCGGAACCTATCCCCCATTTTTCCATTGAAACAATGCCCTGCAATTCACGGATTCGCTACTTGTGGCATTTTCCAGCAACGTATCCCCCACAAATTCCGGGATCCAACTATATATATATATATATATATATATATATATATATATATATATATATATATATATATATATATATATACATGCAGATTGATATTTTGAGGAAATATGCATTTAATGTTGTTAATCATGAGCACCCATCATAATACATTTCCTGCTTATTAATGCACAGGCTGGAAATAAAGATGGTGGCAAGTAAGGTAACAAAGAGGGAGGAACAGTGAATAATTTAGAAAATCCCGGACAAAAAAAAAAATCTGAAGCCACGGTTGAAACTTACAGATGTCTGACGATGATGTCCTCTCAAGGATATCAGTATTAATGAGTGCCTTGGGGTAGGTTCTTGATGAATGACGCTTAAGAATGATGTGCAAATCCAACAGAAAAAGATAGGTTTCACCCCAATGTGACAAGTGCATCTCCAGAGTGATAATGCAAAGTACTTTGAAGGGTTATGCAAAGTATTGTTAAATTGGAGGGGGTATGTACTAGCTAGTGTGTTAAATTATCGTGGTCCACCTGTCTGTGTAGGTTAGAACATTTTCTTTATCCAGTCCTGTTTGAATGCCATCACCAGCCATTGGCGGGCTGCAAGGTGTCGTGCCATTGATTGAGGCGGCTTCGGTGGCATCACCCCATCCACGTGACGTCACAACGGAAGCAGCGGCATACCACCTCAGTGACCAGTGCCAGGGCATGAGCGAAGGACACGAAAGGGTTCCGGATATAACCATGGGGGTGGGATGGGGATAAACATGCTGCGCAAAGACGTTCCATCTTCTTCGATTTGGAATCAACGGCTGCACTCTCTGAAGTCACTCGAGCTGACTCACTTGGTGTCAAGGCAGTGAATTGGCCCATTTGGAGGAGTTGTAGAATGAGTCGGAAGAGTCGGGGGCTCAGTCTCTGACTGAGGTGCAGCGAGCTCATCTTTGGTGCTGTGGCTCAAGAGCTGACCTGTGCCTGCCTGGATGCCTCCTGTGCTGCGAGTACTGGAGCCTGCTTCCACCCCTGTATCCTTTAAATCTTGCCTCTCCCCGCTTCCCATTCCGGTTGTGTGTGGAAAAAAAGTGTGCTCATGGCACATCGGATTTCTATATCTGTATCGTTAAGTGTAAATATTTATTTATTTTTCATTCATTAGTTTAAGTCGGCCTTTCGTCCCAGTATGCTCCCTTCGTGTTGTCTTATCTATCTTGAATAAACAGTTGTTTCTTAAGAATACATCGGTTGATAAAGCCTCACGCATGATCCATTTTGGTGTTTGGGATATCCCCAGGGGAGGTATAAATTGGAAAAACAAAATAATTTCAAGAGACTGGCAAGATCCAGATACTGTTGGGGGGGGGAAGAAGCTGCATTTTTTGCTTGAACGTCGTTTCATTTAATTTGGCCATTTGCAAAGCGTATTGCTTCGGCGTGGCGCGGAGGAGTGTTACCGACCCTATTGACATGGCAGGATCATCTACTTCAGTATATAAAGCTCTTTATAACAATCCATTCACTGATTCACTCACTCATATATGTAAAAATGTTCAGTACTTTCTATGTGGGATAGAAAGTTTAAACTTTGCACACTGATGTAACTCAAAGCCAAGATTCAAGGAAAAAAAAAATCACAAAAACTCTGCAAATGTCTGTAAACTAAAATATCCGGAAACAAAAGTCAGCCCATGCAGCGTCACGCGACCTAAGACAATGGCACGTCA
Source organism: Eptatretus atami (assembly GCA_035128595.1). NCBI lineage: Eukaryota > Metazoa > Chordata > Myxini > Myxiniformes > Myxinidae > Eptatretus > Eptatretus atami. The sequence goes on along the minus strand of CM068956.1, from coordinate 86,541,055 downwards.
CATGATCTTGCACATGGGCACGATCACACCCAAGGGAGCTGGTGTTTCTCGGTTTTATAACGGTACGGTTTGAGAGTGTCAGTGGATTTTTGTCGTTTGTCGACAATGTACAGTGGTAGGAGGTCGTAAACATTTATCGTTTACAGATGGTGTGCAGTGGTGAGTGTTACAGTGCATATTTTAACTATTCCATGTTTACATATAATCAGAGCTTTTTATCAGGCACTCTGGTTATAACAAACATTCAGAACAGGTATTAATGATTATATATTTTCCCCATATTCACGACAGACATTGCTGGAAAACCTAGCTATATAAAGAAAGATTGCTCTGTCCTGGAAAGCTGAACGCACAAACAAGGCTCCCCGTTCGAAAAATCATCAAAATACAAATGTGAGATTGCCAAAATTAATTATCCAAAACATCAAAAGAAACAATCATTATATTATTCCCCATGTTTTTACCCTCTTCACCCTATTCCTATTCCTTTATTAACCCAGTTCCACCTCGATCTGTCTGACATGTCAGAAGTAATGCCAAATCTGTTGGAAATTTTGAAGTGAGCAGTAGTTTGTAAAGTATTTTTTGGCAAGAAACAGCATTATTAGTCATCCGGTAGGCACAAAATAAGATCACTTCACCGGACAACTTGGAAGTTGTGGGGAAAAAAATAAAAAAAATCTCAAAAGGGTGTCTTTGCTTCAGATGAACAATTCAACAAGATGTAGTCAGCAGACCAAGCCGGACGCCAATCGTCTGGTGCAGTCATCACTTCCTGCATACTCCCACCTGACTATGCAACCATCTCCAAAAGCAAGCAGCTTGCAGCATTCGGCACCAAATTCATTCCAAAGCGCTTTTGCTGGAACTTAAAGCTCACAGTGGAGGCAGAAAAGCTTACAGCTTCTGCTTTTATGAAAGGTTTCCAAATGCAACAGAATAAAGTAACCATTGTGCAGAGCAAAGAACTGAAATAAACCAAGCTTGTGCTACTGTCTGGTTCACAAGAGCTATTGGAATGACTTCATGCGTTGCCACAAATCACTTTAACAGTATTTGGAATTCAAAGGAATGAGGCATAAGGGTGTTTCACAAACCAAAACCAGAGGATTTGTGATTTAAAAAAAAAAATCCAAATAGGCAATGAGAATTCCCCGTGATACGTGTCCAGGATCTCTGGCTGGAGGTCTAGTTTTGAACACTTTTCTCGACGATGAAAACTCGACGTCCTCTGAAGAAAAAGACGAGAACAAACGCGAAACCTAAACAGTGCGAATTAACAAGGCCAGAAGTTACATACCCAGACAGCTTGGTTGGATTTCTGCACAATGCACCATTTGCACACACACACACACACACCCATTCAGGAAACATGTGGTGAACAGATGTTTGCTCAGAACTCAACTTTGGTTAAAATAGTCCACTGTTGATATTTTGGAGATCTCCAGCAAACTTTGGACTAATACAGCAGACTGTTTGGAGACAATTACAATGTTGTGTACACAAGCAGAAGCAGCTAAGGGGCATTTAAGTATACATTGCTGAATTCCCCATCAGCAGTCATCTTTTGGATCATCTTGTTGATTCACCATTTGGTTGCTCGTTTACGCCTCGTTATCGTATTGCTTGTAATTTTTTTCACATCGGTGGGGATACATGAAGCCTCATGTGCCTGACCGATCTGCACTGTTGTTTTTGTCATTTCGTTGCAGTTATCAATTTGATTCCAATTGCAAACTACTTCAGCCTTCATTTTTGTTCATAGAGTTAAAGAAATGCTTCAAACAAAAACAAAATGTCCAAGCTTCTTCAATAAAATCTCAAAAACACTCGTGAAACAGCTTTTGACATCACATTTTCAACAAAGCGATATTATGAGAACATGGAATATGGAGAAGACAAATTAAGGATTTGGTCAAAAGGTTAAAGTAAAGGCACCGTTTTGCAAATGGAAGAAGTCCGAATACAAAGCGGATGGGCTTTACATTTTCAGATGCTTTCTCGTGAACATTAAGGACTATTTCACTGTTTGCACATCAGCGAATGTCCAGAATGGGCAAAGGGCATCCACAAACATTTGTCTTGACAAATAAAATGTTGTTGTCTTGACTACATCTTCATTACCCCTCACCATAGCTCATTTAGTCACCAGATTCCAAAGGAGCATCGAAATCTTTGAAGATGTGCGCGATGCACTCCAACGGAAGAGACAACCGACCAGAGTCAGGTGATGCCTTCGAGTATGGGCATCATCATTTCTGCATCATGTCGAGATCACATGCTCTAGTTTTATGCATAAGATCACAATGCTGTCGTTTGTGCAGTAAAGTATTACAGCTTGGCACCAGCAGACTGTAGGCCACAGTCGTATATTAAATAATACAAAACAATACACTCTAATACTGGATGTCACAGGCATCGCACAGGCTTTCCCACATTACAAAAAATGTCAAGACTTTGTAATCTGGATTCACATGCACGATGCCCGCGATGTGTGGGGTTGCATTTTCCTGTAGCCCCGTTATGTCAAAATCAAAAAGACAAAACAACATTCACCAAGTAGTGTTTAGTTTTTCTCCATTCAACAATTTCTTCCTGTTGTGCCAAATTCATTCCTGCCTTTCCACCTGTATTGCTTCTGTTCAGGAACCCCATGGACCTCCTTTTCATGTTTTGGAGGAAATACAAGTTTCCTGGTGCTGAGCATTCCAATGTGGGTACTGAAGCACAGCACTGTAGTTCTATCCAGCTCCATCGCGATCTTTCCTGTAAGAAAATCTTTCTTGTTACTGTATTTTGTATTCCTTTCAGATCTTATTCTCCATTGTAAAGGACAATGCTAATATGTGAAAGGTACTACATCTGACAGTAAGCTTTCGTATTCACTTGGACTGACAAACATAACTTGAAGCATGACCAAGTCACATCTCTAAATTCATTATTTATCATGTTGCAAAAACAAAATTAGCATTGGATTCAGGATAGAAATAGTGTTAAAGAATTTGTAGCCTAACACAATCTCAGAAACAAAAATAAAATAAACCAATGTCACCCTTAGGGTGACCCGTATCTTGCCAAAAGGTGACCACGTGTGGACTTCCTTTAAGGTCACACTGAGTGAACAGAGCTGCTATCCACCAGGAGCGACTCCTTGAGGAATATCTGCCTACGAGAGATTCCGATGAGAATCGTTCTACAGAGTAACCATGAAAATATGCGTTTGCCTCATAACGTCACCAAATGACGTCATAATGTCTCAAGCTTGATATATCTAGAAAGCACTCATCGAGGTGTTCAATTTGAGGTACTACACGATATGGTTCCTAAAACTTGAAAATTTGACCTTGGGGTCAAATATGTTTGACCTTAGCGCTAACCATGAAGGTCAAGGCCAATCGCCACCAAAATTAATCAGCTGAGTGCCAGACCATAACTATATTCCCATGAAGTTTGAGACGATCCGATCAAAATTTCAAAAATAAGGGTTTCGTCGACTCCCCTGATTTGCGACAAAGTGACCTTGACCTTCAAAATTTTATGCGCTGAAAGGGACCTCTATAGGCCTCTGATATGCGAAGTTACAAAAATTTCCAATGATAACTGTGCTCTGCAGAGTAATTAATACGTGATTACAGACAAAAAAAAAAAAAACACATGAAGGTCAAGGCCAATCGCCACCAAAAATTAATCAGCTGAGCGCCAGACCATGAACTATATTCCCATGAAGTTTGAAGACGATCCGATCAAAATTACTCAAAAAATAAGGGTTTTGTCGATTACCCTGATTTGCGACAAAGTGACCTTGACCTTTGCCCTTCAAAATTTTATGCACTGAAAGGGACCTCCATAGGCCTCTGATATGCGAAGTTACAAAAATTTCCAATGAAAACTGTGCTCTGCAGAATTTTTTTTCGTGATTACAGACAAAACAACAAAAAAAAAAACATACAGACTGACTAACATATCTTGCAAAAACTTCGTTTCGGCAAGATAATAAATATCTTGATATCCAACACTGCAAAATTCAAAATTGGCAAAACAAATCTGTATGCAACAATGTACAATGGCAACAGCGACAGAGATACTTTTTTGATCGGGCATGTTAATCTCTTTTTCTACAGAATCATAAAGTGATCGATTATCTGACAAAATGATATTTGTACTCATTATTGTGGGTTAATAAGTACTATTATAAAAGCCCATCAAAAATGACAGCTTGGAACTTTATATTCAAAATATTCAAGGAGACTGGAAGATATGACGTTTTGTAGCAAGAAGCGTTATTTTAAAACACTGCATGTATAAATACTACCCTATTTTCTTTATCTTCTGGGACGCTTCATTTTGACGGTACAGCCTCATGAGTGTGCCAAAGTCTGAAGGCTCGGCCTAGCGTCAGGTGTGCTGATATCTTCTTTATTTATGAGATGAACACTCGTTTTTACTCTGCTCACGTTGCACATCACGTGCAGCAAATTTCACCTCCCTACGCCTTGTACTTATTATTTTAAAATGCTTCTGTACACCGCCCTCGAGGCCCGGTTGGAAGTCACCATCTACATTTCCAATAGAAGAGACGTAATTACTCTTTTATGAAAAATGTTTTTCGAGTTATTTTTAAATCCTCAAACATAGACTGCAGTGAACACACAGTCATGTTAAAAGATTGGCCTTTAAATCTCGATTCAAATCGTCCTTACGAAGGGGGACCAACAAATACAGAAATGCTCACATACACAAATACACTGTGTTTTATAAAGGTAGATGAAAGTAAGATTGATTTGGTTCAGATATTTGTCTTTTGTGATCCTGAAAGAGAAATATGCATTTTGGTAAAGCTGGCACTTATGGTCGGTCAACATGAAAATTTATGTCGCACAATTTGGACTCAAACATATTACAATTGAAAATGCCATCTATTGTTGGGATAGATGTAAACATTAAGGTAAAGGTTGCTTTTCTTCGTATCAAGCAAAGGCACATGTTTTACTAAAACAGAGCACAAGCTGGACAAAACCATTTTCACCGTCAGGGGAATATTCTCAAAAGCTTGAACCACGGATGGTTTAATAAATGAATCGTATCAGGTTTACAAGTGTCCATGCTGCTCCAAGGGTGGATCACATGCTTTAAGCTCCATTTGTTCAGGACAATGCAACGGCATGAGATCACACAGCCATGCCACACCCTGCATTATCCTCGCCAAAAAGTTTTCAAAATAAAAATTATAATAAAAAACAAAACATTTGGAAGTTGACATTTATGGAAGTCTTTAAACTCCATCGTCACCTATTATTTAAGTTTGGTTGGTTTTCATGTAAACAAGTTCCTATTGCATTGCATTTGATATGATAATCATTAATTAATTATTTTAGTGAGGTAAATTCTTTAATTAATATTATTGATTAAAAATACATATATTTATAG
>CM068956.1:86464081-86474438 GCA_035128595.1 Eptatretus atami | reverse complement strand
TATATATATATATATATATACATACATACATATATGAGGTCCCGCGAGGAGGAGTGATGTAAGCGACATTTTTTAATGATATTGTTGCGAATTCGCGCACGCCGGCGTGCGATCGGCTGCGTACCTCTAATCGCAACCGCATCACCCACCGGACGGACAATTCAGTCATGACTTTCCGGAGCTAACGCCGGAACCCTGTCACGGGTGGTGTTCTTCAACCCCACCACTCCGGCTGCCAATTGTCTACCCGCACAGGATAGGGTCACTCGCCGAAATTCAATATACCTAAGTACCTGCGCGCGGAGCCGACCGGGCAGCCGTACCATCGACGCAGGCGCTTGGGACACGAACCGGCTTAAGCGTCCATTCCGTTCTGCAGTGATAACCGGCGGTATTATCGCCGACTCGTCCGGATCCGATTCTATTTAACGGGTGTTTGAAACCCACTATTTATTCCGCGATGCAAGTGGCATTTTCAATAGGGGAAAGAGGATGCAACGAACGGGATACATTCAAACCAAGCACATTTATTTAGCCAACGACGTATGCAGGCAAATAGGGAACAAAAGCAAAACACGCATGCAGTTCATTTATGAAGATTGCGGGACGTACGCATGCAACTATACAGCCAAACACAATGCAAAGGAAAGAGCTAATACCGTCTATCTATTATGTACAAGTCACTTATACAGTTTTACTTGACAGACGGCGCCACGACAACATTCATTCAAAAGCCCAAAAGAAAAGAACCCCCTCACAGACACGGAGGTCAGGCTGGACCACTTGGGTCTTTATGACGCGGGACTTGGAAGACCGAACGGGTCCCGTGAGACCGTAGCAGGTTACCTGCACCCTCGAGGTGCCTCGGTGGTCGGCAGGACAGCTCTGCCACGCAGTCAGGAGGAGAGTGCGGAGAGAGCTCGCCGACCACCGAGGCACCCTCGAGGTGGCAGGTAACCTGCTACGGTCTCACGGGACCGTTCGGTCTTCCAAGTCCGCCGTCATAAGACCCAATGGTCCAGCTGACCTCTCGTGTCTGTGAGGGGGTTCTTTTCTTTTGGGCTCTTGAATGAATGTTGTGGCGCCGTCTGTCAAGTAAAACTGTATAAGTGACTGTACATAATAGATAGACGGTATTAGCTCTTTCCTTTGCATTGTGTTTGGCTGTATAGTTGCATGCGTACGTCCCGCAATCTTCATAAATGAACTGCATGCGTGTTTTGCTTTTGTTCCCTATTTGCCTGCATACGTCGTTGGCTAAATAAATGTGCTTGGTTTTGAATGTATCCCGTTCGTTGCATCCTCTTTCCCCTATTGAAAATGCCACTTGCATCGCGGAATAAATAGTGGGTTTCAAACACCCGTTAAATAGAATCGGATCCGGAGATCGGGCGATAATACCCGCTCGGTTATCACTGCAGAACGGAATGGACCGCTTAAGCCGGTTCGTGTTCCCAAGCGACCTGCGTCGAGGTACGGCTGCCCGGTCGGCTCCGCGGCAGGTACTTAGGTATATTGAATTTCGGCGAGTGACCCTATCCTGTGCGGGTAGACAATTGGCACGCCGGAGTGGTGGGGTGAAGAACCCACCCGTGACAGGGTTCCGGCGTTAAGCTCCGGAAAGTCATGACTGAATTGTCCGTCCGCGTGGGTGATGCGGTTGCGATTAGAGGTCTGCAGCCGATTCGCACGCCGGCGTGCGCGAATTCGCAACAATATAAATTTTTAAAATGTCGCTTACCATCACTCCTCCTGCGGGACCTCATATATGTATGTATGTATATATATATATATATATATATATATATATATATATATATATTACATGGGAGGGGTGTATAGTGGCTTTATGGGTCATAAAGGGGTCTATAAGTGTTAAAGGGTCTAAGGATCTTAAAATGGGTCTAAATGTCTAAAGGGGTCTAAAAGTGAAAGAGCAAAAGTGGTCTGAAGTGTCTAAATGGTCTGACATTGTCAAAAGGGTCTTAAAGGTCTATATGTCAAAGTGTCGAAAGCGTCGGATGTCTATACATCTCAAAAAGGATATAAATGAGTATTAAGTGTCTAATGGGGTCTACAGGCCAGTAAGACAGGGTGTTAAGGAGTGAAGCCTGTAATTGAAGAAAATCATGTTAGTGAATAAATTAACTCTGGAAATGCAACATGCAATAGTGGGCAAATGTCCTCTCTAAATGAGTGTTTAAAATGCCTATTTAGGTGCATTGTGGTTAAAAATCTGATCTTGCAGTTTCATCGTAAATTAAACTTTGGTAGCTCAAAGCAGTGAGGTCACAAACAAAATACCATTTCAGTTCTACATGTAGAGAATGGACAACCGATTTAACTGCTGCAGCCTCTTCTTCTCTTCATATGGGTGATGGCACACACTTTTTATTTTCTATTCCATCGAACCAGTTTCGCAGTGAGATCTCTCGACAAAGTCATGGCTAATAGGGAAATGCTCAAACAGAACCTTATTCAATGTTATGGGAAAACTCAGCCAGAAACAACAACAAAAAGTCTCTTTTAACAGCTTGTTTTGAATATGTAACGAAAAAGGTCACTACATCATGGCTCTGGAACCCCCCCCCAACCCTCCAACCGAGCTATTAGAGTTAGTGTAAAACTCAGATGTTTGGACACACATCCACCCCACCCCACTCCAAACCCCAACCATGACACGTTAGGTTCATAATTTTTTGAATAGCCCCTCAGATAAGACATCGTTTTAGAGGTCAGAGATATCGATAATATTGTAAGAAATGAATAATATCTCACCTGTGATTGAATATTTACGTGATAGTGACCAGAACCATTTGAAAATGATTGCCAAGGTAACCGGCTCCACCCATTACGATATGTTGTCAACTGAAGTTGTTTCTACCAATAACATACACTCCCAAAGATTTCTCATTTTGAGGTGAGACATCTATGATGAAATTAATCAAAAATTAAATCACGATGTTAACTTGGTTATTTTAAAACTATACGATGCATGTATACTTGAAGTGTATATTTGGTGGTTAGCGAAGAAGGCAACCTTTTAGTATTATTTATTTATATTTAATATATTATATTTATATTTTTTTCATATTATATATATATATCACATATTTATTATATATATATATACATATTTATTATATAAACATATATACATAAGACTATGCAAGTTGTGCGATTGTGTCTGAACAGGATAAACATCATAACCACAGCACATATATTGCTGAATGATATCCTCATTTAAGAGCTCTTGGGTCCGGACAGCCTTGCGGTGGTTCTACAAATATCGATATTCACACATATTGATTTAAATCTGTAGATTGACTTGGCCAGTCTAAACATTCCATTTTCCCCCTGGATGAACTCGTCGGGTTGCGTTGGCAAGTGTGTTTTGGGTCATTGTCTTGCTGCATGGTGAAGCGCTGCCCAATGAGTTTGAGGACATTTTCTGATACAGGCAGACAAAATGTTTCTTTCCACTTCTGAATTCATTCTGCTGCCATCATTAGTAACATCATCACTACAGACGAGTGAAGCCAGTTTCCAGAGGCAGCCATACAAGCCCAAGCCATTGACAACTACCTGCACCATGCTTCACGATGAGGTGTCATGCTTTGGATCATATGCAGTTCCTTCCTTCTCCACACTTTTGCCTTCCATCGCTTTGGTGAAGGTTTATTTTGGTCTTCAATCTGTCCATAAATCTTTGTTACAGAATTCCACTGGTTCACCATCGACTTCTTGACAAATTTCTAATCTGGCCTTTCTATTTTTGGTGCTGATTAGAGGTTTTAATCTCTGTGGTGTAGCCTTTGTAATTATGGGCTGTTTAAGAACTTCTGTGAATGGTAGATTGTAATACTTTCATCCCTGCACTCTGGAGGTTATTGATGATGTCACTGACAGTTGTTTCAGAGTTTTCTTCACAGCTCTGATGATTTCTGTCATCACTGCAGTTGTTTTCCTTTGCCAACCTGCCATTGTCGATTGCTAAGTTCTTTCTTTTTCAAGATATTCCAAATTTGTTGTATTTGCTATTCCCAATGTTTAGTGCTATGATTATAATTGAATTCTGCTATTGTTTCAGTTTCTAAATTGCTTGCTTTACTTTCATGGAAAGTTCTCTGCTCTTCATGTTGGTTTATGCAAGCCTGGTGTTGGCTTGGTGGTTAGGGTGGCTGGCTTGGGATCTTGGGCCCTGAGTTTGAGCCCCTGTCCAGCTTTGAGTTAACACCGGGAGGGTTGACTCAGCTTGTCACCCTTCTGAGGTTGGTGAAATGAACACCATTGTACTGATAATTAATAGGGGCATTGCATCAGTGGCACAGCCGTGTCCTCAGCCAATGATGCTACCCGCAGCTTTGTGCTGCATGGGAAGGAGGGGGAGTTGGTTTATGCCTCACTTACTCTCAAGGCAAAGATAGGGGTAAAACAAAAGACTAACATTTACAACTCTTTTAAGTGTGAACAATCAATGCAACAAGAAACACTTGTCAGTCATTTATTCCAATACTTATGCTTACCTAAAAATGGGGGGACTGAACATAAAAAAGTACTATTGTTTAACAATGGAAAAACACATACCGTGCATGGAAATACCAAGAAATAAAAAGCTGACCTTATGTACTCTTCCTCATATTCATCTTCTTGATCTTCAACTGCAAATTTTTTTGAGTACTGTCAGACCCCAACATTGTGGGGGGTCCATGAATTGGGGGGGTCCATTATTGAATTGGGTACAATGAATGTCGGAGCATTTTCTTTTTAAAAAATTATTATTCAACTTTTTTTTTTTTTTTTACATCGTCCAGGCTGGTGGAAAAACAATGACACAGAACAAACTAGAAGGGCACTTGGAAGAGCGCATACCTCTGCCACATAATGCCTGATCCACAGGAACATATCGGGCCCATTATATTTTTGAAATATGCTATATATCGTTTTTGGCCAGATCTTCTCAATGGTGAAGAATCACTTAAAAAAAAAAATTATATATCACAGAATCCGCATTCGATCTTCACCAAAATTGAACTCAATTTTTGTGGTTGCACACCTAATCCGTCCACAAACCTTTTTTGAGATATTGTGCTATATATCATTTTTGCCTGACCTCGCAATGGTGAAGAATCACTGAAAAAAATTCTAGTAATTGATCTGGAACGCGATCTTTACCAAAATCTAATCAGTTCATTTCTTGTGACACACCCAACATAGCCTACCAAATTTCATCCGCATCTGTTCACGAACTTTTTGAGATATCCTGCACACAGACAAACAAACCATTAGACGAGAACCAATGCAGAGCATGATACTGCAAAATCCATAACCATATTTGACCTCAAAAATAATTGCTGGTTGAATTAAATGACCAAATTTGCAACTCCTCTTCAAATTTCAAGTCAATGGGATGAAAATTGTCAATTTAGAAATTCGGCCTATATTGTCCTTTTGGCCACTGTTGACTTCAAAATAAATTGGCTGGTTTAATTCAGGGACCTGAAATATAAATCCTCTTCAAATTTCAAGTCAATCAGATGAAAATTGAGGATTTTAGATATACTAATCTAGTTGTTGACCTTGGGCCTATTTTGACCTTTTGACCTCAAAAGCACAGGTTTATCTTCCTTATGACAAACTCTACCATGTGGTGAAGTTTTGTGAAGATCAGTTTAAAATTGTGACCTGTTGGCGATAAACAGACAGACAGACAGACAGACAGACAGACAGAATAACGAAATCGACTTGACCAATTATTTGAAAAATCTTCGATTTGCAAGTAACAAACAGACAGAGAGGATTGAAAACATAAGCTACTTCAGCTTTGATTCCGGAGGGAATCAGGACAAACATAACAAAGGGAACAGCAGGAGAAAGTGAAAAACCAACAGAAGGGCAGAGGGAAAAAGTAGATGGAGATTGGACAAGCAAGGGAGCAGCGATAAAGGGTAAGGAGAAACACAAAGGGTGGACAATATGGACACATAAGCAAAATTGTGTTTGACCAATTTGTGATTTCGTCAAGGTCTCAGGAGAGGGGAGAGGCTGATGCCTCTCTGTCGGAAGGATGAGAGATGTCATAGGAGAGAGAGAAGTATCAACAAAGAGATAAAGAGGATTTTCCAGAGAGTCAGTGAGATCGTTGATTAAGATTAGGAATAATATGGGGATGAGAACACTGCTTGGGATACTCCAGCCTTGACAAGAGAGAGGAGATGAAAGGGTTTCCATTGAGAGCCACACAGTGGCTACGAGAGTGGAGGAAGTCAGTAATCCAAGAGAGGAAGTTGTGCCTTGTATTCCATAGGCAGAAACGTTGGAGAGCGAGGCAGGATGCCAGACTGCATCAAAGCTTGAGAAATGTCCAGAGAGACGGTGCTGATCTCATGTCTGATATTAAGGGCCTCCATCCATTGTTGGGAGAGTAAAAGCAGCACAGTCCAAGGTAGAGTGACCAAGTCTGAATCCAAATTGATGATCTGAGATGAGGGTGTTGAGAGAAAAGGAAGGATTTATATGTCAACTGTGATGATGGATTCCCACCTCGCTGATGAATGGAAGTATTTCGGCTGTAGTGAAGAGGGATCCGTTTTTGCACCTTTTTAGCTCAACTGGAATGTAGTTCCGGGGAGCTTATGGGATGGGGCGTCGTCCATCCATCCACAAATACTTGCAACTTCTTTGAAACTACACATACGATTTCGATGAAACTTTACCAAACCTTCATCACCCTGTATGTACCAAATTTTTGCTCATGGTATTACAAAACAATCATGCCCTAATGGGATTTACAAGGGGGTTTGCCCCCCCCCACAAAAAAAATAGGTGTTTGCTTTCTTCTCAGAAACTACACACAATTCCGATGAAACCTGTCTACAACTTGAATCACCCGTGATGGACCAAAGATTGTTCACGCCATATAAAAATCCAGTTCTAAGGGGGTTACGGGGGGTTCCCCTAAAATATGTATTTGCTTTCTTCTCCGAAACCTACACACACAATTTCAATGAAATATGACCACAACCTTCATCACCTGTGATGCATCCAAAGTTTGGCCATCACATTAAAAAAAAAATTTGGGGTGTAAAGGGATCTATTGGGATAGAGGTGGGGGTTTGCCCCCAAAGAGGTATTTGCTTATTTCTCAGAATTACACACACAATGCCGATGAAACTTGAACACCACCTTCACTCACCCGTGATGTACTAAAGTTTGTTGACAGACATAAATTAAAAAAATCGGAGTCAAAGGTGGTGTATTGGGGGGGGGGGGGGGGGGGTGGAGCTCCAAATATGTATATTGCTTTCTTCTCCAAAACTACACACACAATTTCAACGAAATCTGACTACATCCTCCATCACCTGTGATTACCAAAGCTTGTTCACGCATTTAAAAAATCGTCAGCGAAGGAGATTTACACATGGGGGGGGGGGGGGGGGGGTGTTGCCTCCCAAAATAAGTATTTGCTAAAACATTGGTTCATTGGTACATTTTGCTGATTCCATCCCACGTTGACTTCCTTCTCAGTATCATTGTTCTACCAGGTGAGCACTCAGGGGTATTGCCAAATTTATTTATGTAATGCTGTGATGTTGGCCGATTTCCAAGAAGATGGAAGATGACCCATGGTAAAATGACAGGGTGACAAGTTCAGAGAGAGTAAGTGCAAGAGCAGCAGAGCAGGTTTTCAGACACATGAGATGATGCCATCTGATCCAGTTGCATCGTCAAAGTCGAGGGTTGCCAGAAACTTTCTCTCTTTTCAGGTGCAAAAGACACAGAATGCAGAGCAGTTGAGTATGACTGGGAAGGGTGAGTACAGAAGAGGGAGGGGTTAAGGACACAATATTTTGAAGCAACACAGATTGAGGCATTCTGCCTTCTTCGAGCGGAGTCGGCTGTGGTGCCATTTAAAGTGAGGAGAGGGATGAAGGGGAGCATACATCAAAGACGGACTTGACAAGGTGCCACCATGTTTTAGAGGGAGACAAGTTTGAAAGCTCATTCTTGCGATTGGACAAGATGGTGTTTTTTGGCTCTCCTAAGGGTAGACACACTTGTTGTGAGCTTGTGGAATGATCTGAGGTTGCCTTCGTTCAGATTTGCCTTCCAGGAGGAGAATGCAAGTTAGTTTTAAAGCAACTGCTTCACCACCGGATTCAGAGTACCAAGATGGGAGAGTGAGTGAGATAAATGAAGACGAGATGAGATGAATCTGTGCATAAGAGAGAGTAATTTTCTGTTAAAAAATTCTCAGGCTGAATTAATATCAGCAGAAGTGGATGTACGAGTCCAGTCCTGAAAGTGTTTCTAAAAAGTAGAAGCAGGTCACACTTTTATTACATTGTAATGCTTATAAACACCAAGAGATGCCAGCGGTTGGGCTTTTATTTAATTTCACCACATGCCATAACCTCTGGAATCTCTTAAACTAAGCCGAATTTGAAGATACTAGTACGTGCCGTACGTGCGTGCCGTACGTCAAAAAAAAAAAATTTAAACCGTGCCAGAACAACCACACAGGCCGTTCCTTCGTTCTCGCTGGCTGTACGTGCGTGCCCGTACGTGGGTGGCCATATGTGCAACCCCCCCCCCCCCAAAAAAAAATACTTTCAAACAACCACACAGGCCGTTCCTTCGCTCTCGTAAACGACGACTGGATGGGGCATTGTGTTTATCTATAAATGTGCATAAGAAATCGAGAAATTATCTAGAAACAGTAAGTCATCACTATCGGAAGTGATGCTTGCCCGTACGGAATGTTTCACATGCATTCCATGAATTATCGCTTGCATTGAAAGTATCAACTGCTGTGATACTTACAAACACAGAGTTAATTAAATCAAATTAAAATCAAGTTTAACTCCCTGTCTTTGCTTGCCATGACATTCGCTGCCATTGACCATTTCCACTCCTACGCCACGGTAACTAAATGGTGCCCTTCCCCATACGGCCACGCCTAGCAGCAACGTGTCTGTCATTGGTTTGGTAAATAAATGGCCGCAGCAACGTGTCTTGTCATTGGTTTGATAAATGAATGGCCATAACTTGGGAAGCACTTATCGATTAATATCAAACTTGAAAAGGCACATCCTCAGGTCCCAGCAAAATCAACCTGGCAAAGTTTTCATTAGATCGGAACAAGTGGTTGTCGGAAAACAAGCGGTCACACAACACACATCCACACACATTGGATGGAATTATAGATAGATAAATCTCCGAATTGAACTCAGTCAGCAGTCCGACTGCCTGAACAACTTGTTTAATTTGTCCATTCGGAAACATCGCTTGACATTTCGGGTGCATGGTGATCATTGAATGACCGATCGGCGATCCTAATCGCTTGCATCGATCACATAATCACTAATCGCTTTCCTTATCAAGCCATTTCGTTGGAGTGCTTGCTTGACGTGCTTAAGACACTAGCGAAGTGCTCTCCAAAACTGCTGTGTGTTGTTCATGTTCATTAAAGTACACCGTGCTTTCATTAAAAACAAGAAACATCGCTGAACGTATTTTCTGCCTGTGTTTGGGCCTGTTGGTGCATCATCACTGAAAATGTGCCAATTTTATTTTTACAGGACATGCGGTTGTTTAAGCCTTTTATGTGCATCGCTCATAATCCCCCTCACTTCGACCATTGATTACATATTAAAACAATACGTATAAAAAAAACATCGACCTCGGTGGTCGCCAGTTGTTGTCATAGTATGAAGGCATAAGACCAACATTTTGTTAGTGAGCCTTCATTATCTATTTGTATTGAATTTTGCTAATTTCCCACTTGAATTCCTTCTTTCAAAAAGAAACTCTCTTTAAAGTAAATATTTGGCTGTTTGTGTCAGTTTTTATTTACTTTATGCATGTGTGCATTTGCGCGTTGTGTGTCCTGCAGATGTATATTGCTTGCGGATTCGGGGTTCGAGGCTTGGCAGAGGAGGAAGCACTTGGGTCCCTCCCGAACGCTGTTCTGCAAGTTGCCGAGGCCACAGATAACTTCCGACACACCGCAGTGCTAAGCAACCATGAACACCGATTGGCATCGGCCAAATCAGGCAGGGTTACACTACTTTACGGTGCATGCACTTACCTGCGCACGAGCCGGCTGATTGGGGTCGGTGCCCTCAGTACATCTTCAGATATTACATGAAGCATTAGTGAGTGTGCGCTGACTGACAAAGAAAATTAATAGGGTAGAACGTTCCAGTCTAACTTTACTTGAGTGCACTGCAATCAATCGTCAATAAAGGAAAAGAGTAAGAGCGCAGATTGGAATAGCAACATATACAATTATTTATTACAAACACACAATGCAAGCAACCACTTTATAGCAAAGAAAAAGGCAAAATCTCCATTC
>CM068956.1:86448516-86461034 GCA_035128595.1 Eptatretus atami | reverse complement strand
GGGGGACCTGAAGGATGTCCTTTTCAGGGTTTGATATTTAATCGGATAAGTGCTTCCCAAGTTATGGCCATTCATTTATCCAAACCATGACAAGACACGTTGCTGCGGCCATTTATTTACCAAACCAAATGACAAGGACACGTTGCTGCTAGGGCGTGGCCGATTGGGAAAGGGCACCATTTAGTTACCGTGGCGTAGGAGTGGAATGGTCAATTTGGCAGCGAATGTCATGGCCAAGCAAAAGACAGGGAGTAAACTTGATTTAATTTGTTTTAATTAACTCTGTGTGTGTAGTATCACAGGCAGTTGATACTTTAATGCAAAGCGATAATTTTCAGGAATGCATGTGAAACATTCCGTACGGGCAAGCATCACTTCCGGATTAGTGATGACTTACTGTTCTAATAATTTCTCGATTTCTTATGCACATTTATAGATAAACACAATGCCCCACATCCAGTCGTCGTTTACGAGAGCGGAAGGAAACGGCCTGTGTGGTTGGTTTGAAAGCTATTTTTTTTGGGGGGGGGGGGGTTGCACATATGGCCACCCACGTACGGGCACGCACGTACAGCCACGCGAGAACGAAAGGGAACGGGCCTTGGGTTGTTCTGGCACTGGTTTAAATTTTTTTTTTTGCACGTACGCCGCACGCACGTACGGCACGTACTAGTATCTTCAAATTCGGACTTAGTTAAGAGATTTCAACAAAGAGGTAATATGGCATGTGGTGAAATTAAATAAAGCCACAACCTGCTGGCAATCTCTTTGGTGTTTATAAGATAAATGTAATAAAAGGTGTTGACCTGTTACTTCTACTTTTTAGAAACACTTCAGGACTGGATCGTACATCCACTTCTGCTGATATTTAATTCAGCCTGAGAATTTTTTAACAGAAATTACTCTCTCTTATTGCACAGATTCATCTCCATCTCGTCTTCATTTATCTCACTCACTCTCCCACTCTTGGTACTCTGAATCCGGTGGTGAAGCAGTTGCTTTAAAACAACTTGCATTCTCCTCCTGGAAGGCAAATCTGAACGAAGGCAACTCAGATCATTCCACAAGCTCACAACATAGTGTGTCTACCCTTAGGAGAGCAAAAAACACCATCTGTTCCAATCGCAAGAATGAGCTTTCAAACTTGTCTCCCTCTAAAACATGGTGGCACCTTGTCAAGGTCCGTCTTTGATGTATGCTCTTTTTCCATCCCTCTCCTCACTTAAATGGCACCACAGCCGGACTCCGCTCGGAAGAAGGAGAATGCCTCAATCTGTGTTGCTTTAAAATATTGTGTCCTTAAACCCCTCCCTCTCTGTACCACCCTTCCCAGTCATACTCAACTGCCTCTGCATTCTGTGTCTTTTGCACCTGAAAAGAGAGAAAGTTTCTTGGGCCCTCGAACTTTGACGATGAACTGGATCAGATGGCATCATCTCATGTGTCTGAAAACCTGCCTCTGCTGCCTCTTGCACTTACTCTCTTCTGAACTTGTCACCCTGTCATTTACCATGGGTCATCTTCCATCTTCTTGGAAATCGGCCAAATTCACAGCATTACATAAATAAATTTGGGCAATACCCCTGAGTGCTCACCTGGTAGAACAATGATACTGAGAAGGAAGTCAACGTGGGATGAATCAGCAAAATGTACCAATGAAACCAATGTTTTAGCAAATACTTTATTTTGGGAGGCAACACCCCCCCCCCCCCCCCCCCAGTGTAAATCTCCTTCGTGGACGATTTTTTTTATTAAATGCGTTATGATACAAGCTTGTAATCACAGTGATGGAGGATGTAGTCAGATTTCGTTGGAAATTGTTGTGTTGTAGTTTTGGAGAAGAAAGCAAAATACATATTTTGGAGCTCCCCCCCCAACCCCCCCCCCCCCCCCCCCCCTCCCAATACACACCTTTGACTCCGATTTTTTTTAATTTATGTCTTCGTCAACAAACTTTAGTACATCACGGGTGATGGAAGGGGTGTTCAAGTTTTCATTCGGCATTGTTGTGTGTAATTTCTGAGAAATAAGCAAATACCTCTTTGGGGTGCAAACCCCCACCCTTATCCCAATAGATCCCTTTACACCCCAAATTTTTTTTTTAATGTGCCGTATGTGGCCAAAACTTGGATGCATCACAGTGATGAAGGTTGTGGTCATATTTCATTGAAATTGTGTGTGTAGGTTTCGGAGAAGAAAGCAAATACCATATTTTAGGTGGACCCCCCGTAAACCCCCTTAGAACTGGATTTTTATTATGCGTGAACAATCTTTGGTCCATCACGGGTGATTCAAGTTGTAGAAGGTTTCATCGAATTGTGTGTAGTTTCTTGGAGAAGAAAGCAAACACCTATTTTTTTTGTGGGGGGGTGCAAACCCCCTGTAAATCCCATTTAGGGCATGATTGGTTTTGTAATACCATGAGCAAAAAATTGACATACAGGGTGATGAAGGCTTGGTTAAAGTTTTCATCGAAATCGTATGTGTAGTTTCAAAGAAGGTTGCAAGTATTTGTGGATGGTTTGGACGACGCCCCATCCCATAAGCTCCCCGGAACTACATTCCAGTTGAGCTAAAAAGGTTGCCAAACGGATCCCTTCACTACAAGCCGAAATACTCCATTTCATCAGCGAAGGTGGGAATCATCATCACAGTTGACATAAAATCCTTCCTTTTCTCCAACACCCTCATCTCAGATCATCAATTTGGTCAGACTTGGTCACTCTACCTTGGACGTGGCGCTTTTACTCCCCAACAATGGATGGAGGCCCTTCAATATCCAGACATGAGATCAGCACCGTCTCTCTGACATTTCTCAAGCTTCGATGCAGTCTGGCATCCTGCCTCGCTCTCCAAACGTTCTGCTAGGGAATACAAGGCCAACTTCCTCTCCTTGGATTACTGACTTCCTCCACTCCTGTAGCCAACGTGTGGGCTCTCAATGGAAAACCCTTTCATCTCCTCTCTCTTGTCAAGGCTGGATATCCCAAGCAGTGTTCTCATCCCCATATTATTCCTTAATCTTAATCACGATCTCACTGACTCTCTGGAAAAATCCTCTTTTATCCACTTATTTGTTGATGACTTCTCTCTCTCCTATACATCTCTCATCCTTCCGCCAGAGAGGCATCAGGCCTCTCCCCTCTCCTGAGACCTTGACGAAATCACAAATGGTCAAACACAAATTTGTTATGTGTCCATATTTGTCCACCTTTGTGTTCTCCTTACCCTTTATCGCTGCTCCCTTGCTTGTCCATCTCCATCTACTTTTCCCTCTTGCCCTTCTGTTGGTTTTTCACTTTCTCCTGCTGCTTCCCTTTTGTTATGTTGTGTCCTGATTCCCTCCGGAATCAAAGCTGAATTAGCTTTATGTTTTCAATCCTCTCTGTCTGTTTGTTACTTGCAAAATCGAAAGATTTTCAAGTATATTGCGTCAGTCGATTTCGTTATTCTGTCTGTCTTGTCTGTCTGTCTGTCTGTCTGTTTATCGCCAACAGGTCACAATTTAAAAACTGCATCTTCACAAACTTCACCCACATGGGTAGAGTTTTGTCATAAGGAAGAATAACCTGTGCTTTTGAAGGTCAAAATGGTCAAAAAGGCCCAGGGTCAACAACTAGATAGTATATCTAAAATCCTTCAATTTTCATCTGATTGACTTGAAATTTGAAGAGGATTTATATTTCAGGTCCCGAATTAAACCAGCCAATTATTTTTTGAAGTCAACATGGCGCCAATAGGACAATATAGGCCGAAATTTCTAAAATTGACAATTTTCATCCCATTGACTAAATTTGAAGAGGAGTTGCCAGAATTTGGTCATTTAATTCAACCGCAATTATTTTTGAGGTTCAAATAATGGTTATGGATTTTTGCTAGTATCTATTGCCTCTAGCATTGGTCTTCGTCTAATGGTTTGTTTGTCTGTGTGCAGGATATCTCAAAAGTTCGTGAACAGATGCGGTTGGAAATTTGGTAGGCATGTTGGGTGTGTCACAAGAAATGAACTGATTAGAATTTTGGTAAAAGATCCGTGGTCCAGCATCAATTACTAGAATTTTTTTCAGTGTTCTTCACCATTGCAGAGGTCAGGCACAAAATGAATAAGCCACAATATCTCAAAAAAGGTTGTTGGACGGATTAGGTGTGCAACCACAACAAAATTGAGTTCAATTTTTGGTGAAGATCGGAATTGCGTGATCTGGATATGATAATTTTTTTTTTTTAAGTGATTCTTCACCATTGAGAATCTGGCCAAAAACGATATATAGCATATTTCAAAAATATTAATGGGCCCGAATTGTTCCTGTGGATCAGGCATATGGGCCAGAGGTAGCGCTCTTCCAAGTGCCCTTCTATTTGTTCTGTTCATTGTTTTTCCACCAGCCTGGCGATGTAAAAAAAAAAAAAAAAGTTGAATTAATAATTTTTTAAAAAAATGAAATGCTTCCGACATTCCATTGTACTCCCAATTCAATAATGGGACCCCCCCAATTCATGGACCCCCCACAATGTTGGGGTCTGACCATGTACTTCAAAAAAATTTGCAGTTGAATCAAAAGATGAATATGGAAGAGTACATAAGCGTCAGCTTTTATTTTTCTTGGTATTCCATGCACGGTATTGTTTTCATTGATTAAACAATAGTACTTTTTTCATGTTCAGTTCCCCCCTTTTTAGGTAGCCATAAGTATTGGAATAAATGACTGACAAGTGTTTCTTGTTGCATGATTGTTCACACTTAAAAGAGTTGTAAATGTTTAGTCTTTGTTTTTAGCCCCTATCTTTGCCTGAGAGTAAGAGGCATAAACCAACTCCCCTCTTCCCATGCCAGCACAAAGCTGCGGGTAGCATCATTGGTGAGACAGGCTGTGCCACTGATGCAATGCCCCTATTAAATTATCAGTACAATGGTGTTCATTTCACCAACCCTCAGAAGGGTGACAAGCGATAACCCTCCCGGTGTTACTCAAAGTGACAGGGGCTCCAAAACTCAGGGCCCAAGATCCCAAGCCAAGCACCCTAACCACCAAGCCAACACCAGGCCTTGCATAACAACATAAAGAGCAGAGAACTTTCCATGAAAAGTAAAGCAAGCAATTTAGAAACTGAAACAATGAGCAGAATTCAATTTATAATCATAGCACAAACATTGGGAATAGCAAATACAAACAAATTTGGAATATTCTTGAAAAAGAAAGAACTTAGCAATCGACAATGGCCAGGTGGCCAAAGGAAAACAACTGAGTTTGATGACAGAAATCATTCAGAGCTGTGAAGAAAACTCGAAAACAACTTGTCTAGTGACATCATCAATAACCTCCAGAGTGCAGGGATGAAAGTAATTACAATTCTACCATTCACAGAAAGTCTTTAAACAGCCCATAATTACAAAGGCACACCACAAAGATTGAAAACCTCTAATCAGCACCAAATAGAAAGGCCAGATTAGAATTTGTCAAGGGAAGTCGATAGGTAACCAGTGGAATTCTGTAACAAAGATTTATGGACAGATTGAACCAAAATAAACCTTCACCAAAGCGATGGAAGGCCAAAAGTGTGGAAGAAAGGAAGGAACTGCATTATATCCAAAGCATGAACCTCAATGTGAAGCATGGTGCAGGTTAGTTGTCAATGGCTTGGGCTTTGTATGGCTGCCTCTGGAAACTGGCTTCACTCGTCTGTGTGATGATGTTTACTAATTGATGGCAGCAAATTGAATTCCAGAAGTGGAAAGAAAAACATTTTGTTGCCTTATACAAAGGGAAAATGTCCTCAAACTCATTGGGCGGGCAGCGCTTTCACCATGAGCAAGACAATGGACCCAAAACACACTGCCAACGCAACCGCACGAGTTCATCCAGGGGGAAAAATGGGAATGTTTAGGACTGGCCAAGTCAATCTACAGATTTAAATCAATATGCTTGTGAATATCGATATTTGCTAGAACCACCGGCAGACTGTCCGGACCCAAGAGCTCTTAAATGAGGATATTCAGCAATATTATGTGGCTTGTATGGTTATGATGTTTATCCTGTTCAGACACCAATCGCACCCAACTTGCAATAGTCTGTATGTATATATGTGTTATATATATAAATATGTATATATATATATAATAAATATGTATATATATATATAAATATGAAAAATATAAATAAAATATATATAAATATAAATAAATATATAAAGGTTGCCTTCTTCGCTAACCACCAAATATACACTATCCAAGTATACTGCATCGTATAGTTTTAATAACCAAGTTAACAATCGTGATTTAATTTTGATTAATTTCATCATAGAATGTCTCACCTCAAAATGAGAAATCTTTGGGATTTGTATGTTATTGGTAGAAACAACTTCAGTTGAACAACATATCTAATGGGTGGAGCCGGTTACTGGCAATCATTTTCCAAATGGTGCTGGTCACATCACGTAAATATTCAATCACAGGTGAGATATTATTCATTTCTTACAATATTATCGGATATCTCTGACCTCTAAAACGATGTCTTATCTGAGGGGCTATTCAAATTATGAACCTAACGTTGTCATGGTTGGCGGTTTGGAGTGGGGTGGGCGTGGATTGTGTCCAAACATCTGAACTCGTTTTACACTAAACTCTAATAGCTCGGTTGGAGGGTTGTGGGGGGCGGTTCCCAGAGCCATGTGTAGTCGACTTTTTCGTTACATATTCAAAACAAGCTGTAATGTAAAAGGACTTTTTGGTTGTTTCTGGCCCGTCGTGAGTTCCTCATAACATTGAATAAGGTTCTGTTTGAGCATCCTATTAGCCATGACCTTTGTCGCAAGAGATCTCCTGCGAAAACTGGTTCGATGGATTAGAAAATAAAAAGTGGTGCCATCACCCTATTGAAGAGAAAGAAGAGGCTGCAGCAGTTTAAATCGGTTTGCTCCATCTCTACATGTAGACTGAAATGGTATTTTGTTTGTGACCTCACTGCTTTGAGCTACCAAAGTTAAATTTAACGATGAAACTGCAAGATCAGATTTTTAACCACAACTTTGCCACTAATAGGCATTTTAAACACTCATTTAGAGCGGACATTTGCCCACTTTCCATGTTGCATTTCCAGAGTTTAATTTATTCACTACATGATTTCTCTTCATTACAGGCTTCCACTCCCTTAACACCCTGTCTTACTGGCCTGTTAATAGGACCCCATTAGACACTTTAATACTCATTTATATCCTTTTCGAGATGTATAGACATCGACGCTTTCGACACTTTTGGACATATAGACTTTAAGACCTTTTGACCAATGTCAGACCATTAGACACTTAGACCACTTTTGCTCTTTCACTTTTAGGACCCCCTTTAGACATTTAGACCCATTTTTAAGATCCTTAGACCCTTTACACTTTAGACCCCTTTATGAACCCATTAAGCCACTATACACCCCTCCCATGTATATATATATATATATATATATATATATATATATATATATATACATACATACATATATGAGGTCCCCCTGAGGAGGAGTGATGTTTGTAAGCGACATTTAATGATATTGTATGCGAATTGCGACACGCCGCGCGTGCGATCGGGCTGCCGAACCTTCTATCGCAACCGCATATCACCCACGGACGGACAATTCAAGTCATGACTTTCGGAAGCTTAACGCCGCGAACCCTGTCACGGGTGGGTCTTCACCCCACCACGGACCGTTGCCAATTGTCTACCCGCACAGGGATAAGGGTCACCCGCCGAATTCAATATACCTAAGTACCTGCGCGGGGAGCCGGACGGGCAGCCGTACCTCGACGCCCAGGCGCTGGGGACACGAAACCGCTTAAGCGGTCCATTCCGTTCTGCAGTGATAACCGAGCGGGTTTATCGCCGACCTCGCCGGATCCGATTTCTATTTAACGGGTGTTTGAAAACCCCACTATTTATTCCGCGATGCAAGATGGCATTTTCAATAGGGAAAGAGGATGCAAGAACGGGATACATCAAAACCAAGCACATTTATTTACGCCAAACCACGTCATGCAGGCAAATAACGCGGAACAAAAGACAAAACACGCATGCAGTTCATTTATGAAGAATTGCGGGACGTTACGCATGCAACTATACAGCCAAACCAATGCAAAGGAAAGAGCTAATACCGTCTATCTATTAATGTACAGTCACTTATACAGTTTTACTTGACAGACGGCCGCCACGACAACATTCATTCAAAGCCCAAAAGAAAAGGAACCCCCTCACAGACACCGCGAGGTCACAGGCTGGACCACTTGGGTCTTCATGACTCGACTTGGAAGGACCGAACGGGTCCCGTTGAGACCGTAGCAGGTTACCCTGCCACCCTCGAGGGTGCCTCGGTGTGTCGTGCCGCGCGGCGAGGTTCTTCTCTCCGCACTCTCCTCCTGACTGCGTGGCCAGAAGCTGGTCCTCCACACACAAAAACCTCGCGAACTTTGCGCTCCAGAGGGAAAGGCAGGCACCTCTACGTCGTCCACCCCAGAAGCGAAACCCACCAAAGCCACGGAGCTGGACCGCACCAGCGATGGACCATACCAGCGACGGACCCGAACACTGACTCAAAAGACAAAGGACCAAGGAACCAAGTTCCAGCCTCGAAAAACCACCAAGAAAGACAGGAACCAAAGGCCACCCCGAAGACCAAGACATGAAGCTCGGGCGTGCTGTCCGCCTTATATTCCCCTGTGCTAACAGCGCTTTCGCCCCTCCCCTTTTTCGGCTCCGCCTCCCTTTCGAGCCTTTTCGAGAAGCTTCTCGAAAAAGGGGTGTTCCTTCAAGCTCCTAGCGCCTCATTCCTCGTATTCCACCTATCGCGAGAGCGAGCGCCTCGCCCTTCCACTCACACCAAAAATCCGTGGAGAAAAAAAAAAGCGCCTGGCGGAAACCGCGCACCATTGGAGGTTTCTTTTTCTCCGGTCTTTTTACTCTGTGTTCCGGACGGTTTTCGACGCGGAAAGGGTTGTAGCGTGGTTTGTGGAGGATTGGTGTTTGATAGCTGGGGTAGCAGCGGAGATGGTAGATGGTGGCCGTACTTGTATGCTGGCGATTGTAGCGTGGTGGCGTTGTGGCGCTGGGTTGCTTGGCGTATGTGGTTGCTGGGGGGCGAAGTTGGTTGCTGTAATGGTGTCGTGATATGGTCGGTCCAAAAAACGATTAACACAGAAAAACCTACCTCCATAAGGGTCACAAGCCCTGTGGACATGGAGAATTCCTCTTTAAAAAAAAAACAAAACGGTTGGGAAATCTAACTGAACACAGACTTATGATCTAACTGAATAAGGACCTTTATGGTGTTCTGCGAATTTCCACAGCCCGTAACCAATATGATGAATGTTCGGCTCGGTATGATAGGGTAAGGTTAAAATAGTACTATATGGCATTAACTCCAAATGGCCGATGGTGTCCCTTGCATCACTCCTCCTCGGGCGCCCTTCATATATATATATATATATACATATAACATATACATATTGTGTGGCCGGGTCGGTGGCGAGAACAACCACTAGGTGGGGAGGTTTTGCGTCGTCTCCACCAAAACTCCCCAGAATGTAGGCCGTCGCTCGGATAACTCCGCGACGCCAGCGGGTCGTCTAACCGACTGTTGAGTCGCCCAATATTTCACCGCGTAGTGTATATTTGCTCTAGAACCAATTTACCTAATTAACTACGCGATTTCGACTCCCTGAAAACCACGCCCTCGGCACGGTTCTTGCTCGAACCGGCGTCACTCTACCGACTGCGTAGATTTCCAAACTACCGAACTACCAACTCCGGTTCGGGTTGCAGCAGCGGAAAACTGCCAAACGCCGTGCAGCTGGAATGAACGATCATCGAGGATAATAACCCGCTAAACTCAGATCCGACCATGCTGGACCAGTGCAGAAGGGACGGAAACGAACTTGGGGACATTTCTAGCCAAGTTTATTTTTAGTAAATGAAGACACAAAGCAAGATTAACGCGATATATACAAGAATATTTACAATGATCCAAAACACTTATCAGTTCTACTTAAAACAGGCCCACATGCAGACACACACACACAAAATGAAAAGAAACCAGAGTCTTTATTGGACCCTCACAAGCCGTGGAGAGAGGACAAAGTGGGGGCCAGAGTTCGGTGGATTACCTGACGTCGGAGGAAGGGTGTGCCTCCACCGATGCGGCACCTGGACATATGGTCGCTGGTTTGGTCCAGTCGCACGTGTGGGACCGAGGTCGTGGTGGAGTCGGGTGCTGTGATATGACCGGGGTCCACGGAGGGGGGTCGGGTCGCCTTCCCTTCCTCGTAAGAGCGGCCAGCCAGGACACGTTCTCGGCCTCGACAGCCCACCAAAAACTCTGTTCAAAAGAACTTTTAAAAGACTCTTTCCAAGACCTCAAAAAAGACCACCTTTGCCTCAGAGAGTTGTCGGAATTTATGGACCTCCTCAGCGGGAGGGGCCTTGGTGAACACACCTAGCTGTCCGCCTTTCTGATTGGACAGTGTCCTTTCCGGCCCCAAACCTTTCCGGTGCGGCGGCCTTGGCCCCTGCTGTTAAACCCCAGCCATTCCTCCCACGCGGACCCACACTTGCACGAGTAAACAGTATCAATGTTGCACAGGGCCGTCGTTGCAAGAGTGTACAATGGTTGTGGCAAGGAAAGTTGGTGGGAGCGGCAAGGAACGGCTTGCAAGACCCTGCCTTGGAAAGTAGAGTGTCTTGTAGACAGCGGGCGGGGTAGTGGATTCGTGATGGGGAATGGAATGCGTTGTTGGTTGTTCGTTTGGAGGCGTTCGTTGGATGGAAAGATTTTAATAAACCTAACTAAAAAGAAATCGCAACGCACGCCTTTGATTCTCCCACTAGACAAAAGGAAAGGATCTGACTACACACATACTTAACGACATTAACTCGACTTTTGGACATCTGTATGTTGAATGGCAAATGGTTTCCAGATCCGTAACATATATACATATAAATTATATGTACATATAAATATTATATATATATACATATAAATCATATACATATATACATATACATAAATATATATATACATAACATATAAAATATATGCATATATATACATATAAAATATATGATATATGCATATATATACATATAAATATATGCATAGAAATACATTTAACATACATATATATGCATCTGTCGCGAGGATATATTATATTTAATAAACAGAGTGTCCATAACAAGTCCCTTTACAATTTAAAAAATTTTATTAACAAAAGAATGAATAGATAAACCTGTCGAAATAATACAAAATAGGGAGTAGATATTGATAGTTTTTTTTGCCTCATTTAACACTTCAATATGGGCACCATTAGTTTCACTGAGACATCAAGACGGTAACAAATTATTCTATCATAATTCCAGCAACTCTGTGTGTGTGTGTGTGTGTGTGTGTGTGTGTGTTGTGTGTGTGTGTGTGTGTGTGTTGTTGTGTGTGTTGTGTGTGTGTCTGTGTTCTGTGTCTGTGACCGATGTTTTCTCGACAACCACTGCGTCCGACGAATTGAAAACTTGCAGGAATATTGCGGGGACTGAGATGGCCCTTTTCAAGGTTTGATATAAATCGGACAACGGTTCCCAAGTTACGGCCATTTTATCTGTCAACCAAATGACAGACATGGTGCGTAGACATCACGAATGACGTCACAATTCTTTTTCTTATTTATATTTTTATATTATATATATATTTTTTTATATTGGTCGATGTAATTGAAACAAGCCCCCATCCAGTTCGTCGTTTACGAGAGCGAGGAAACAAAGCTGCACGTACGGGCACGCACCTCGGGCCCGCCCACTAGTAAATTTAGAGACTTTATGGACACCCTTTATATATATATATTTATATATATATATATATATATATATATATATATGTATATACATATATATATGTATATATATATTATATAAATAATATTACATATATACTATATAATATATTATATATGTATATATATGCATATGTAGATGTATATATATATTATATATACACACATATATATGATAGATTATATATAGATATATATATATATATATATATTATATATATATATTAATATATATATATCATAATATGTATATATATATATAATATGTATATATGTATCTGCATATATATTAATATATATATATATATATATATATATATTATAATTGTTATGGATTTCAGAATCCAGTCTGATGAAGATGCATCCACACATCCAGGTCATCCTCAGACAGTTATTTCCTTAAATGCATGTTCAGATTAGCCCCATCCCCATGTCGAATGAGATCTTAAATGTGATGCGTTGAGAAGGGTAAAGAATAGATCCCCCCTCTTATGGGAAGTTTTTTGACTTTATGACAGACACGTTTACACACATTTCTTTCACGAGCTCTGAAGCCCGCCCTTATATTTTTTCAGCAACATTCTTTCGTGAGCCATGAAGCCCACCCTTATATTTCCTCAGCAACGTTCTTTCGCGAGCTCTGAAGCCCACCCTCATTTTTCCTC
>CM068956.1:86423684-86442085 GCA_035128595.1 Eptatretus atami | reverse complement strand
GACCCTAAGTCACGTGGTTGAGTTATTGGCGTCCACGGTCGGTTAAGCGATCCGCCGTGTTACGGAAAGATCCGTATGAGACGGCCTACAATTCCGGGGAGTCTGGTGGGAGCCAAGATAGTTCCCCGACCCCCCCCCTTTGAGTGGTCTTCTCACCCGACCCCGCGGCCCACAACAATATTTTCTGCATCTAGTTTATCAATGCACTTGTTTTGACGTTCTATAAGATCTCTCTCCCTGCGTTACTGCCTCCTCCGTATGACAGACCTGAGCCTCGTCCTGGTGGAGGTGTTGCTCTCTTCATCAAAGACTCTCTTTTTTTTCTTTTTTTAGTATTTTATTATAACTTTCTAATTATTTTTTTATTATTATTATTTTTCTTATATTTTTAAAATATTTTGATTTTTATGTAATTTCGCCACATCTCCATTGCACTGCGCTCACTCCCCACACCTCCAGGAATACCTCTGTGCATTACGGCTTTCCCGCCCACGCCCACCTCATGTTTATATGTGTACTGTACTGTCCACCGAACAGTGATGACTCCATCTTCACCTCACTATCCGAAAACATGGACCATCTTCTATCTCTTCTCATCCAAACTCTCTCTTCCTCTTATGTGGCGACTTCAATTGTCATCATGCCAGTTGGCTAGGAAAGAGAGAGATAAGTTATGGATCGTTTGACACGACGTCGGGGCATGTTACTTGTAGTTACTCATAGTCGAAACAACGTCGAGGTATGCTTAGCGTACCCAAAACTTAAAAAAAAACATTTCTAAGCGCTATGAGTAACTTGCTTTGAACCTATGTGTAACGTACCTCCAACGCATATTGACGTATGTAGACGTATTTGATTGACGTCTTCCAGACCGACACATGAACTTACTGAACGTGTTCCTAATTTACAGCTACCGTATAATGGGCGTTTGGTAGCGGTTTAAAAAAAAACAACAATTAACTCCGTATTTTCGTCCGTGGCGCGTTACGTCACGTCCGATTGCTCTTCAGTTTGCTCATGCCTTTTCTTAGTTCCTCCTCTGTGAATATTTTCTGTTTGAGGATATTTGTCAGTCGACAGTCGAAACTTAAAAGCTAAATGTCGCGAATATATTTTAAAATTCGTGATAGACTAAAAAAAAAAGAAAAAACACAACAACAAACAACAACTTCAGAATATTTAGTCACGTGCCTTCACGGGAGCCAGGAGAAAAAAAAGAAAATGTGGCCTTGGACGGAGAAAAATAAGTTTCGGGTATGCTAAACATTACTCGAGCGTTGTTTCGACTTATGAGTTAAACTTACGAAGGAACTTGTGTCGACGTGTGTCTAACGATTCGCATATCGTGCCTACAACTTATTCGCCAGTCGCACGGAACGTGTGAGCCATACGGCGAGTAACGTCGTAAATTTTCAGCATGCTTGAAATTTACGATCGTACTAAAAACGTACCACGAAATTATATCAGCGTACTTGCATTGTTTTTTTCAGCGTGCTCGCTAACGTATACACAACTTCCCCGGATACCGTATTCGACGTGTGGCCAGCGTTTAGACACATTTTCATAGGTCGGCATACGCTGGCAAAATCGTCAAGGTGTGACTTGCGATGTGACACTTCCAATTCTCAGGGCGGTTTATGATTTTAAATCGGCGTCTGCGGCAGGTTCTTTAACAGGCTACGCACGAGTTCGTCGGCGATATCGTGGCAGCGCGCTATGCCTAAGTTAAACTATCGTTGGGCCATAGGTTGTGAACGCCGACAACAGGCTAAGCATTCGTTTGGTAAAAAGTTATTATAAGACAACGAACGTTTCTGTGCCGTTACTAAATATGTTATGCATACGACAACACGTTATGAATACGACCAAAACTTTAAAAAAAACATCAAAATTTCAGCGTACGCCAACGTTTTAACAATACATTTTTTAAATACGTTGCCATTGCTGGCTAATCGTCAAGGTTGTGAAGCGCCTTTACATCTAACCATGCTCCACTGCACTCTCCTACATCTTTGCCCTTACGTAGCCCCCTTTCGTCACATGTGTTCCCAGAAACCGCGTTTTTTAAAATTCATGGTGTGGGCTTTGTGGAAGAGGTAGGAGCACAGACAGAACAGGACAACCAACATACACAGGGAAGCAGCAGGAGAAAGGGGAAACACGACAACAAGCGGGCGGAGAGAGAAGGTAGATGTGAGACGGACAAATAAGGGATGCAGGTAATGATGACGGATAGGGGAGAACTCAAGGGAATGGACAATATGGACAAACATAAGCTAAATTTGGGAGGAATGGGGATGGTTTAATGGGTGTAGAAACGATCATGGCTTGGAGGGCCTGCAATGGTGGTGAACAGCTGTCTTGAAGACCGCCAGAGGAAGAACGAGATTGAGAGTGTGTGGAAGGTGGTTATAACATGGCTGGAAAAAGAGGAATAAATGAGTGGAAGGTTGAGTAGTGGTTCTGGATTTAGGCAGTTTCACTAGGAGAGGGTTGCTGGTGGACAACGTGCACCCTGCAGATACTATGGGGGGGGGGGGGGGGGGGAGCAGAGCACAGAGGGACAGAGAGTGCAATACCAGAAATGAGGCGGAAGAAGACAAAAGAGACCACCGACTTGTCGGGCAATGGCGAAGTGATAGGCTCATAGACACAACTTCATCGCGAGAGATGTTAAATGATCTTGAAAGGCGCTTGGTTTCATGATTGTCTAGCTGACAAGATGTGAGGTTGGGGAGTCAACCCAGAATGGAGAGCATACTCAATCAAGCTGCGGATGAAGACTTGTCGGTGGTTAGGAGCTTAATTGTGCCAAGGAAGAACTTTTTGCATGTACGGAGGATGCCCGCAGTCACGCGTCTGGCTTTTGGAGGCGCAACTTTGAAGTGTTGCTTGCCCAGGAAGAATTTGCAAATGTTTGACCATCTTGTGATTTTTTTTTTGCAAAGGGTCTGAGAGAGGGGAGAGGCTTGTCTGCCTTGTGTCTGTCAAAGGATGAGGAATATCTGGGCAAGAGGGGAGTCATCAGCAAAGGGAGATAAAGAGGAATTTTCCAAGAGAGTCCATGAGATAATTGATGAAAGATTAGGAACAATATGGGGCCCTAAAACATACTCCTGACTCTAGCCTTGACAGAGAGAGGAGAACAAAGGGATCTGTTCAGAGATACAGGATGTCTGACAAGAGTGGAGGAATCAGTAATCCAAGAGTGGAGTTGGCCTTGGATTCCATAAACAGACAGTTTGGAGACAGGGCGAGGATGGCCAGACTATATCGAAAGTTCAAGGTATCCAGTCTATGTAGAGTTGACCAAGGTCTGGAATCCGAATTGTAATATCTGAGATGAGGCTGTTGTTGAAACGAAATGATTTTATGTCAAAACAAGATGTATTAGATTTCTTGACCTTGCTGATGATTGGCAAGTAAGGCTGCACTAAAAGTAGTTATGGGGATCTGTTTTTTTTCCACTTTTTTTTTTTACTTAATGCTGTGATGTTGGCTGACTTCCAAGCAGATGGAAGATGACCTTGAGTAAAACAGGGTGAAAAGGGCAAAGCGGCAGTGCATGAGCAGCAGAGAAAGATTTTTAGGACACGCGAGTTGAGATGCGTCTGGCCCAGTTACAGAGTCAAGAGTCAGGATTAGCCAGAAAACTGGTTCGCACCTTCTTCAGGGTGCAAAAGACAGAATCTGAGAGCAGTTGGGTAAGACTAGCGAGGGGTGGGTAATGGAAAGGGAGAGGGCGCGAGGGGTTATGGAACACAATATTTTTGAAAGCAAACGCAGAATTGTTGAAGCATTTCAGCCTTCTTCGCGAGCTGAGTCGGCTGTGGGTGCATTGAAGAGAGGGAAAGGGGATGGAAGGGGAGCAATAACAGAAGACAAGACTTGACACACGCACGCACTGGATGGACTTGCCTATTCATCCGTCCCCAAGTCGAGTGCTTACCTCCTGCATTCATTCATTCCTTTTTATCCAACTGTGGAATTGTCTTCCTGTGTCCCATTTTCTCATCCTTCTGAACTCGCAATCTTTCAAAGTGCTGGCTCATCATTATCTCATGTTGCTTGGCCTCTGCAATCCACTATCTCTTCTGCAACTTCTGATTTCTTTGTTCTCTCCTGCATTGTTGCTTACTTGTTGTGCTAATTGCTACTTTGTCCTGCCTTGTGTATGTAATCTCCATCTCCACTCCACCTTCCCCCATGCCTTTTGTGGCCATAAACATGTGCCTATTGTTGTTTCGCCCTTCAATGCATCCTACAACAACTATTTGCAGAAAAATGACTCAGGTGTGTGGTATGTGTGTGTGTGTGTGTGTGTGTGTGTCATACTTTTTTGGTGTGGTATTAATTACGTATGTCATTAATTAATTCCACACATATTAAGTAATGTACCTTTTTACTTTAAGACTGCTGAGACCCTTCAAAACTTGAAGACTCTTTAAGACCGCCTAAAACCCGAAGGACCCCAAAATACCTAAACATCCAAAGATCCAGAAGACTCCAAGGGCCCAAATACCCTGGACTCAGAGGGACCAAAAAAGACTCAGAGGTAACGAGATGACCTCAAAAAACCCCATAAGTCCCTGGAGACCTAAAAAGACACCCAATACCCTAAAAGACCCCAAACGACCCTGAGGAAACAAAGACCGGGCAGAAAACCCAAAATACCTGAGTACCGCATAAATATGCCCTGAGGACGCCAAAAGACCAAAATACTCGTGAGGACTCAAAAGAACCCAAAAGTCCCTGAGACCTAAAAGACGCCAGAGACCCACAAGACCCTGTAGACGCCTTAAATACTCTACTATAAATTGTGTGTGTGTGTGTGTCAATGTGTTTTGGGGAGTTCTGCCTTGAACGTTCTGAATGTGGAAATTAGCAATACACCAAAATGACTTAGTCATGACCTCCTGAGTTGATTCGGGTAATTAAACTAACAAAAAATCTGTTGGAATTCCGCATGTTTTAAAGCACACGCCATATTAAAGCAGCTTAATATGTCCTTCCACCAGCGGCATTGCACTCTAATTACAAAATCATATAAAAGCAAAACAATGATAACATTGTTAAAATTCAATATATTAATTAACATAATAATATTTAGCAACAATAATAAGAATACAGTACGGCGTAGTGGCGTGCGCCTGAATTCCAGCCTACCTTGGAGGCTTGGGTTGGAGGATCGCTTGAGGAACGGGAGCTCTGCGCTCTGCACTGGGCCGCGCTATGAGAGGGTTGTAGGGGCAAGCCCGGAATGCATGGCGAAACCCAATCCTTATCCTGTGTCCGTAAGAGGCGACCAGGGTTGCGTCAGAAGGGCATCCGCGTAAAACCTATCTATGCCAATCAGTATGCGGATCATAACGGATGATCCGCTGTGGCGACCGCCTAAACGGGAGCAGCCAAACGATGAGCACAACAATAATAAGATATACAGTAGTAGTATCATATGGCAATAATAATAACGAACATATATCCCCACGCTGGCTCCAACACTCTGGGCTTGGTGAAAGGCAACCTAATGCTCAAGCAGTTCAGAGCAGGTGGGTATGCAACAAGGCTGTTTAGACCATTGAAAATTCGGTCAACGGGCCAACAGGCCCACTTGTATATCAATGTAACATAGCCGCCTGAAAAAAAACAGTTTGAAGCATAATTCAAGCAATTTATGATATTTGTAAACAAATACTATTTTCATGAATAAAAGAGTTTAATTGGCTTTTGTGTGGGTCCCCTGGGGTTTGGACCACTGTGACAAATGGCATAGTTACCACTAACCCCTTCCTCTTCCCCACATAAATGCAATCCCTGTTATTTGACAGATGGTAATGTTGCAATCATCTGTGGCTTTGAACAACCACCTGCAATACGAAATTATGCTCATCAACAGTGGTCAAGCCATTATGTCCAATGATTTCGCCTGTTTACCTCTGTCCATCCAGTTTAACCGCTTTAACGGCCTCTGTCATTCATGAACTTTGATTTGTGTATTTAACTTAATCCAACGGAAATTTTTTTATGCCCCATTTAACATGTTTCATACTTACTAACATGTGTATTGCTGCATCCTGGTATTGCCATTCTAGTTTAATCAGGCAAGCTTTCTCATTTATATCAGGGAGGTAAGGTAATCTTGATTGGGATGAAGTATCAAATTGATTGCTTTTCATGCGCAAAACTTAAATGATGTTTGCAGGTCCATGTTTTACAAAATATACTTTGAGCAAGCGGGAAGACATAGAATTGTAATTTTGTTCTTGATGCTTCACACAAATGTTGCAAGGTACCCCACTGGCCTTCCTCATCTTCATCTGAGCGGC
This sequence comes from Eptatretus atami, assembly GCA_035128595.1. Taxonomy (NCBI): domain Eukaryota; kingdom Metazoa; phylum Chordata; class Myxini; order Myxiniformes; family Myxinidae; genus Eptatretus; species Eptatretus atami. Next base: position 86,435,759 of record CM068956.1, on the reverse strand, counting down.
CGGACTCACTGGTTTCCTGGAAGGAACCTTGAGGAAGACGTTGCGCCGCAAGTTCATCTGCAGTTGGCATCGAAGGGAGGCAGGATGCAACACCGGGTGGCGGAGGTGTGGTGGCAGTAACAGGGGCCAGGCAGAACTAACTGAGGCTGGTGGGTACGGAAGAACTACAGGCCTCAAAACGCTCAGGCATCCTGGATAAATGGCGTCAGATGCGCGGTGTGAGCCAGGACAAGGCAACGATACACTACATGGACATCATGCGGGAATGGCCAAGGTTTTGGCTCACACTATTTGGACGTCAAGGTCGGTGATCTTCCTAGTTGAGTCAATCTTCCTCATAGTCAACAAATAATACTTTGTATTCCTCACATTGCCATTTAGTTTTAAAATGATGCTTTGATGATTCCTACTTAAATGCCTTGACCCACATTTGTCGAGCCTTGCCTTCAAATGAAAACAGAATCCTCGTTTTTCATGCACTCTATATTCGCTGACTCTGATGTTTGTCCTGTTAAGTAAATGTGATCTCAATTAACTGACTGCGATCAACTTTGGCCATAACAGCACGCGATACCTTTCCTGTAATGTCATATTTTTGTGGATCTTCATTGCATCATTTTTCCTATTAGCAAAAGTCTTCTTTTTTTCTCCCAATCTTTCCCTGCAGCAACCAGACGTGCCATCTCATGGGAGCAGCTCTTGTCAAGGAATGCCCAAATCTTTTGTTGTTTTCCACGTTCCTTTTTACAAATTAACCAGAACTGGGCCTTCATCTTTAACGATGTATGGGCCTGCCCCAGGACTTCTTCACAAGGCCCTTTTTGTGGGGCAGGTTGGACCCTTAGAGACGCAGATATGAGTAACAAATGCAGGAACCGCCCTTCAGAGATTGGCTCCCATCCAGGAAATGCATTTCGCCTGGCACATTCTAATTGAATTCGTCTCTGTAAATGTAGGCAATTTCATTGATAGTAATGTCACGTCATGGTGGTGTGTTAAGCGTGACGTGGAGCAAAAAATATGAAATCAAAGGTACTCGTGTTAATTTTACCGATCATGGTTTTTAATGTTTTGCGATGTGATATGAGATTGACATGGGATGTGTTTAAAAGTGATGCCCGAGTTAAAAAATTTTTTGGGTTTTTTATTTGGGGGGGGTGGGGTTTTTGGGGGGGGGGGTTGGTGGGGGTGGGGATCGGGAAGTTGTCATTGTGACGTGTGGTGCAGCGCGATTTCCTTGGTATAATTTGTTAAGAGTGAGATGATGATTTTGAGGGGACTGGTTTTTAGTCTGTTGATGGTGAGCCAGGTTTGTGGGGTGGCTGAGAAGGGTTGAATTGTGGCTATGGCCGTGATGATGTTGCTCGCATTGTAGGTAATGATTATGTCATCCACATGTGAGAGTATTTGTATATTCTTCCGATGTTTGTGGAATGTTTGTGCATGAAAAAGATTAAAAGAGTGTTGGGAGAGCGACTTAACGGATTAACAAACTCCCATTTTGAAAGTATCATGTGTGAATGACTTGCCGTTAAACATTAACGTTGACTGCATGTAAAAAAAAAAAAGCATGTTTAAAAAAACTTTGCATGATCGGTAGTTGGCAGCCAAGCATTTGGTGTGTTGTGGCCAATTTTGTTTTGAATGTTTTTGTTTGTGAGTAAAGAAGTTTTTGGAGTTCCGTCAAATGTTTTGCTGATGTCTATTGCAGCGAGAGCAGTGCGTTTTTGGTGGTTTTCTACTGTTGAAGCCAACAAAGGTGTTTTTCATTGTGAAGAGGGTAGGTTTTGTGGAACGATTTGGTGTGAAATCGTGCCTGGTGCATGAGAATGGGTGTGAGGGTTTTTGTGAGTGTGCAGTAATTAGGTGGTTCTGTAACTTTGGAGGGGTGGTGCAAAGGTAATGTAACAGGTCTGGGTCGGAGGCTGCTTTTGGTTGGTTCTTTGTTTGATTTAAGAGGGAATGATTTTGCGTGTTTCCCAAGTTTGGGGGAATTATTGCTTGTTTGGTAGAAGTTTCTTATCATTCCATTGTAAGGGCTGAAAATGCCGTGTGGTCAAGGAATGTTTTTAAAATGTAAAGTGGAGATGGTGTCAGGGCCGGTAGCGTGTGCATTTTTGATGTTTTTTTCATGATTTCTGCTGTTTGTGTGGGAGTGGTCAAATGGCATGAATGGTGTTTTTCGAGTTGGGTAATTAGCTTTCATCTTGCCATATTAATTTCCTCTTTTCTGTGTGCCCATTTGAGTGGCGTGTGCGTAATGGACTATGAGGATGTTAGCGTCTTGTTTCTCTGATGGTAGTTATGGCTGGCATGTGAGGGTGGTTATGGCCACTGGTGGAGTAGTGATGCTGTTTATGATTTGTAAACAGTGCTTGGGTATTGGTTGAGTGGTCTGGTGTGGTGTAGAAGGAGTGCTAGTTTTTGTTGTTTGTTTCACTAATATTTTGTTGATTGCTGCCCTGCGTTTGGTGTTCGAATCCTTTTATACCGTATTCTGGTCTTTGGTGTTGGTGTGTTGTGCTTTAAGGTTGTCTCGTTGTCTTTTCATGTTAAAGGCTCCAGTCCACGGCTATGAGTCCTCATCAAGGCCAGCCTTAATTATAAGAACTGCATCTATGGAACAGTGAAGAAAGAGAGAACAGTCTTAGAGTTATTTTGAGGAAAGTAAAAAAATATTCTTTTGAAAAATGGAAGATCATTAACTGGTAGGAAAGACATGAGAAGGTAATGGAGTTCCAGAGTTTTGGCCAATGAAAAAGGGAAGAAACAAACATCATAATGCTCACCCTTGAGTTGCCAATGGCTACACAATAATCATGTGATGTAAGTGGTTTGTCGAGGATTTTTGTGGTCCGGCTAATAGTGGAGTACAAAGCAGGCAAGTTCTCAGGAGGCAGAAACGAAGTAATTATCCATAGAAAAAAGAGAGAGCCACTTTGCAGCATAATTCAAGTGGTAAGGTGTTGAGGTCGGATTAGGGCGAGTTGATAAGTCAGTGTTTGAGGTTCGGATTAGGAGAGTTGATAAGTCAAGTTTGAAGGTCGGATTAGGAGAGTTTGATAAGTCAAGTGTTGAGGTCGGCATTAGGAGAGTTTGATCAATTTTCAAGTGTTGAGGTTCGGATTAGGAGAGTTGATAAGTCAAGTGTGAGGTCGGATAGGAGAGTTGATAAGTCAAGTGTTGAGGTCAGATTAGGAGAGTGATAAGTCAAAGTGTTGAGGTCAATCTCTATATAGTTGAAGAACTGTTCATGACCGAGAATCTTTCATATCGAACAAGGACTGCCTCGTTTTTTAAGTTAGACTTAGCTATTTGCGTAATGGTGTGGATTCCACGATAATTTGATGTTAGGGTAATACCTAGCATGTTTATTGTGTCACATGATGTTATTGGGGAAGCTTTGATGAGGTGTGGCAATTTCTGGCAATGTTATTGGGGTTGTGTTTTTTTGAATGTTGGTCCTTTGGAATGTAATTTGGAAGCTGGGGGGTTGTGCATGATCAAATTGAAACCGTTTGGTGTGGATGGGTATGTCAATGTTTGTGGTGGATGTTATTGTTGAGTTGTTGAATTCTTGTTCAATTGTGCAATGCGAACATTGCCCGCATATTGTTTTTCTGTAATTGGTCGGATATTTTTTGTTTTTTTGTTTGTGTTGAGATGAATAGCCGTGTTTATGGTATGATGATAGGCGGTGATCTGAAGGGGATAGGATTTAAAGAGTTGAATCAGGATGAAGATTACTTTGGAAGAATGCATGTACCCTGGAAGAAAGCTGGGGAAGGTCCGGAGGATTGAGAAGAACAGAGGGACAATGTTGGAGAATACTTTGAAAACCGATGCTATTGTGTGGCTCTGTAAGCCAATACAAAATATGACAAGGCTATGTGTGGGAGTCATATCAACCATGTCTTGAGGAAAAACTCAAGAAGCTCGTTTCTTTTCTCAGAGAAACCAGAAACTCTGGCTTGCATCTTCAGAGAAGGGAAATAGTCCACTTTTTTGTCAGCAAAGTTCAAGTTTGCAAAAATAGTTCCCACATTGCTGGCTCAATAGCATTAATGTGTGCAATAATGGTGTTCTTGCGACTCAAGAAATGATGTTTCAAATATGAGTTTTAAACTTTGGTTCCTCCAGCGATGGAAACATGACGGCAATCCCCTAACTCCTTTCACTCTCTCGCATTAAATACAGTGCGCTTTCTGAAGGCCTCCAGTTGCTCAAAGTTACTGGAATAAGTTTTATGCGAGTAACACTTTCCCTCTCTTCAAGACTTGACAAAAATTACGAGCACAGTCAAACACTCGGAATAATGGTCTTTCAATCCTGACAAAATCTCACATCCATGTCTCTCTTTCTTCAAAAGGACCGTCTACAAACCCTCCAATCAACTTTGTTAACAATGCCCCTTTGAGGAGTTTCAGTCATTCGAACTCCTGGGTCTCACTATATCAGCCATGATCTATTTAGTGGGGAGATAACAGCAATTTTTGAGAGGAATAAGGTGGCAAATGATGATACAAGCATCAAATTTGGCACATTTGTTCTCCAGGGGGATTCCTAATCAAATCTGCTGATTGGCGCATTTGAACATCCAAATTTTGAAAAATTTGAAGAAAAAAAAAAAAGCTTCAAAAAAGTCATAGATCACGAATCAATGTTGGATTTGCCTGGCTGAGATTGGTGAATGTTTGCAGAAACATGCATCAAAGACGTTCCAAGTCTGCCATACAGTTTTCTTCCTTTACCCGGAAGGCAGAACACGAACGTCACATCCAAGTGAACGCATGGGAAGTATGGGATCCCTCTAGCTTTCTCAGGCCTATTGCAGAAACTACGCTCATGGACTGGAATCCATCGTGCCTTGGTCTCCTTGGGCCAAAGGCCAATCCACATGTTCTCAAGACCTAGTTTCCTGTAAGGAATGGCAGTACAGCTATTGCTATGACTAGTACGTCCGTGCATTAGCTTAAATGATAATGGACTTGGCTACCAATAACCGGTACGTTGATCCCTGGCGTGTACAAAATATTCGAGTGTCAGCTTTTCATTGACAACATGGAGGCACACATCCAGTGACTTCCTTGTGTTGCTAATGGCATGTTCTCGCCCTTTTGTGACAATAGAGTGTGCTTGTCGGCCTGTGGCTTCACACCATCTTTTCCGCAAGGAATTGAAACAGCTCAGTCTTGGTTGCTGTCATCCTCGGAAGAAAGCTTCTCTCACAGTTACTTGGGGTCTTAACTGGTTCCTGTCACTCTTCTTCCTGAAATTCCGTTGCCCCCTTTTCGACTTTTGCTTGGACTTCAAGACTTGACTTTCTTTACGCACGATCAAAACACTACGTCCACCCTCACGTACCTGGCACTATAGGATTCCACCTTTGGGATGATGTCTTCTTTTAGCGATAGTCATCAAATTAATCTTTGAAGTGCATGGAGGTAGGGCATTGATAAGTGGCTGAGCATCAAATGATTGACTGCATCTCCCCTTGGGGTTTCTCTGTCTGGGATGTTTACCTGCGCTTCAAGAATTTCAGCCAGCTGTGACTGTAAATTTTATTGAAAGTTTTTTTTTATTATTTTAAATTTCTAATTTGGATTTTCAAATGGCCAAATCGGCCAGATTTGAATCGAAGCCCTGCTTAACAGAAATGCCAAATTTGATGCTTTGTATCATGATTTGCAGCGATTTTTCTCACTATGCTACTCACTATCCTTGGACAAACCACATTTCAAAGTTTGGCCTCCCAAAAGCAGCCACCGACTGGGCATCTTCCATTCATACCAAAAGTTCCTCTTCCTTGGCACACCTGAAGTCCTATCCAGCCTACAAGGCCTTCATCTGCAGCTTGATATAATACTGCTGCTTCTCTGCTGTGCTGGTGCCTCTGCTCACAGCTTGCCTCAGCTTGACAATGGTGGAAGCCAAGGCCTTCAAAAGATGATTAAGAATCTCCAATGAACGAAGCTGAGGGCCAATGGGCTATCACTTTCACATCGCAAGACAGGTCCGGTGGTTCTGTCTTTTACCTGCCTCTTTTCCTGGTCCTTGCACCCTCTGCTGCTTCCAGTGCTATATCCCCCACCATCCCCCCCACCCCCAGGTTTCAGCATGGCACATGCAGTCGACCATCAACCCGCCTTCTCCTAAAATCCAATGATCACTGTGCACCTCCACTCATTCGTATCCTCTTTATTCCACCACTGAATCGGGATCAACTATCCCATCATCCTTTCAATCTCAATTCTCTCCCTCAGGTCTTCAAGACAGCGCTGTTCACCACTCTTCAATTCATCCCCAATTCAGCAAACCAAGATTTTTTTTCCTTATACCCCATTAACACCTCCCTCCACCCTCGGAGCGCAACTTCTTGAAATATTTCAGTTTTCCCTTCAACTCTGCTGTTGTGCCTCCTCTCCACCCATCATTTTCTACTGGTTCCTTTTGTCCTTTAGCGTCACTGAATCGACTGACCACTGTGCAACATATTTCTAGCTCTTCCGACGAGAAACCTTGAGTTTGGTAAACAAGATAATTACTAACAACAAGTACTAGCATTTTAACCTTCCCCGATTAAAAATAGCATATGTGTTTAGTTCTGTAAACAAATCTAAGATATAGAGTTTTGATACGCATATTTCACTGGCCTTTTATAATCTATCAGAAAAAGTTCACGATTTGTCATATATTTAAAATGGAAATAAACTTCGTATTTTGTTGTAGTAAACACACAGCGAAGAATAACCCTGCAACAGAGTCTTCTAACTTTGAATGAAAACGAAGAGCTTGCAGATGTGCTCCCCATGTCATCAAAAAAGCTAGGTGAAAGATCGTGCAATAAAAAGGTTTCCATTCAAAATGAGGCTAATATATGAGTTGTGCATTCGATTGTTTAGTACAGAAGTTCGATCATCGATACCATCATCGGGTTGTTTTCCTCATCTACACTCCCAAGATAGCAAAATTATTTTATTAATAAAGGTAATTGCAAAGATTACACTAGGGCCGGCCCCTCATATTTGTTCTCGAGTGGTAAAAACCTTAGAAAATAAAAATAGGCCTAGAACAACTCGTAGAGCGCAAACCTCCGCCAGGCGATGCAACAGTTTACCTTTTGTATTCACTGAATAGGTCCGATCTGAATCCAGGACCGTTAACCGAGCATAGATCCCCGATTTTGCATGGTACCTCTCTGTTCCTTGTGTCCGCACCCGTTTTCCACCAAACCTCAACCAAACTCCAACCAACACGTTTTTGTGTAACCACGTCCACAACTTTGAAATATCATGCTTTCCAAGTACAGTACTGGTAATTTAGTTTTTGCACCGATCATTACAAATGGTGAAGAATTCCACTTGACAAAAAACATAATATAATTAAATTCGGATTTCGATCTTCAGCAATGCAACGAATCAATTCTACTGGTTGCCAAATATCTTAGATTAAAGTATCACAGCTGACGGACACCATGTACCACCAAGGCTCGTTCGAATTTGTCGCACAACTTTTTGAGATACTCGTGCTAGATATCCTTCTTTTGGCCGCAACATCTCTCCAATGGTGTGAAGAATCTACAACAATTGAGAAATATTTCCTGGATCCGTAAGATCCCGATCTTCACCAAAAATACTAATCAGTTCGTCCTTGTCAAAGGAGAACAGAAGGACACCAAACCGTCCAACAATTCAGTCCGAATACGTCCCACAACCTTTTTGAGATATTCCTTGCACATGCGACAGACGAACAAACAAACAACACAAACAGACAGACGATATGGACAGAGGTGAAAAACATAACCTCGTCTCACCGATCTCGTGGAGGAAAAAACATCATAGCCGGTAAGTATATGCAACCTTTTCTTTGGATTTTTCCTTTTAGTCTTCAAGCTGCTGCATTAGAACCATAATATATCACTTCCTCCCACTTCAGACCATAGCTTTGTGTCAATCTGCATTGTATCTTCCTTGTGCAGGACACCCATATTTTGGGGATATTCGAACACCCAAAATCTTACTTATTCATTGTCGCACCAATGAACGGCAAATAAATCATATTGACTTAAAAGCTGTCAGTTGCTCTGTGAATATTAACCCAAACCTATGGTATTGTAAAGTAAATATCAGCAAGACCTTGAAGTCTACCGACGCAGTGTATGACGTAGCTATACTGGCCAGAAGAAATGTGCCACTAGGGAATCGAATATTTTTTTTATTCTCATAATTATTAACGGGTTTAACGAACATCATTTGGGGGGTAGTGTTCTGTAATTATGATATTCCACAGTTATAAGGCCTGATTGATGCATCCATATTTACCATTATATGTCGACATCACATAAAACTGCAGCTCGCATTCATATTAGTGAGATAAACATGCTGAGTTAGTAGTGTGTGTGTACCTGTATCCACAGTGCAAGGAAGGGTGGTTTCCCTCAGGAGGCTATTTGGTGGCTGTTGGTGCTGAAAATGTTTGCTGTGGCACAAACGAGGAGATGCCCGTGCACTGGAAAACTTCACATATGAGCATATCCTGTCATTTGGAGCTTCTCAATTCAAACACATATCGGCATAGCCCTGGATGGCCGTGAGATGGTGTTTGAAACAGCTCAGGTATGGTATCACGAGTGACCACTTGTCGGTATAAGTTTTATAATGTGGAGGGAGTTTAATAGTTTGACTATACACGACACGAGGTAACGGCTAGGTTGGTGGGTTAGTGGGATTTGGCTGGAGGGCGTCCGTTTGGTGGAAATGGCACTGGTGCTCAGGAATTGGCTTGGGGGATTAGCAATAGAGTGTTTTTTTCACTGGGAGGTGTAACTTATGTCAAAACTGAGAAGTTGTTGTAGTAGAGCATGGTAGGAGTAGATTTTGGGAAGATCACAGATGACATTAGCTTGCAGGTAAGCAAGATAGAAGGTGGGAAGTGGGGATGTTCAGGTGGATCAGATTCAGTAGAAGGCAGTGCATTGAAGTGCAGTTTGTTTGGGTGGATATACAAGGTTTGAGATTGGGCAGGGCATAATGGTATAGGAATACATGATGCAAGTGGTGTTTTGAGCATGTTATCCCTGGCGGATATCAGTGTGGTTATAATACAGGGGCTTTAAAGTAAGGTCGATGGATTGGCAGTAACCAAGAAGATTATAGATTTGTGGTTGTATTCCGCATGTTTTATGGATCAAAGGGAGTGGTGTTTAATTGTTTATGCAGGATTTTCATCGAGGGTTTCAGTCATCTCATTAGGCATCTAATTCAATTTTTCCGGTCACTCTATTGTGATGTGCCCAGTTGAAGGGTTCAGCTTACAAATTTCCACATTGATTTCAGAGTGAAGATGGATTTTAAGCTAAAGTGGCTTGATGGGAGAGATTGAACTTTTTATTTTAGAATGGTCATTATGGAGATTTTTTTTCTTTTTTTTTGTATAACTTGCCGAGGCTTTTCGGTGTAGAGCTAAACTACAACAGTCTCAAGGGGCATGAGACAAAGAGGGGCGCGAGTGGGAGGGACAAACAGTGTGGAAACAGACACCATTCAGAGATCCTTGTGGGAAGGGAGAGGATGGGGACGGGGACATGGGGAATTTAAGATGAGGACATTACAGGGACTTTCAGGAAAGGAAGCAGAGGAATTTGGAAGGAAGTGGGCTTGGGGTGGATTATCGGGTAGAAAAGATCGGAGATTTCGGATGGGGATGATAAGAGGTGGTGGTTGAACAGCTGTTTGAAAGCCTGGAGGGAAGAATGGGAAGATAAGGTGAGGGAGTTTTATTCCACAAGGTGGGAAAAAACGAGAATGAAAGAGTGAAGGTGAGGCAGTGATTCGTGATTTTGGTAGTTTATACCAGAAGGGGTTGTTTGGGCGACTTGAGCTGCGCTGAGGAAATGTGGTGGGGGACAAATCGCAGAGAGGAGCAGGGGGGCGGGCTAGAGAGGAGACGGTAGAAAGACAGAAAGACCACCGACCACCTGCGTTGATCTGAGTGAGCGCCAAGACTCAAGCTCATTGCGAGATGCCGATGATCCGAAATGCCCTGGTTCTAATACAGCGTGAAGCCGAGAAGGTGGGAGGCAGGAGCACCAGCCCAGAGGGGAGAGCAGTATCGCCCGCTCCGGGCTATCGACAAAGCTGTAAGTGGTCAGGAGCTCAAGGAGGGCCGAGGAAGGACTTTGCACGCGAAGGATTCCCAGTCGGCGACTGGACTTTGGAGGCGAGGTTGAAATGTGGCTTGCCAAGGAAGGTGATGGCAGATAGTGAGACCCAGAAGCCTTAAAAGAAAGATTCTTTCCAGAGGATAGTTGAGAAAAGTGGTGGGGGTGGGGGGGTTTAACGGTCCCTTTCGAGAGACATAGTGAGAGTGTGGAGATTTTGTCCGGATTGAAAGACTGTTTCCACGTGTTGAACAAGTTTGTGATTTTACCCAGATCTGCAGTGAGCGAAGAAGCTGCTGCTTGCCGGTCTGAGGATGACCGATGGTACGGCAGAGGGTGGATTCTCAGCAAAGAGATATAGAGGATTTTTCCAGAGAGTCGGAAAGAGGATCAATTGATGAAAACCAGAAAAGAACAGGGCCCAGAACGCTACGCTTGAGGAACTCAGCTGGACAGAAGAGGGATGAAAAGAACCTCCATTTAGGGCCACACGTTGGACTGTGACAGGAGAGGAAGTCTGCAGCCTGAGTGAGATGGACTTGGATACATACAGGAAGAGAGTTTGGTGAGCAGGCAGGGTTGCAGACTGTGTCCAAAGCACGTGATATGTCCCAGAGGATACGGCTTCGGATTTCCTGCTGGCATTGAGGACGGCTCCATCCATTCTTTTGGAGAGCAGAAGCACCATATATCCAGGTAGAGGTTGAACCTGATCCGAAACCAAAATTGATGACCGGAATAAGCCATTGGAGAAAGAGGAAGGATTTCATGTCTGAAGCGATGGATGGATTCATAACCTTACTGATGATTGGAGAAGGCTGATTGTCTGTAGTTGCAGGGATCTGTTTTTGGCACCTTTTTTATGCAGGGCAGTGATTTTGCAGATTTCCAAGCAGATGGCAGATGACTTGAGCTAATGAGAGGGTGAACTAGAACAGAAGAGGGTGAGCAAGAGCAGAAGAGCAGGCCTTTGAGGACAACGTGGGCTGAAATGGCCGTCTGGACCGGTTGCAGAATCTGAGTTCGAGGTTTGAACAGCAAAGCTCTCCAACCTTGTCAGGAGAAAAGGAACAACAGAGTCGCAGGGACAGTTGGGTGCGACTGGGTAAGGGGGGTAGAGAAAGTGATGGGTTTTGGACACAAGATTTAGCTGAAACACCGATTTAGGCATTCAGTTTTTCACGTGCGGTACAAGCAGTGCGGCCATTTGAGGTAAGGGAGGGGATGGAGGGGGAACATACACCAGAAACAGATTTGATTAGACGCCACCAGGATTTTGAGGAGGGAGCGAGGTTTGAGAGTTCAGACGTGAGATTAGAAAGATGTTGTTTCCTGGCTCTCCTGAAGGAAGATTACACACTTGTTCCGAGCTTTATGGAAGGAACTGAGATTGCCCTCAGTTGGGTTTGGCTTTACATGAGGCAAAGGCAAGTTGTTTCAGGAACAACTGCCTCGCCACAAGCTTCCAGTGAACGCAGGGTGGGAGGCAAGGGAAGACGACTGAAGACGAGAGGGGATAAATCTGTGCATGAGGGAGAGCAAGTTTCTTAAGAAAGAATTCCAGGATGAGTGATGTTGGAGAAAGTAGCATAGGAGACCAGTCTATAAAGTTTGATGGCTGCTTGGAGACCCTGCCAGTTCGGCTTGAGTGAACATGGCCAGACTCGACGGCGGTGAGGTGTTCTCTGAATAATAGCCAGAGAGATGTCCACTTTGACAAGGACGTGGTCGGAACCGATTGAAGCGGAGGAAGAGCAGCAGATATTGTCAGGGAAATTTGTCAAAAATCAGATCCAGAAGAGATGGAGTCCCATTGGTTGAGATCGCGGGTAAGGGAAATTTGACCGATTGAGTCAGTCCCAATGAGTGCAGAAAGCTTTTGCTGAGGTGCCATGACAGGTAGAGAGGTACCCACA
>CM068956.1:86397961-86418150 GCA_035128595.1 Eptatretus atami | reverse complement strand
TCAAAGATATTTGATGACTATGCTAAAGAAGACATCATCCCAAAGGTGGAATCCTATAGTGCCAGGTACGTGAGGGTGGACGTAGTGTTTGATGTGTACAAGAAGTCAAGTCTGAAGTCCAAGGCAAAGTCGAAAAGGGGGCAAGGAATCAGAAGAAGAGTGACAGGAACCAGTAAGACCCCAAGTAACTGTGAGAGAAGCTTTCTTCGAGATGACAGCAACAAGACTGAGCTGTTTCATTCCTTGCGGAAAAGATGTGTGAAGCACAGGCGACAAGCACACTCATTGTCACAAAAGGAGAAGATGCCATTAGCAACACAAGGAAGTCACTGGATGCTGTGCCTCCATGTTGTCATGAAGAAGCTGACACTCGAATATTTGTACACGCCAGGGATGCAACGACGGATGGTAGCAAGTCCATTATCATTAAGGCTAATGACACGGACGTACTAGTCATAGCAATAGCTGTACTGCCATCCTTACAGGAACTAGGTCTTGAGAACATGTGGATTGCCTTTGGCAAGGAGCCAAGGCACGATGGATTCCAGTCCATGAGGTAGTTTCTGCAATAGGCCTGAGAAAGCTAGAGGGATCCCATACTTCCATGCGTTCACTGGATGTGACGTCGTGTCTGCCTTCCGCGGTAAAGGGAAGAAAACTGTATGGCAGACTTGGAACGTCTTTGATGATGTTTCTGAAACATTCACCAATCTCAGCCAGCATCCAACATTGATTCGTGTGATCTTGACTTTTTTGAAGTTTTTTTTTTTTCTTCAAATTTTTCAAAATTTGGATTTCAAATGGCCAATCAGGCAGATTTGATTAGAATCCCCTGGAGAACAAATGTGCCAAATTTGATGCTTGTATCATCATTTGCACGATTCCTCTCAAAAATTGCTGTTATCTGCCCCACTAAGATAGATCATGGCTGATATAGTGAGACCCAGGAGTTCGAATGACTGAACTTCCTCAAGGGGATTGTTAACAAAGTTGATTGGAGGGTTTGTCAGACGGTCCTTTTGAAGAAAGAGAGAATGAATGTGAGATTTGTCAGGATTGAAAGACATATTCCGAGTGTTTGACTGTCTCGTAATTTTGTCAAGGTCTGAAGAGAGGGAAAGTGTACTGGCATAAAAACTATTCCAGTACTTTGAGCAACTGGAGGCTTTCAGAAAGGATGTAATTAAATGGAGAGAGTGAAAGGAGTAGGGGATTGCCGTCATGTTTTCCATCGCTGGAGGAACCAAGTTAAAAACTCATATTTGAACATCATTTCTGAGTCGAAGAACACCATTATTGCACACATTAATGCTATTGAGCAGCAATGTGGGAACTATTTTGCAAACTCTGAACTTTGTGACAAAAAGTGGACTATTTCCCTTCTCTGAAGATGCAAGCAGAGTTCTGGTTTCTCTGAGAAAAAGAAACGAGCTTCTTGAGTTTTCTCAAGACATGGTTGATATGACTCCACACATAGCCTTGTCATATTTTGTATTGGTACAGAGCACAAATGCATCGGTTTTCAAGTCATTCTCCAACATTGCTCCCTCTGTTCTCTCAATCCTCCGACCTTCCCCAGCTTCTCCAGGGTACATGCATTCTTCCAGTAATCTCATCCTGATTCAACTCTTTAAATCCTTCCCTTCAGATCACCGACCTATCATCATTACCATAAACACGGCTATTCATCTCAACACAAACAAAAACAAAATATCCACCAATTACAGAAAAACAATATGGGGCAATGTTCAGCATGACATTGAACAAGAATTCCAACAACTCAACAATAACATCACCACCAACATTGACATCCACATCCACACCAAACGGTTCAATTTGATCATCACAACCCCCCAGCTTCCAAATACATTCCAAAGGACAACATCAAAAAACACAACCCCAATAACATGCCAGAAATTGCACACCTCATCAAAGCTCCCCAATAACATCATGTGACACAATAAACATGCTAGGTATTACCCTAACATCAAATTTATCGTGGAATCCACACATTACGCAAATAGCTAAGTCTAACTCTAAAAAACGAGGAGTCCTGTTCGATATTGAAGATTCTCGTCATCTGAACAGTTTCTTCAACTATATAGAGGATTGACCTCAACACTTGACTTATCAACTCTCCTAATCCGACCTCAACACTTGACTTATCAACTCTCCTAATCCGACCTCAACACTTGACTTATCAACTCTCCTAATCCGACCTCAACACTTGACTTATCAACTCTCCTAATCGACCTTCAACACTTGACTTATCAACTTCTCCTAATCCGACCTCAACACTTGACTTATCAACTCTCCTAATCCGACCTCAACACTTGACCCACTTGAATTATGCTGCAAAGTTGGCTCTCTCTTTTTCTATGGATATTACTTCGGTTTCTGCTCCTGAGAACTTGCTGCTTGCGTACCTCCACTATTAGCGAGACCACAAAATCCTCGACAAACCACTACATCACATGATTATTGTGTAGCCATTGGCAACTCAAGGGTGAGCCATTATGATGTTTGTTTCTTCCCTTTCATTGCCAAACTCTGGAACTCATTACCTTCTCATGTCTTTCCTACCAGTTATGATCTTCCATTTTTCAAAAAGAATATTTTTTACTTCCTCAAAAACTCTAAGACTGTTCTCTCTTTCTTCACTGTTCCATAGATGCAGTTCTTATAATTAAGGCCTGGCCTTGATGAGGACTCATAGTCCGTGACTGGAGCCTTTAACATGAAAAAGACAACGAGACAAGCTAAAGCACAACACACCAACACCAAAAGCACCAGATACGGTATAAAGGATTCGAACACCAAACGCAGCAATCAACAAAATATTAGTGAAACAAACACAAAACTAGCACTCCTTTCTACACACACCAGACCACTCAACCAATACCAAGCACTTGTACAAAATCATAAACAGCATCACTAACTCCACCAGTGGCATAACACCCTCACATGCAGCCATAACTACCATCAGAGAAACAAGACGCTAACATCCTCATAGTCCATTATGCACACGCAAGTCAAATGGGACACAGAAAAGAGGAAATTAATATGGCAAGATGAAAGCTTAATACCAACTCGAAAACACCATCATGCCATTTGACACTCCCACACAAACAGCAGAAATCATGAAAAAACATCAAAAATGCACACGCTACCGGCCCTGACACCATCTCCACTTTACATTTTAAAAACATTCCTTGGACCACACGGCATTTTCAGCCCTTACAATGATAAGAAACTTCTACCAACAAGCAATAATTCCCCAAACTTGGAAACACGGCAAAATCATTACCCTCCTTAAATCAAACAAAGAACCAACCAAAGCAGCCTCCGACAGACCTGTTACATTCCTTTGCACACCCTCCAAAGTTACAGAACACCTAATACTGACACTCACAAACCCTCACATCCCATTCTCATGCACCCAGCACCGATTCACACCAAATCGTTCCACAACTACCCTCTTCACATGAAACACCTTTGTTGGCTTCAACAGTAGAAAACCACCAAAACGCACTGCTCTCGCTGCAATAGACATCAGCAAAACATTTGACGGACTCCCAAAACTCTTACTCACAAACAAAACATTCAAAACAAATGTGCACAACACCACCAAATGCTGGCTTGCCAACTACCGATCATGCAAAAGTTTTTTAAACATGCTTTTTTTTTTTTTACATGCAGTCATACGTAATGTTTAACGGCAAGTCATCACACATGATACTTTCCAAATGGAGTTTGTTAAGGTTAAGTCGTCTCCCAACACTCTTTAATCTTTTCATGCACAACATTCCACAACCATCGGAGAATATACAAATACTCTCACATGTGGATGACATAATCATTACCTCAATGCCGAGCAACATCATCACAGCCATAGCACAATTCAACCCTTCCTCAGCACCCCACAAACCTGGCTCACCATCAACAGACTAAAACCAGTCCCCTCAAAATCATCATTCACTCTTAACAAATTATACCAAGGAACATCGCGCTGCACCACACGTCACAATGGACAACTTCCCGATCCCCACCCCCACACACACAATAAACAAAAATACTCGGCATCACTTTTAACACATCCATGTCAATCTCATATCACATCGCAAACATTAAAAACCATGATCGGTAAATTAACACGAGTACCTTTGATTTCATATTTTTGCTCCACGTCACGCTTAACACACCACCATGACGTGACATACATCAATGAAATTGCCTACATTTACAGAGACGAATTCAATAGAATGTGCCAGGGAAATGCATTTCCTGCGAGGGAGCAATCTCTGGAAGGGGGTTCCTGCATTTGTTACTCATATCTGCGTCTAAGGGTCCACCTGCCCCACAAAAGGGCCTTGTGAAGAAGTCTGGGCAGGCCAGACATCGTAAGATGAATGCAGTTCTGGTTAATTTGTAAAAGGAATCGTGGAACAACAACAAAGATTTTGGCATTCCTTGACAAGAGTGCTCCCATGGATGGCACGTCTTGGTTGTGAGGAAAGATTGGAGAAAAAAAGAAGACTTTTTGCGTAATAGAAAATATGCAATGAAGATCCACAAATATGACATTTACAGGAGGTATCGGTGCTGTTTATGGCAAAGTTGATGGAGTGCAGTTAATTGAGATCACATTTACTTAACAGGACAACATCAGAGTCAGCGAATATAGAGTGCATGAAAAACGAGGATTCTGTTTCATTGAAAGGCAAGGCTGAACAATGTGGGTCAAGGCATTTAAGTGGAATCATCAAAGCATCATTTAAAACTAAATGGCAATGTTGAGAATACAAAGTATTATTTGTTGACTGAGGAAGATTGACTCAACTAGGAAGATCACCGACCTTGACGTCAAATAGTGTTGAGCCAAAACCTTGCCATTCCCGCATGATGTCCATGTAGTGTATCGTTGCCTGTTCCTGGCTCACACCGCGCATCTGACGCCATTTATCCAGGATGCCTGAGCGCGAGGCCTGTAGTTCTTCTCGTACCCACAGCTCAGTTAGTTCTGCCTGGCCCCTGTTACTGCCACCCACACCTCCGCCACCCGGTGTTGCATCCTGCTCGCCCTCGATGCCAACTGCAGATGACTTGCGGCGCAACGTCTTCCTCAAGGTTCCTTCCAGGAAACCAGTGAGTCGGCGCTCAGATGAAGATGTAGGAAGGCCAGTGGGTGTACCTGCAACATTGTGTGAAGCATCAAGAACAAAATACATTCTATGTCTTCCGTGCTCAAAGTATATTTGTGTAAAACATTGACCTGCAAACATCATTAAGTTTTGGCATGAGAAGCAATCAATTTGATACTTCATCCCAATCAAGATTACCTTACCTCCCTGATATAAATGAGAAAGCCTGCCTGATTAAACTAGAATGGCAATACCAGGATGCAGCAATACACATGTAGTAAGTATGAAACATGTTAAATGAAGGGCATAAAAATTCCGTTGGATTAATTAAATACACAAATCAAAGTTCATGAATTGACAGAGGTTAAAGGTTAACTGGATGACAGAGGTAAACAGGAAATCATTGGACATAATGGCTTGACCACTGTTGATGTAGCATAATTCGTATTGCAGGTGGTGTGTTCAAAGCACAGAGTGATGCAAACATACCATCTGTCAAATACAGGATTGCATTTATGTGGGGGAAGAGGGAAGGGGGTTGGTGGTAACTATGGCATTTGTCCAGTGTCCAAAACCCCAGGGGACCCACACCAAAAGCCATTAAACTCTTTTATTCATGAAAATAGTATTGTTTACAAATATCATAATTGTTGAATTATGCTTCAACTGTTTTTTTTTCAGGCGGCTATGTACATTGATATACAAGTGGGCCTGTTGGCCCGTTGGACCGAATTTTCAATGGTCTAAACAGCCTTGTTGCATACCCACCTGCTGAACTGCTTGAGCATTAGGTTGCCTTTCACCAAGCCCAGATGTGCTTGGAGCCAGCGTGGGGATGATATGTTCATTATTATTATTGCCATATGATACTACTACTGTATTCTTATTATTGTTGTTGCTCATCTTTTGGCTGCTCCCGTTAGGGATCGCCACAGCGGATCATCCGTTATGATCCGCATACTGATTTGGCATAGGTTTTACGCCGGATGCCCTTCCTGACGCAACCCTGGTCGCCTCTTACGACACAGGGATAAGGATTGGGTTTCGCCATGATTCCGGGCTGCCCTACACCCTCTCATAGCGCGGCCCAGTGCAGAGCTCCCGTCCTCAAGCGATCCTCCAACCCAAGCCTCCAAGTAGCTGGATTACAGGCGCACGCCACTACGCCCGGTACTGTATTCTTATTATTGTTGTAAATATTATTAGTGTTAATTAATATATGAATTTTACAATGTTATCATTGTTTTTGTTATATATTTTGTAATTAGAGTGCCATGCCGTGGTGGAAGGACATATTAAGCTGCTTTAATATGGCGTGTGCTTAAAACATGGGAATTCCAACAGATTTTTGTTGTTAATTACCCGAATCAACTCAGGAGGTCATGACAATCATTTTGGTGTATGTGCTATTCCACATCAGAACGTTCAAGGAGAACTCCACAAAACACATGACACACACACACACATTTATAGTAGAGTATTAAAGGGTCTACAGGGTCTTGTGGGTCCTCTGGGTCTTTTAGGTCCTCAGGGACTTTTGGGTCTTTTGAGTCCTCACGGTATTTTGGGTCTTTTGGGTCCTCAGGATATTTTGGGTACTCAGGGTATTTTGGGTTTTCTGGGTCTTTTGGTTCCTCAGGGTCGTTTGGGTCTTTTGGATATTTGGGGTCTTTTTAGGTTCTCAGGGACTTTGGGGTTTTTTGGGTCATCTCGTTCCTCTGAGTCTTTTTGGTCCTCTGAGTCCCAGGGTATTTTGGGCCCTTGGAGTCTTCTGGATCTTTTGGATGTTTTAGGTATTTTGGGTCCTTGGGGTTTTAGGGGTCTTAAAGAGTCTTCAAAGTTTGAAGGGGTCTCAGCAGTCTTAAAGGTAAAAAGGTACATTCTAATAGTGTGGAATTAATTAATAGACATACGTAATTAATACACACAAAAAGTATGACACACACACACACACACACACACATACACACACCTGAGGTCATTTTTCTGCAAATGTTGTAGGATCATTGAAGGGCGAAACAACAATAGGCCACATGTTTAGTGGCCACCAAAGGCATGGGGCGAGGTGGAGTGGAGATGGAGATTGACATACACAAGGAGGAAAGTAGCAATAGCACAACAAGTAAGCAACAATGGCATGGAGAGGAACTAAAGAATCAGAATGTGCAGAAGAGATAGTGGATGTGCAAGGGCAAGCACATGAGATAATGATGAGCAGCACATTTGAAAGATTGGAGTCAGAAGGATGAGAAAATGGACACAGGAAGACAATTCCACAGTTGGGATAAAAAGGGGATGAATGAATGCAGGGAGGTAAGCACTCTGGACTTGGGGAGGATGAATAGGCAAGTCCATCCAGTGGTGCGTTGTCAAGTCTGTCTCTGGTGTATGCTCCCCTTCCATCCCTTCCCTCTCTTCAAATGTCACCACAGCCGACTCAGCTCGTGAGAAGGCTGAATGCTTCAATTCTGCGTTTGCTTCAAAATATTGTGTCCATAACCCCTCGGCCCTCTCCCTTTCCATACCCACCCTTCACAGTCTTACCCAACTGCTCTCAGATTCTGTCTTTTGCACCTGAGAAGGTGGAACAGTTTCTGGTAATCCTCGACTCTGACTCTGTAACTGGGCCAGACGGCATCAACTCGCATGTCCTAAAAATCTTCTCTGCTGCTCATGCACTGCCGCTGCCCTTTTCACCCTGTTTACTCAAGGTCATCTTCCATCTGCTTGGAAGTCAGCCAACATCACAGCATTAAGTAAAAAAAAAAAGTGGAAAAACAGATCCCCATAACTACTTTTAGTGAGCTTACTTCCAATCATCAGCAAGGTCAAGAATCTATCATCGTGTTTGACATAAAATCATTTCGTTTCAACAACAGCCTCATCTCAGATCATCAATTCGGATTCAGACCTGGTCACTCTACCATAGACTGGATACACCTTGAACTTTCGATATAGTCTGCCATCCTGCCCTGCTCTCCAAACTGTCTGTTTATGGAATCCAAGGCCAACTCCACTCTTGGATTACTGGCTTCCTCCACTCTTGTAGACATCCTGTATCTCTGAACAGATCCCTTTGTTCTCCTCTCTCTGTCAAGGCTAGAGTCAGGAGATGTTTTAGGCCCCATATTGTTCCTAATCTTCATCAATTATCTCATGGACTCTCTGGAAAATCCTCTTTATCTCTTTGCTGATGACTCCCCTCTGCCATGATATTCCTCATCCTTTTGACAGACAGGCAGCAGCCTCTCCCCTCTCTTCAGACCTTGAAAAAAAAAATCACAAGATGGTCAAACATTTGAAATATCTCCTGGGCAAGCAACACTTCAAAGTTGGCCTCCAAAGCCAGACGGTGACTGGGCATCCTCCGTCATGCAAAGTTCTTCCTTGGCACAATTAAGCTCCTAACCACCGACAAGTCTTCCATCCGCAGCTTGATTGAGTACTGCTCTCCATTCTGGGTTGACTCCCCAACCTCACATCTTGCTCAGCTAGACATCATGGAAACCAAGGCTTTCAAGATCATTTAACTCTCTCGCGATGAAGTTGTGTCTATGAGCCTATCACTTCGCCATTGCCGACAAGTCGGTGGTCTCTTTGTCTTCTTCCGCCTCATTTCTGGTATTGCACTCTCTGTCCTCTCTGTGCTCTGTCCCCCCCCCCCCCCCCCCCCCCAAGTATCTGCAGGGTGCACGTGGTCCACCAGCAACCCTCTCCTAGTGAAACTGCCTAAATCCAGAACCACTACTCACCTCCACTCATTTATTCCTCTTTTCCAGCCTGTATAACCACCTTCCACACACTCTTCAATCTCGTTCTTCCCTCTGGGTCTTCAAGACAGCTGTTCACCACCATTGCAGGCCCTCCAAAGCCATGATCTTTTCTACACCCATTAAACCATCCCCATTCCTCCCAAAATTTAGCTTATGTGTCCATATTGTCCATCCCTTGAGTTCTCCCCTATCCGTCATCATTACCTGCATCCCTTATTTGTCCGTCTCCATCTACCTTCTCTCTCCGCGCTGTTGTTGGTGTTTCCCCTTTCCCCTGCTGTTCCCTTTGTTATGTTGTGTCCTGTTCTGTTCTGTGTCCTACCTCTTCCACAAGCCCACACCATGAATTTAAAAAACGGGTTTCTGGAGGAACACATGTGACGAAAGGGGGCTAGGTAAGGGCAAAGATGTAGGAGAGTGCAGTGGGAGCATGGTTAGATGTAAAGGCGCTGTCACACCTTGACGATTTAGCCAGCAATGGCAACGTATAAAAATGTATGTAAAACGTTGGCGTACGCTGAAATTTTGATGTTTTTTTTAAAGTTTTGGTCGTATTCATAACGTGTTGGTCGTATGCATAACATATTAGTAACGGGCACAGAACGTTTCGTGTCTTATAGATAACTTATACCAACGAATGCTTAGCCTGTTGTCGGCGTTCACAACCTATGCCCAACGATAGTTTAACTTAGGCATAGCGCGCTGCACGTATCGCCGACGAACTCGTGGCGTAGCCTGTTAAGAACCTGCCGGACGCCGATTTAAATCATAACCGCCTGAGAATTGGAAGTGTCAACATCGCAGTCACACCTTGACGATTTTGCCGCGTATGCCGACCTATGAAAAATGTGTCTAAAACGCTGGCACCGTCGAATACGGTATGGGTAAGTTGTGTATACGTTAGGAGCACGCTGAAAAAACATGAAGTACGATATATTTCGTGGTACGTTTAGTACGTCGTGAAATTTCAAGCATGCTGAAATTTTACGACGTACTCGCCGTATGGCTCACACGTTCCGCTGCGCTGGGAATAAGTTGTAGACCGATATGCGATCGTTGACACACGTCGACACAAGTTCCTTGTAAGTTACTCATAAGTCGAAACAGTCGAGTAATGTTTAGCATACCGAAACTTATTTTCTCGTCAAGGCACATTTTCTTTTTTTCTCCTTGGCTCCGTGAAGGCACGTGACGAAATATCTGAAGTTGTGTTTTGTTGTTGTTGTTTTTTCTTTTTTTTTTAGTCTATCACGAATTTTTAATATATTCGGACATTTGCTTTTAAGTTTCGACGTCGACGTGACAATATCCTCAAACAGAAAATATTCACAGAGGAGGAACTAAGAATAAGAGCATGAGCAAACTGAAGAGGCAATCGGACGTGACGTAACGGCACGTGACGAAATATCGGAAGTTATTTGTTGTTGTTTTTAAACGCTCCAATACGCCATTATACGGTAGATGTAAATTAGAAACACGTTCAGTAAGTTCTGTGGTCGTCGGAAGACGTCAATCAAATACGTCTACATACGTCAATATGCGTTGGAGGTACGTTACACATAGGTTCAAAGCACGTTACTCATAGGTTAGAAATAAGTTTTGGGTACGCTAATCATTACCTCACGTGTTTCGACTTATGAGTAACTTACAAGTAACGTGTGTCGACATGTGTCAACGATCGCATAACGTGCCTACAACTTATGGCCAGCGTAGCGGAACGCGTGAGTCATACGCTGGCATATGTCGTAAAATTTCAAGCATGCTAAAATTTGAGGACAACCGCAAAGTACAACGATGAAAGCCAGCGTACTACGACGTATGCAGTGTTTTTCAGCGTGCTCTTAATGTTATCAAAACTTACTCATAACGTATTCGACGTGTGCCAGCGTTTTAGACACATTTTCATAAGTCGGCATACGCTGCCTAAATCGTCAAGGTGTGACAGAGGCCTTAAGGTGTATAATAGATAGCAACATGCTGCTGGTACGTGAGCTCCAGTCCCTGTATTCACCAAACATAATTCATCTCTCTGTTGGTGTTCCCAAGGGATCTGTTATTGTTTCACTTTGATTTTCTCTTTATTTGCATCCACTTGTGAGGATTTTATGTAATTTTAGTGTCAGACTCCATTGCTGTGCTGATGATATCCAAACATACGATAAATTGTACCAGATGATGCCCTTTTTCCACTACTATGAATTCCTGTGTCTTTGACATTCAAACATGGATATCCATCACCTCAAACTCAATGCTGCTAATGCTCATGTGCTGCTCATTGGTCTGTTATCCTGTTTGTTTGTTTTTTTTACAAGATCGAGGCTCATAGAAGAGTAAAATGATGGAGGATATGAACTGACAGTGGGACAGTGAAGCAAAAGTCGAAAACATAGGCAAAGGAATGAATGACCAATGGTTTGTGTTGCGCAGGGTCAATGGACGTAATATTGTGGTAAACGATGGTCGGGTGACAGGAAATGGTCATGCACTGCCTGCTTGAAGCTCTGGAGGGAAGAGTGTGGACGAATATCTTCAGGAAGGTGATTCCACAGATGGAAAAAGGTAAGGAAGAAAATAGTTGAGGTGTGCAGGCAACATAGATTTTGAAACATTAACGAGGAAGGGGTTACTGAAAGAACAATTATGCATCCTTGAGTTGCAGAGGAGGGTTGGAGTAGCTGAGTGACCAGAGGTAGATCGAGAAGAGGTGGTCGGCTACGACCCGCCCGCAATGTGAGAGCAACAGACCTTTGGCTTCGGCATTATTGAAATGCTGATAATATTGAGAACTTTCGGTGATAAAGAATCCAGGAAAGACAAGATGTGATGCATTTTGTCAACTCTGTGCCTCCTGCTCTTCATGACGACTTCAGCCTTCCCATCCTGGCAGAGGGAAGCTGCAGCCAGTGTGATACAGTGACTTCACCATCTTTATAATGTCATTAATGAACCCTTGTGCTCTGTCTCTTCACTTGCAGGTTCTTAAAAACTTTTACCATTCACACTAAGTGTCACTGATGCATTCAGATATATGTCCTGCATTTATTCTCTCTTGTCCTTTTTGTTTATATAAAAACACTGATCCTTTATTTACTTCCATTTCTAATTGTGATGTATCACTTTGTAACATTTTCTTCTTTCACATGTAGCATAAGACTATGGGGTAGCATCATTTGCTGAGGGCGCAGCTGTGCCACTGATTCTAGGTTAGGGCAGGAATTTGGAAATAGGCCTGGATGCTGGTGATAGCTCGACTATTCTTTGCAAAAGACACTGGGGGATCTTTAATGGCCACCAGCTAATGCCAGTAGACGGGATGACCAGTTTAACGTCCATCAGAGGGACGGAACATCCATTGATGAATCTCCCTGCCTGTGAAACACCGGGATGACAGTTTATAGCTGGGCTGAGATTCAAACCCAGGTTAGACAGCTTAAAAGCAAGTATGCACATCTATTGGCCATCCTGCCAGCCCAGTGTGCAACAGTGGCAGCACTTTCTCAAAGCCTGCAGCTCACTTTGTAAACATGCTGAGGTCATGTTTTGTTGTAAGTTATATGGTTGCCTTTTCATCATACATCTATGCTGTTGTATGAACAATTATTTTACTGTAAATATGAGTAAGAGGAAAATAGAATGCATGAAGAATATTGGAGAGGTGAGGGGGTGGAGGGAGAGGGGAGGCTGGGGACAACGGTGAAATAATATAATATCGAAGGCCCTTTACCACAAGTTGGATTGGCTCCTCCACTTGTACATCGTGTCACAGCTGACACACGAGCACGTAAACGCTCAACAGGGTAAACGGCAGCAAGCCCTGGTGGTTCCGGCACCGTGACATGCTTCACATGGTCACCCAGGCTGGACTGCAGACGCAAGGCAGCAAGCTTCTGTAGAGTCTCCTCAGGTGCAGGGAAACGTCCATGCACCAGGCATTCATGAGCCTGTTCAGGTAAGATATTTACACAATATAAACTTTACCAACAAAAAAAGCAACACGCACCGAGTACACTCAAAATCCGTGATAACTCATTAACTATGATGCTTGACTGAATTCAGAATGTTTACTTGGCTTTTACTGACCTGCTCAAACATAAAGGCAAACTCCAAGCTGTTCGAGGGAACGTTCCTGGTATCGAAAAAGCAATGCAGTTTGAAGTAAAGTTTCCAACAGCCGTTGTCCTCTTGCCCCTGCTCGCCTGCTTCGGAGAGTCTGGCCATTGTAAAGGACACAAAGTTAAGTGTTCTCCATTGCCTAAAGTTTTGTTGTATTTTGTAGTTAAACACATGGAATAAATGTTCATTGATAATGGCGAGGTTATATATTTATATAACACCATTGTCGCTCCGTTTCCATCTCCAATCTCCATCACTCTCCGTGGCCTGTCTTTGTTCCTTATGCACGGCCACATCTTTTAAGTTCCAAACTCCAAACTCCGGGTACAAATACAACATTGTGTGGGGGGCAATGTAGGCTTTGTGAGCACGGCCTCACGCGGGAATGTGTGTGTGTGTGGGGGTGGGGGTGGGCATAAATTTTCTATGTAGATGTGTACCGTGTAGAGCCACCTGGTAGTGGTGGCAGAGGGTATTACAATTTCCATTTTTACCAAGGCAATGCTGAGGTTAAATCACTCTTTGCATGGGAAAATTTGTCCTCATTCCCTTCTCTCTCCCCCCCCCCCCTAAAAAAACGCAAAAACAAAAATGGAGAGGCCTGTCAAAGCCTGTCATTGTGTGAGCCATTTCAAGTGGGAAGGTACATCAAGAAGAATGGGGAGCAAGGTGGGGGGGGAGGAGCATGACGTGAGGATGGAGAGGGGTTAAAGCACTCTATGCATGGGTAAATTTGTCTTCTTTCCTTCTCCTTCTCACCCAAAATTTTTGGTAAACAAAAAAATTCCCATCAGCGAAGCGACGGGTAGGCTCTGGTTGTTTTTGAATAAAAACTAACTATTGAGCAAATTTGGATGATAGATGCGACAGGCAAGTAAAGACAATATCACAATGTTTAATCTCAGTTATTCGTGAGGATTGAAGAATGGTATCAATTATAAGTGAAATATTCTTGGGTTCAGAAAATAATAGGACATTTCCATAATTTGTAAAATAGTTAATGTATTAAATGGGTTTTCAGTTCAATTTCTTCATTGGCTTCAAGACGTCAAAGTGACTATTGCATTTTCTGCACAAGAAAGTCATGAAAAGTACAAAAACATTACGTAAACCAAGTTGAGCTCCTGCCATCTTGGCCAATATCACATCAGCAAATCATGCTCTCTGCTAACCTTCCCCCACAATCAGCCTCATCTACAATATAAAGTTATTATATATTTATACTGGAAGGGCACTCGGTAGAGCACATACCTCCGCCAAGTAATGCCTGATCCATTATAACATATCAGGCCCAATACGTTTTTGAAATATCATGCTATATAGTACTATATCGTTTTTTGGCCCCATCTCTCAATGGTGAAGAATCACTTTGAAAATTAAATAATTCTCGTATCCAGATCCACATCCAGATCTTCACCAAAAATGAAGCAATTCTTCCTTGCCACACACCCAACGTGTCCACCAAGTTTCATCCGAATCCGTCTACAACTTTTTGAGATATCGTGCTATACATCCTTTTTGGCACTATCTCTCAATGGTGAAGAATAACTTTAAAAATCCTAGTAGTCGGATCCGGATCCAGATCTTCACCAAAATCTAATCAGTTCGTCCTTGTCACACACCCTACCTGCCCACCAAAATTCATCCGGACCCGTCCACAACATTTTGAGATATCCTACACACACAGACAGACAAACAAACAGACAAACAATAATAAGACATCATGCAGAGCACGATACTTGCAAAATCCATAAAACAAATTTCACCTCAAAAATAATTGGTGGTTGAATTCAATGACCAAATATGCAACTCTTCAAATTTTAAGTCAATCAGATTAAAATTGAAAATTGTAGAAATGAGGCATATGTTGACCTTTTGGTCGATGTTGACCTCAAAAATAATTGTTGGTTGAATTTAGTGACCTGGTATACAAATTCTCTTCAAATTTCAAGTCAATGGGATGAAAATTGAGGATTTTAGAAATACCACCTCAGTTGTTGACCTTGGGCCTATGTTGACCTTTTGGTGTACGATGACTTCAAAAATAATAGGTGGTTGAAATCAGTGACCCGAGTTGAAAATCTTCTTCAAATTTCAAGTCAATCAGATGAAAATTGAGGATTTTAGAAATACAACCTTAGTTGTTGACCTTTGGACCTCAAAAACATGAGGCTTCTTCCTTATGACAAACTCTACCATGTGGTGAAGTTTCGTGAAGATCGCTATAAAATTGTGACCTTTAGGCAATAAACAGACAGACAGAATAACAAAATCGACTGACCAACGTACTTGGAAAATCTTCGATTTTGCAAGTAACAAACAGACAGAGACGGGTGAAAACATAACCTCCTTCAGCTTCGATGGTGGAGGTAATAATGAGATCTGGGCTTCGAGGGGCCATTCTATGCTTGAAGGACTCCAGATTCCTCTTTCTTGTGTAAATAAGTTTTAATTACTCCAGATAAGTGTTTTGGATCATTTTATTGCTGTAAGATGAAGTTTGGACCAATAAGTCCTGCCCCACTGGGGATAGGATGATGGATTAAATTTTGGATACGTCTTGCTACAGTAAATGTACCATCAATTTTCAGCAATTTTCCAACACCACTTGAGGAGATGCATCCCCATCCCTGAATTGAACCTCTCCCATGCTTAATTCTTGGCTTCAAGCAAGGCTCCTTATTAAGTTTCAGTTTTTTGTCATCATGCTGTTTTAATTAGATCCAAACAACTGAAACTTTAACTCGTCTGTCCAAGCACCTTTGACCATTGTTCCAAGGTCCAATTTCTGTGTTCTTGTCCATATAGTTCATGCTTTTAGTCTTGTTCCCCTTTCTTAACAGGAGTTTTGTTCCTGCAACACATCCGTTAAGTCCAGATTTCAAAAGTGACCTTCATACTTGATGGATAGAGACACCTAAACCTTCTGCCAGTTCGACTCAATGTTTTTCCTTCTTTGTGCAGGAACGCAATTCTATGGCAATCTTCCACTGAAATTTTAGCCTTTTTGTTTTAGTTTAAAGTTAATCCCGATAGATCTGTATTCTGCAGGATGATAAATTGGGCCTTCAGCATTTATGGATATGTAGAGAGGAAAACTTGATGTTAATAACGAGGAATAGCCTGACAATGAGTCATCTGGATTAGCGATGGATTAGTAAATGTGATGGATTAGCGACGCCAACACGTCATATTAGCTGCTCATGTATAGTTTCCTTTGAATTGTTGTGATCACAAGTTTTTGAAGATTCTGATCAATGTGAATTAAAGATTGCTAAACGACAAGCTTGGTTTCTTCTCACTCAAATTAAGCTGTACCAATAACTTTCAAGTTGTTATAATAATAGAAAACATGAGTGGAGGCTGTAAGTAAGTTGTTGACACTCTATATATTGTAACTCCTGAATGTGTGGAAGACTTTTGCACAGCAGCATTTATATAGTGAATACGCATGAACTTGCATATGTAATGTTCCTGTTTTGATAGTTGAGGTGTGCTTGCTTTTATGGCAGGCACTTGCTGTAAAATAGAAATATGTCAATTCAGCAATTTCAAAATGACGTACGAATGGCCTTCAAGGCCTTCAACACATGTGCTATGTGTTTTCAGTGACTCAATTCAGCTCGAAGGGCAATTTTAACCTGTCATTACTCGTGCAAAATCTGTGATTCAAATTGTCTTTTAAATGTAATTTTCAACATTGAGACAAGAGAGTGGCAATTTCAAATAGGTTATCTGTTCCTGAATGCAACTCGGACTCACGGAAATATAGGAATACGAGAAATATCTGTGGAAGAGAGGAGTTGGTTCATAACAATTCCCGTTAGCGGAAGCCGTGGTTATATAAAACACACACACACACACACACACACACACACACACACACACACACACACACACAATCTCCTTTCACCAACAGATGCAAAAAACTAGTATAATTTTCTTGTGGCCTTGGAACCAAACAGCCCACATAATTCCCACTCCCATCCCCATCCCCTTGTCCCAAACATGATTAAAAGTAAATTTCATCATTTTAAACTTACCCTGTGCATCAACAAGCCCCAAATATGACCTACCCATCGGTGTTAAGAAGCACTTAGGTTTGGGTAGAACGCACCAATCTACGAACCTTCAGCCTTTCATGGGCCACATTGTCTGAAGGTTTTGCAGTACGGACTGCAAGATACCAATTTTTTGGACGAGTTGATCAGAAAGTTCTCCACATCTTTCTTTGTGCAGAGGCACACCCCTTTCTCGCAGGTATGTTTGCAAGTAATTTCAGCTTCCTTAAAAGGTTTTTTCAGTCGTCCCATGCTGTAATATTTATCTGGCAGGCATGAAAGTGCCATATTGGCAGAAGTTTGGCAAGGCAGGAGAACAAAAAGACAAAAAAACTACAACTTGATATTGAGAGGTTTAGCATTTGAGTTTTATGTTTACATATGGATAAACTCAATATTATACTCTGTAAACCATTTTAGGAAGCAATGATTGGAGAATACATTGCAAATTGGTGCACATAAAATACAAATCCTTATATTTCCAAACAACCTTTCAAACTTGGACAGCAGATCTGCTACTATCGTGCGGTCTTCTATTGCTCGATTGATCTTCCCTTTGTGCTCGAACAAAGCAAAACGATTGAGGCTTCCTTCCATACCGAGTCCACACATCAACTTATACACGACCTGGTGATGAGAAAAAAAACAGGGATGTAGAAGGGAATTGTAGGGAAGGCAGAATGTTTGGGACAAAGGGAGGCCATGTATCTTTTTACCACCAAAGTAAATAATATTAAAAGCAAAAACAACTACATTAATCCCTAAACTCCAATGTAAGGCTATATTTTCATCAGCCTATTTTTAATTTCTGGATATTTTATGGTCTACATTTTTATTGGAACGCCACAGTTTTATTCTCATTTGTACATTGCAGTGACTGCATGAAACAGTACACAAGTATATGCAAAACGATCATGCTATATGCATATGAGGGTGAATATACATGCATGATCAGAAAAAATGAAGTTTTTTCAAGTGGAAAAAAATGGGTGAAACATGTCTTTGAAAAATAGTAGTCCATTGTGTATAAGTACCCTGGACTAATTCCATTTTCCTTCCTGAGTTGCAACCAGAGAGGAGAAACAATAGGCTGCTCAGTCCTCTGAAGCATAACGGTGGGTTACTGTCTGTGTGGTGTCAAAATGATCATTATGGTCAAAAGAGGGAAAGAGGCTTACAATCCAACAAGAAGCATTTGCTCAAATAAAAACCTTCAAAAGTCACTGAATTGGAAAACTGTTTCTGCTGCTAGAGCAAACTACTGTTGGTTTAAAAAGTGAGATTTCAAAGTAATTTTGTTTGATATAAATCTAATGAGCCAGACATGGCTGCTTATAGAAAGTGCCTGCAATTCTGAAAAATTCAAATCAATGGGCTGACAATGAAAAACTTGGGTGAATGAACCTTTTATTAATTTTATTTCATAAATAAACTCCAACTTTTTGACAGATAATTTCATTATCCTTGATATACGTTAAAATTTCTACTGAAATTGCTGATAAAATGATGCAATCTTGATTTACAGTGCCTTCAGACAGTACTGTCAAACCCTACTATTCATGTGGGATACGTTACTGGAAAATGTCATGAATGTAGAATCCGCGAATGTTGGGGTATTGTTTGGATGGTAAAAGGGGGGATAGGTTACTGGCGGTTCGTGATTCATAAGGGAAAATCAAAAATCCCGTGAAAAACCATGAATACACCCACAGAAAATGCGAAAAAAACATGAATACATCCACAAAAAACGTGAAAAACCCTGCAAATAAACCCACAAAAAGTAAGAAAATTAAAAAAAAAACCCGAATCGCCCACAAAAAAGTGATTTTTTTTTTAGCAAATATGCCCACAAAAAACGTGAAAAAACTGCGAATACGTTCACAAAAAAGTGCAAAAAATAGCAATATGCCTTCAAAAAAACGTGAAAAACAGCAAATATGCCCACACAAAACGTGAAAATAATAGCAAATATGCCCATAAAACATGAAAGAACTGCAAATACGCTCACAGAGGATGTGGGAAAAAAACGTGAAAAAACAGCAAATATGCCCACAAAAGACGTGAAAAAAACCCACGAATATGCCCACAAAAAACGTGAAAATATCATGAATATGCCACAAAAAGATGTGAAAGAACTACGAATACGCTCACAAAGAATATGAAAAAAACCGTGAATACGCTCATAAAAAACGTGAAAAAAATAGGAAATTAGCCCACAAAAGACATGAAAAAACCCCGAATACGCCCACAAAAAACGTGCAAAAACAGCAAATATTCCCACCAAAAACGTGAAAAAACTGCGAATACGCCCACAAAAGACGTGAAAAACACAAATACGCCACCAAAAAAAAACGTGAAAATACCGTGAATATGCCCACAAAAAACCGTGAAAAAAACCGCGGAATATGCCCACAAAAATGTGAAAAAACCACGAATATGACCACAAAAAACGTGAAAAAAACCAGGAATATGCTCACAAAAAAGTGAAAAAACCGCGAATACACCCACAAAAAAGTGAAAAAAAAACCGTGAAAATGCCCATAAAAAACAGCAAATACACCCACAAAAAATGTGAAAAAGACGTGAATACGCCTACAAAAAACGCGAAAGCACCCATAAAAAAAACGTGAAAAAAACTCTGAATATGACTACAAAAAAATGTGAAAAAAATCCCGTGAATATGCCCAGAAATAGTGAAAAAAAAATGAATACGCCCACCAAACGTGAAAAACCCATTAATATGCCCACAAAAAAACGTGAAAAAAACATCGAATATGCCCACAAAAAACGCGAAAAAAGCTGCGAATATGCCCACAAAAAGGTGAACAAAACCATGAATATGCCCACACAAAACGTGACCAAAAACCGTGAATATGCCCACAAAAAACGTGAAAAAACCATGAATACGCCCACAAAACGTGAAAAAACCGTGAATATGCCAACAAAAAAACATCAAATACGCCCACAAAAAACGCGAAAAAGCTGTAAATATGCCTACAAAAAATGTGAAAAAACCCACGCATACGCCCACAAAAAAACGTGAAAAAACTGCAAATACAGTAATCCCCCGTTTCTCGCGGGGGTTACGTTCCAAACCTCCC
>CM068956.1:86380698-86394719 GCA_035128595.1 Eptatretus atami | reverse complement strand
CAGCTCTGATCTTTGTTGGGCAAACAACACTTT
This sequence comes from Eptatretus atami, assembly GCA_035128595.1. NCBI lineage: Eukaryota > Metazoa > Chordata > Myxini > Myxiniformes > Myxinidae > Eptatretus > Eptatretus atami. The sequence goes on along the minus strand of CM068956.1, from coordinate 86,394,686 downwards.
CACGTTGACCTCCAAAGCCAGTCACCAACTGGGCATTCTCAAACTTGCAAAATCCTTCCTTGGCACAACTTAACTCTTATCCACCTACAAGGCCTTCATCCACAGTTTGATGGAGTACTGCTCTCCCCTCTGTACTGCCTCACACCTTCCTCAGCTTGATGCCATGGAAAATCAAGGCCTTCAAGATTATTGGAATCTCCTGCAATGAAGCTGAGTCTATGGGGCTGTCTCTTTCACATCACTGACAGGTCGGTGGCCTGTCTGTATTCTACTACCTCCTTTCTGGTCTTGCACCCGATGCTCTTTCCATGCTTTCGCACCCCCCCCCCCAATACTAGGTTTTTTTGGTACATCACCAACCTCCTTCTGGTGAAACTCCCAAAATGTAGAATCACTGCTCACTTATCCGTTCCTCTTTTTTCCTGCCCGGGGGAATCAACTTCCACATTCTCTTCAATCTCGTCCTTCCTCCAGGTCTTCGAAGACAGCTGTTCACCACCATCTCAGATCATGCACCATCCAAAACCATTATATTTTTTACCATTATTATTTTAACCCCCCCCCCCTCCCCCCCCCCCAAAAAAGAAGAAAACCTCTTTCCAAATTTGCAGTTTCTCCCTCCTGGGAGTTTGCTTCTGTATCCACCTTGTCCATCCCTTGCATCCTCCCCTACCTCTTATTCTTCCCCACATCCCATATTTGTCCAAGTCTCCCTCTATTCTGTCCCACAGCCCTGCTGTTGGTGTGTTTCCTCCTTTCTTTCCGTTGTTCCTTTTTTTCTGTGACGTCCTGTTCCATTCAATGTTGTAGCTCCTCCACAAGCATCAACCTCATGTTAAAAAGTCTCCCTTAAATATTGCATGTATTCACAATATTCAGTTGAAAAGTTAAGGCTTGTGCTCAGCAATGTAAAAAAGAACATTAAAAAAAATCTTATCATTGTTAAATAGCATACCTCCCGTGCAGTTGTATGGCTGTCAATTGTAATATGACAAGAACTGTCGCCATAGCAGTAGACAGTAGTGGACATTTCTTCTTGCTTAATAATTGCCCTTATTTCTTCCGTGGATGGAACAAACTCTCTGTTCTTCCTTTTCTTCAGCGTTTCTATGATGGATTGAATGTAACGTCCGATCTCTGAATTTGCATGTCGTTCTTTCATCCTAGAAAAGAAATGTGAATGTTTTGAGGTCATTAAACTAACAATCATATGAAAATGCGCAAATATTACTGCACCGACTTTTCTCACAAAAGAGATACATTGAAAAAAAACCACAGTGTTTGAAAAAAACCTCCTTTGACATTTGCACACATATGAGCTCAATCAATCAGGTTAAAAAAGCAATGCACAGAAAATCTATATTTCTTTCTCACAGATCTTGAATTAACTTTGTCATTACAATACGATCTGGTACTGCTGATGGAGCTGGAAAATACATATTTAAATCCTCAGGCAACAGGCTGTCTTCTTCGTTTGTGTCTCATTTCCGCAATCTCCGAGATGACAATCACGATGACTAAATGATCAATAAAGCTCACGTGCTGTTATCAACACTACCACATCTCGTTTATGTTTGTACTGTTTGAGCATGGGCATAAAAAGTGAGGACCCAGAGGGAGGTCATTGAAGATGCCCCCAATAAGAAAAAACATTGTGCGATATTGATGAGAATTATTGCAAATCATTTTTTTAAATCTCAAGATTTTTATGCTGAAAGGTTTCAGAAGTTATTGATAAAAAAAAATCGTAGCTAAAAGGCTTTTATAATGCAATAAAGGCTTCAAACTCATAAAGCCAAGAAATATCACGATATGTGGGAAGGAAAATGCAAATTGTGTTATAACAAAAGACAAAAAAAACTTTTTATAGTTATTACCCCGTGCACGTGAAGTGAAAATTGGGGTTAAGCAATTGGTTTATGTCTGTCTGTCTGTCTGTCTGTCTGTCTGTCTGTCTGTCTGTCTATGTCCACAAACGTCAGTTTATGATCGATGAACAACTTCATTTAAAATGAATGTTATATTTTGAACATGAATCGGAAAACAAACCTGTCGTTTTACAGTACTGTGTCTCTGAATTTGTTCCGATCGCACATGCGTAGGGAGGATTGAGATAAGATTTTTACTCTGTCTGCCAGTCAAACAAAATTAAAAATCATTCCAAACGGGAAACTTAGTGTGTCAAGGACGTCATTAAAGGACACGTACACAAGCATGAATAACTAATTTAACTTGTTCGATAGATGGTGGTAAAACGGTGGTAAATTCTGGAATTAATTTTTTAATACGACTTTTAAAATCGTTAATTTTATTTGAATTGAACTAGTGCGTGCCCATACGTGCGTGGCCGTACGTGCAAGGAAAAAAAAAATAAAAAACTTTCAAACTGCGTGCCAGAAACAACAACCACACAGGACGTTCCTTCGCTCTCGCCTGCCCGTACGTGCGTGGCCGTACATGTGTGGCCGTACGTGCAAAAAAAAACAAAAAAACTTTCAAACAACCACACAGGCCGTTCCTTCGCTCTCGTAAATGACGACTGGATTGGGGCATTGTGTTTATCTATAAATGCGCATAAGAAATCGAGAAATTATTAGAATACAGTAAGTCATCACTATCCGGAAGTCACTATACATTGTAACCCGTAATGGGGAACGTGCTGGGTGCAAAACGCCAAGCACGTGTCCTGTCATTGGTAACTGAGGATCTCTTCCCCAACGGCCACGCTTACGCAGCAACGTGTCCTGTCATTGGTAACTAAATGGCGCCCTTTCGCCATCGGCCACGCCTACGCAGCAACGTGTCCTGTCATTGGTTTGGTAAATAAATGGCCATAACTTGGGAACCACTTGTCCGATTAATATCAACACTTGAAAAGGCACATACTCAGGTCCCCAGCAATATACCTGGCAATTTTTAATTAGATCGGACCAGTGGTTGTCGAGAAACAGCGGTCACAGACACACAAACACACAGACACACACAACACAACAGATTGCTGGAATTATAGATAGATTATAAATTTGGACACTGTTGGACACTGTCACCTTCTTGTTGTTTCCAAAACCATTCTGTTTAGCAGTACTTGGACATGTTAAATAAGGTGGTGTATAAGGCTGGGTGTAAGACTGCTTCAACAGCGCTAAACGTCTGGAATTTCCTTTAATGATCTTTAAAATCATTATTTTATTTAAATTTAAGAATATATACCTGACCACTACATGAGTTAACATGTTCCATGAATTCTCTCATTATTACTGTGCTTGAGGAAGATAAAAATTTGCATTCAAGAAATACAAACAACCATCTGACAATGTCTGCCATTTAAGCAAATTGCTTCGAGGAGACTTCATTTCTCCAAAAATTACACCGTCATAGTTTGAATAGTCTCCAAAACACTACTATCTGCACCAGTGTCTTTGGCATCCTCAAGAGGACCATTCTAAAATGCTCAATGAGTCGTGAGATATAATCAAGGAAAATACTTCTGCAAATGGACCGATTCAATGTATGACGAAACAATGTTGTTTAATCTGCACAAGGATGGATATATCGGAGTTGAGTAAATTAAGGAGTTGCCTCCTTCCAGTCATCAATTCATGACTGCAATAGTACATGTGCCATTTTTGATAAGCTAAGACCTTTTGATGTATACTTTGCAAGGTGCAGCCTGGCAGAAATAGTCAATCAAATTGACTATGCACGAATCATGATCAATAAAACAGAGCAGCACTGCATTGTGGATGCTCAGTTCATTGGTACGAGGTGTGCCTCCAGTTGCTTCACTGATGGGTTGAATCAAGAGACAGCACGTTGTATTTCACAAACACATTGCATGTCTGTGTTTGAGTCTCAATGAGGATGGAAAACAAAGTGAAACATGTGAAAACTAGAAGGGTACTCGGTAGAGCGCATACCTCCACCACGCAATGCCTGATCCACGAGAACATATTGGGCCTAATACATTTTTTAAATACGATGATTTATATCGTTTTTGCTCCGATCTCTCAATCGTGAATAATCACTTAGAAATTAAATTAATCTCGTATCCAGATCCGAATTCGAATCTTCACCAAAATCAAATCATTCGTCCTTGCCACACACCCAACCTATCCACCAAGTTTCGTCCGAATCCGCCCACAACTTTTTGAGATATCATGCTATATATCAGTTTAGCACTTTCTCTCAATGGTGAAGAATCACTTTTTAAAATTATCAGACCCGGATCTGGATCTTCACCAAAGTCAAATCAGTTCTTCCTCGTCACACACCGAATGTATCCACCAAGTTTCGTCCGAATCGGTCAACAACTTCTTGAGATATCGCGCTATATATCATTTTTGGCCCATCTCTCAATGGCGAAGAATCACTTAAAAAATTCTGGTCGTCGGATCTGGATCTGGATCTTCACCAAAATCGAGTTCGTCATTATCACACACCCATCCGGTCCACAGAATTTAATCCGAATCCGTCCACAACTTTTTGAGATATCCTGCACACAGATAAACAGACAGAGAGAAAGGGGTGAAAACATAATCGCCGTCACCTTCGGTGGCCGAGGTAAAAAGGATATATTTTTTTCATAAAACATTGTTGTTGTTGTTGTTTCTGTCATTGTTTGTGTGCTCCTACCATGCACTTTTATATTGCTTTGTGAAATATTACTATATATAATTTTGTGTGCTCCTTCTGGGTCCTTCTTCAGGGTTCCTGCTTTGGTAGAACAGTACATGTTTCTGTTTGAAGTGCTGTGTAAAGAAACCATTCGCACTTCTTCAAACCTCAGAAAGAGGTTTTTAAAACAGGCAAGTTTGTGATCAAACAAATGAACTTTTGCTCCAAGAAAATCGATTAGACGCTTTCCAACCACATCAATCAATTAGGACCTAACCAACGATACCATTTGTTTTATTCTATGACAGCAGAAACTCTTTAGAATAAAGCATTACGGACAGAGAAACTGAGCTCCTTTTATATATAGATAAGCACTTTCAGTATCACAGATCATCCAGTACAACCAATCTCAATTCCAGACATCCTGACGTTATCTTTCCAGAACAAGGTGATAGAGAGAGTAAGGTAGATTCAGTGCAGTTTCTCTCACTATAATTTACTCCCACTACACTTAGTATAAAGTGCTGCAGTGATTGGTAAGCAGTAACGCTACAGATAAGGACACTGGTCTAAACCTATGTTCAGGTGGTCACTCTTTGGTGCATTAAGGCAAAACTTGTGTCCATCAGCAATTTGAGTGTCTTAATAACCCTGTTCAGAATTGTACTGCTCTTCTCCTAGTTTAGATACAAGTTGCACAAGGAAATTATATGCAGGTGGAGGCCATTCGGCCCATCATGCCTGCACCACATCAACACCACACCAACTTAACAACAGATCAAAACAAGAAAAATGCGAAATGTTGATTTGTGTTTTTTAAAGTGTTTTTTGTCGGTTTTTTTTTTGGTATTTTTTTGTATTCATATTATTATTATAATTATTATTATTGTTATAATTTCTTTCCAGGGAAGGGGCATGGGCAAAGACAGTCTTGGGTAAAAAACACACATCAACCACACAATACCCCTTGATGAGACCCCCACCGACAACACTCCGTACACATGCACACAATCACCCATCAATGCTCAAACTACCTAACAGTCCTGGCCAGCATCTCGATACCCCTCCATCTCCAATACGTCATCGCCTGCTCAGATGCTGATAAAAAGATGTTGCAGCCTGCTTAGAATATCACAGCTGACAACAATCACACCAATATGATTAAAAAATATATATATATATTAAAGACTCCAAAAAGTGATGTTGAAATGAGGCAGTTTGAAATTTTTAAATGCTACCAGATAAAAAAATGTCATAAAAAGCCACAGCAAAGACAGCTTCGGTCGGTTTGGAGAGAACGATCTCACTCCAATATTTCATTTCATTCTATTTTATTGTCCACGTGAAACATGGAAATTTTTCATCCACCAGCAATTCAATTCAAAAAGGGTGCATCACATCCTTTTCGCATTAGCATTAAACATGTGAATATAATTTGGCACAAATGACGGTCTAAAACGACAGCACGAGGTAAAGTGGAGTACGAAGGCGAATTCCTGAGCGATTAAAATATAAACCATGAAGTGGTTGCGATGGGTTCCTCATTATCTTGTGAACCTTCAACACAGAATGTTTCTCATAAAATGTACAAATTGAGGGAAGGTTTGGCCCTATTACATGCTGGGCAATCTCCATGGGTCTTTCCAATATCTGAACATTCCCTTTTGACAATTTACCAAATGTATCTGTCAAATTGTAAGTAAGAATACTTCGAATCAAGGACTGAAAGGAAGGAACCAAAATGCTATCATGGACATGAAACCCTTTCAATTTCCTTGAAAAAGTAGAATCTTCAGTTTGCTTAACCAGCGAGAACTTGGGGGAATTCTTGTTCCATTTTAATTTGTTAGTGATCACTGTGCCCAAATACTTAAGCTCAGAAAATTGTACTGTACTGTGATCATGAATCATCAAAGGGTGATGGCCACCTGCAAAGTGGAGAAAATAAAAAAGAATTCCTTTGACTTATTGCCATTTAGAACTAAATAATAATGATTATCACACCAGTGTACAAGCAGCATCTGAACTTCAAACATATTCATGCTTATCGTTCGGTAGGAACCCACTAATTACCATTTCATCTGCATTTTTTGATAACACTTGAACTGCAGCAGTCAGTTGCAGACAAAAAAATAATAATGGGAGAGACAACACAACCTTGCGGTGTGCCTAAGCTCAAAACCCTGATGCATAACATATTATTGCATTTCACCCACTGCAGTCTATCTAAGAAAACTGTGAATTAATAATGAATAGCACACCGACGTTGGGCTCATTCCAACATCAGTCCAACGTTCGCAACATGGTGTAAAAGCGATATCGATTTGCAAAACGTTGGCTCGAAGGACAAAATTATGTTTGTCCAACATCGGTAGCCAACATTGGCCTAACGCCGGTGTGCTATCTGTGTGGGTTCATCATCATAGCACCAAGTAAAACTCGCTTAGCTGGAAAAAGCCAACTGAAAAAGACTGGGCATAAATTTGTTGTGATTGGAAGGTTCGATGAAGAGCATCACAAAAAGACTGATTTCTCGGTGAAAGCTGACGTTGTATCAAGGCTTGACAAATAGAAAAATGAGCATTATTTGAAGACAATGAGAAGACAAATATCTGACGATTGCTATGCTGCCATCATTTGCAGATAACCTGCAACGACGACAAATTTTGAAGCGATCAAGTTCAATCAAGATCCTCAGCGCAGCAGCAACCAAGCTCCAGTGCGTGCTTGAGGGGCAGCATTTAACACAATGCTCATAACTATCAATGGATTTCATAACAACATGTTGGTAGGTAGCCCAAATGTTGTAAGAATATACAAGCAGTGTGGATTTTTTTTTTCTTTTAGGGTCTAGGACTTATGTAGAGGAGTTGGATTGCACAAATCACACACAAATAGAAAAACAAGCACACACATGACCCAACTTCAGACAAACATAGCCAATGAGCTTGGGGGCAGCGATTTCACTTCCGAGAGCACTTTGGGTACCATCGACGCCATATTTTATGATGTCAATTTTCTCTCAATGCTCAGCAGGGAAATTAAGGAATTTCCTCCTCTTCATGAACGCCAACCTATGGAGTTTGTCTACACTCTATCCGTTAAATGCTGAGCATCAAAGCAAAGAAGCAGCTGTACCATTTCAAAAAGTGTTTGCTGTGAGTCAGTCATCATCACAATCGAACAGCTGGCTTCCCAAACTCAGAGTCCATGTTCTCACAATTACGGCACCGAGTTTGGCTGAGCTTACAAGGACTTGGTGACCACAGAGTCACAGATTACTTGTGTGCCTAATATAAATTTGTCTGGAAGGAGGAATCACCGAATAAATATCATATTATCCCACCAAACAAAATTCATAACAGCGGGACAACAATCACGTCAAACTGTGCAATCGAGCTCATCAAAAATTGTAATTACATTATTTATTTTTTTGAGAACTGAACTGGAAATCAGTATTTGGTTCAATTGATCTCAAAAATTTTGTTTGCTTGATCAAATACAACAGAGATCTTTCTCGGGCAAATGACACTAGAGTATTGAAATGCGACTCGTTTGTTGTGATGCAATGCATGAGGAGTGAAGCTATTTCGGTTCAGTTTGCGAAGAAGTTGAAGCAGCAGATCTCTGGCTTCTTAATACAAAAACAAAAGCCCACGCTAGTTAACCAAACTACAGAAATGGTACGGACATATTAAGACCTAAGGGTTACTGGTTTTCTTATTCAAACCCAATCACAAATCCAAACAAATTCAATGCAGGCATTTTGGATCCACCTGTAATGTTGCTGCGATTGCCTTTCTTTTGCTTGAAGGATATTGTGGAAATTTGAATATCCACAAGTAAACCTTAACTTGTAAGCTGCTATAATCAAACGAAAAATTGGCATTTTAAATCAAAAAGTTTAACTTTCCTTCAGTCGACTAAATAAAGAGAAGAATGGATTCGGTCATACCTCTTCAGGTGAAAACGTAAATATCGAAGCACGCCCCTTCCTGGCAAAAACGTGCACGACATACAGGCCAGCAGCTGCCAACAGAACACCACGCTATCTTCTGCTGCCCGAGGGACTCCGTTTGTCTGCTTCACCAGTTGACAATACACCTCATCCTGCAATGGCTGCAGGTCATGACAGCTTTGCAGTACATCATGGAAGGTACTGATGTGGTCTGTTGCCGTGTCCAGGGTCTGAAGGATCTCAAAGATGCGGAGTGCCTCGTCCCTTAGTGATGTGTAAGTACGTACTCTGTGCCCTGTGAGAAACACACATCTCTCATCATTTTCAATGCAGTGAAAATCAGGCCAGGACTATAAAATTACAGAAATAACTCAATAATACTGTAAAGATAGCTTACATGTGAGCCATATCAAATCGTGCTTAGTTGGACATCACATAGCTGGAATTTGCAACCATAAAGGGTGCGTAAAAAGTCCGATAGCCAAGCGTGTAAGAATACGTTTGAGCACAAAATAATCCGGCGCTTTACAGGGAAGAATGCACTCGAGTACAGACCAGTATATGGTGTCTGCGGTAGTCCTGTATTCACCACAAAACTGTACCGAGAGTGTACGATGGCAGGATAGCGGAGAGGTATGCCCACTTGCCTCTGAGCTGTCTCGCCTGAGTTTAAAGCTTTGCCATGCTGTAAATGGTCACCCTAGTGTTCCGCAGACAGCGCGATGCATGAATGTGTGTACCATCTCTCAGATGGATGTGAAACTGGGCATACCATCTGCTGGCAGTAGTTGCTGGACATTAAAGATCACACAGTGTTCGTTTTGAAGAGTAGGGGAGCTCTCGCCAGCACGCTGAATGAATTCCAAATTCCTGCTCCACCCCTCAGGGGCATTGCATCAGCGGGACAGTCGCTCCCCCAGTAAATGGTACTACACACAGCATGTGCTGCCTCTGGAAGAAGAAGAAGAATAATTGTACTGTCTTGCCCATCCATCTATTGGGACCATACTTTGTGCAGAGCGTTGGTGCTGCCAAAGCAGTCTCATTGGCTATTGGGCACAACCCTGGACGGGTCGTCACTCCGACACAGTATACCAGCAAGCTGGCACTCATTTTGCCGACCTCGGAAGGATGACAGGCAGAGTCAACCCCACCTGGTATTAATTCAATAGTTGAGGGGGATTTGAACTCAAGATCCTAGGATCCCAAGCCCACCACCCCCAACAATTAAGCCAACACCAGGCATACCGCATTGCCCATGTTGTGTTAAGTGTGCTTTACCTATGTAAGGAAACATACCAAAGGAAACCAAGAAAGCTGTTGATGGTTCCTCAAAGAAAGGAATTCCAACGGTATCAACGAAACATGATGGATGTGAACGAACAAAATATTTCAACATCTATCGATTTGGCCACGAGAGGTGAAATTTTGAAGAATCTGGAGCAAGGCACGAGACACCAATCCAGCATTCATTTGGCGGACTCTTAAACGTTTTGGTGGATGCAAGGCAGACTCTTAAACTACGACTCGTTTGTTGTGATACAATGCATGAGGAGTGAAGCCATTTCGGTTCAGTTTGCGAAGAAGTTGAAACAGCAGATCTCTGGCTTCTTAATAATAATAAAAAAATTCCATGCTAGTTAGCCTCAGCCTTTGTCATCCGATAAAGCATAATTTTTTCACATCAAAGTTCTGATTTGAGGTGCATGGGTATTATTAGACACCCCATATCTGGCATAGGCGATGCTCATGTAGTCCGGCTGACGAGGTTTCATCGTCCATGAAATGTGCATTGTACCCCTTTACATAAATACTCTCAACTAGAAAAAGAAAGTGGAGATTGATCAAAGCGAGATACACAAGCGAGTACGAACCATGCAAGCCAACATCTCCATAAGGTAGAGGCAGTAACGGTGATCGAAGAGGATGCTGCGTGTATCGAAGGATGGGGTTTCTCCTGTAGATCTGTTCCACCTCTTTGCTGTTACTGTCCAATTCCTGCAGTAAGCATCAAAACAACCGAGCAACATCATCTTGCACGTTATCCCACCAAACAAACCTGAACAAACCATATTGATTATTTGGTTAAATATGATTGGTGATGCGTATTTCTGAACAAACTGGCAAAAAGACACCACTGTCAAAAAAAAACTTTCATTGGCAGACACAAAGCAGAACAACGAGATGTTGGCACCTGTTTGGTGTCTATCTCAATCAACACGTTCTTTGATAATTACCTCCGCCACCCAAGGTGGACGGAGGATATATTTTCATCCCCGTTTGTCTGTCTGTCTTTTTTTCTGTGAGCAGGGTATCTCAAAAAGTTATGGACGGATTTGGACGAAATTTGGTGGGCAGGTTTGATGGTGACGAGGATAAATCGATTACATTTTGGTGAAGATCCAGATCCGGATACTCGAATTTCTTACGTGATCCTTTACCATTGAGAGATGGGGGAAAAAAACAATATCTAGCATGATATTTCAAAACGTTGTGGATGGATTTGGACGAAAATTGGTGTACGAGTTGCGTACGTGACAAGCACAACCGATTCGATTGTGGTTAATGTTCGGATCCAGATCCAGCCCGTCGGTGCGTTCCAAAATGTAAACTGTCCAGCCTGGCAGAGGAATGTGCTCCACCGAGTGCCGTTTTAATTTAGAACATATTCATCATTTATAATCCTGCACATATACAATTTATTGTGCTAGTGGGATTATAGATTACCCCAGGGTGTTTTGTAATGAATTAAAGGCCAAGCCAGACTTCCTCATTTTCTTGGAACAATTATGTGCTGCAAGGTTTACATCATGATATATTTTGACTTCCTTCAAGGCCTGCGTCTTTTGAGTGCGACCGAGATGCTTCACGAAGCCCATTGAATAATTTTTGAACGATGAATTGTAATAACGACTTGAAATCATTCACAATGCCTTGAATGGAGAAGCAATAGTTTTTTTTATATCAAATCATACTCCTTTTTTTCAATCATTCTTAGTTCAAGAGTGATTTTCTTTTGAAAATCCAACAATAAAGAATTGTGAAAAAGACTTTTAAACAGACTTCCTCGGTTTCAACAAGTATTTTTCAAGGACGTGCACAAAAGGTTTTCTTTAGTAAAAAAAACCCCTAAAAGTTAGCATTTTTAAATCAACATCACTAATCTTGTCAAACCACAATTATGTATTTCAAGATAAATAGACATTTAGGGGTAAACACTGGAGGTCATATTTTAAGCGTCCGCTGTCGGCTACTTAATCGAGATGTTTTACAAATACTCGAGAAGGCAAAAAGGTGGAATTTTGCTTCCCTTATGTACAAAGCACTGGACCAAGTTGCATTGCTTCACCAAGCTTGCAAGTTAACACATTTATCAATGCTCGGCAAGACGAATAACCATGCATATGTTAAGACTCATTGAAACACAAAACAAAGTGGTGCACATGTCCTTTTGTGACACGCAGGTGACTGTGATTGACACAAGTGAGTAGACTGCAGAGCAGTGGGTGGTATAATGAGTACAAAGACTCACAAGAACCCACCGAAACAGAAATATGCACACATCATTACATTATACACCAAGTGAATAAATGTTAACAAGATTAAAAAAATATATACATGAGGTTAACAAGACATATGGAGCACCCTGAAGAAGGGTAATAGAGTTAAGTGATACTGGTCCACAAGGGGAGCACTCTGACTTAAGATTTTTGTTGTGATTTCAAAAAGAATAAGCCTGAAGAATAAAACTCGAGTATTCTCTTGAAAACTGGTGGAACAGGTAGTAAGTCCCACAAACTAAGCGTAAACCAAACCAGACCACATGGTAAGGAGATGTAGTCAGCAGGACGGGAGATATTCTCTGCTCGATCTGATTGCCCTTGTTACTGTCAATTAAGCTTGGTGTTGGCTCAGTGGTTAGGGTGGTGGCTTAGGCTCCTAGGGTCCTGAGTTCAAGCCTCGTTGGCCGCTGAATTAAAATACACCAGGAGGTTGACTCAGCTTGTCATCCTTCCGAGGTCGGCAAAATGAGTACCAGTGTACTGCTAAGGGGGACAACACTGCATCAGCAGCATAGCCGCGTCCCAACCAATGATGCAACCAGCAGCCACAGGCTGCACTCGATAGAGAGAGACTGTCAATTTGTCATGATAAATTCAAACATATGTACACAATCAGTCCTAAATTTACACTCATTCTATTTACGTTTTTTTTTCCATTTAACACCTTCTTTTTCTTTTTTTTTTGGTATACATTGTCAAGGCTCATATGAGAGCTAACACACAATGCACTGCAAGAGGGGAAAGAGACAAGAGGAGTGGGAGAGGGAAGGACAAAATAGTGGGGAACAGAGACAATAGGAGATCGGTGGAAGGGAGAGGGATAGGGTGGGGAACATGGGGTATACAAGATGGACACTACAGCGACTTTCAGGAAGGAAAGAAGGGAATTTGAAGGAGGTAGGTTTGGGGTGGATTAACAGGGGTAAAAACCATCTAGGATTTGGATGGGGGAAGATAAGAGGTGGTGGTGAACGGCAGTTTTGAAGGCCTGGAGGGAAGAATGGGATTGAAGAGAGTGTTGGAGTTTTATTCCAAGGCGGGAAAAAGAGGAAAGAAAGAGTGAAGGTGAGCAGTGATTCGTGATTTTGGTAGTTTTACCAGAAGGGGGTTGCTGGTGGCCGTTGAGCGCCCTGCGGAAATATTGGGGGGACATATCGCAGACAGAGCAGGAGGGGCGAGACTGGAGAGGAGATGGTAGAAGGCAAAAAGACAACCGACCTGCCTGCGGTGATTGAGTGAGAGGCCCAAAGACTCAGCCTCACCGCGGGAGATACCAATGATCCTAAATGCCTTGAGTTTCCACAGCGTGAAGCCGAGAAAGTGGGAGCAGGAGCACCAGCCGAGAGTGGAGAGCAGTACTCCATCAGACTGTGGACGAAAGCTTGGAATGTGCTCAGGAGCTCAGGTGGGCCGAGGAAGGACTTTGCATGATGGAGGATTCCCAGTCGGCGACTGGCTTTGAAGGCCAGGTTGTAAATGTGGCTTTCCCAGGAAAGGTCATGACAGATAGTGAGCCCAGAAGCTTGAATGAAAGGACTTCTTCCAGCGGATTGTTGAGAGAGTGATGGGTGGGGGGGGGGGGTTCCAAACGCTCCTTTCGGAAAGACATAGTGAGAGTGTGACATGGGTCAGGATTGAAAACATGTTCCATGTGTTGGCCCAGTTTGTGATTTTATCTGGATCTGCAGAAAGCAAAGACAGAAGCTGATGCTTGCCGGTCAGAGGGATGGCAGATGGTTACGGCAGAGGGTGGAGTCATCAGCAAAGAGATAAAGAGGATTTTCCAGAGAGTCGGAAAGATCATTTATGAAAACAGAAGAAGAACAGGGCCCAGAACGCTGCCTTGAGGAACT
>CM068956.1:86324073-86355845 GCA_035128595.1 Eptatretus atami | reverse complement strand
AAGCCCACCTCCTTCAAATTCCCTGCTTTCCTTCCTTAAAGTCCCTGTAATGTCCATCTTGTACACGCCGTGTTCCCCGTCCCATCCCTCTCCATTCCACAAATCTCCTAATGTCTCTGTTCCCCACTGTTTTGTCCTTCCCACTCCCACCCTTCTTGTCTCATGCGCCCCTTGCTGTGCATTGTGTGTTAGCTCTCATACCAGCCTCGACAAGGTATGCAAAAAAAAAACCTATTTTGGGGGGTCAACCCCCATAGACCCTCTCAGGACCCGATTTTTTTAATGCCATGAACAAACTTTGTACATACACAGTGTTGAACGTTGTGGTAAAGTTTCATTGAAATCGTATGTGTAGTTTCAGAGAAGAAGTTGCAAGTATTTGTGGACGGATGGATGGACGGACGGACGGACGGACTGACAACACTGCACACGCCATCCCTACATAGCCTCCCTGGAACTACATTCCACGTGAGCTACAAAAAAGAAAATAACATCCTCATAATCTACAAGTACATACAACATAATTTACTGCTTTAATCTGTTTTGATTTTAAACTTTTCAGCTGTTACACGAAATGGTATGTGCAATAAGTGGAAACTGATCGTGCATGAAGAAGCCTTACCCTTGACAAAAAGGAAACTGTTGAAATACGGAATCCCTGCTACAGAGTAGATGCCATCTCTTCGAGAGGTTGTATCATCATCTTCATCAAAACCAGCATCAAAGTCTTCATCGCTTTCTCCAATCTGTTCCAAGATATTGATGATTTACTCAAATGTGAAGATTTCACGTTTTGTTCAGTTTAATGCAAGTGACCAGAAAATAGTCACCATTTCACACCTGGAACTCGAACATGCGTTAATGTTCAAATTGTTGGCAATTCATCACTTCTTAGAGACTAGCCAAAGGCATATTTTGAGAAAACATTATCACACCGAACTGGCCGAAGCAAACTATGCAATATGAGACAATGGAACTGATGACAGGGATGCTTAAAATATGAAAAGGTAATTTGAAGGAATGCTTCACACGTATTCTTCATTGGCAACTTGAAGAACAGCGACGTCATACGTGACTTATCGCCGACTGACGGAGGACTTGACAGGATTGTGCAGAGGTAGCATACTTACCTTTGACGCTGAGCTGTAAACCTGGATTGGTGCATTTCAATCATGGCATTGCGTGACAAAGTGTGCCGTTTCCTTGGAAGGCCATCAAGCCGAGTGTCCAATCTGCTGTCATCAGTTGCATGTTGTAAAATATCCCACAAAGATTAGGTGAGTTATCACTGGCACCGTCGTCCACTTTCCAAATTTTTGCTCTAATTTACAGGAGGAATTGCATCATTGACGCAATGGCAGCCCTTTTTAAAAAATGCCAAATTTGTAACTAATTCCCAGTCCAATATGCTTCCGAACGAATGACTCCAAGTTTTCTGCTATTATTCGGTGGTGACTTTAACTTCCGTAATGAC
This sequence comes from Eptatretus atami, assembly GCA_035128595.1. NCBI lineage: Eukaryota > Metazoa > Chordata > Myxini > Myxiniformes > Myxinidae > Eptatretus > Eptatretus atami. The sequence goes on along the minus strand of CM068956.1, from coordinate 86,354,371 downwards.
AGCTGACTGGGGGTTAGATGAACCTCCAGTCATTTCACTGCTCCAAAGACCTTTTTGAGAGACACCTGGTCTTGTTAATTTGGTTCCTTTCCCAACCAGGATTCCTCCAAATTGACCTTGCTCTCTTTTTATATGTAGTGACATCCACTTTCCCCTCTCATCTAAATAGATTTCCGCTCCGATGAAGCCCTCATTTCACATCCCAGCTAAGAAGTATACCTCACTATCTACCTCCATAGAGCTTCCAGTCTCTCACTATCAATTCCCCACACACCACATAATGTACCATTTCAGACATGAAAGTCTCCCACAGGAAAGTGGTCATCCTTGACACCTGCTTTGCAAAAGGATCTCATGGGCATTGGATCTTGTATCCTCAATAAATGTGACTAAAAGGTGGTTTCTCCTCTATCCCTGCTTTTTCACCAAGTAATTCACCTGCCGCTCCTTGAGCCTTGACGCAGCGTCTGCACAAATGTTGCGGTTTTTGAAATCAGAGCACCTATCCTGAGGATGAAACAGAACTACCCCAGTGGTGCTGAAAAGCAGTAAATGGCTCAACAAAAGGCAAAAAGGGTTGAAAATCATCCGGAATTAACTTTTTTCGTAACACAAGCGGCAGAACCAGAAAAGGGTCTTCGGTCGAGCACATCTGGGGTGTGTTCGGTTACCAATCGGATTGCTATCACTTACTAAGCCAGCTGTTCCTTAGCGATGGTTTCGATGGACTGCTTCCTTGAGTGCTTAAAAATTAAGCCACTTGGCGAGCACTCTACAATAAACTATTAGCTCTTCCACTCGCATCGTCAATGTATACAAAAAATAAAAATAAATAATTACCCCCGTGTGGGGGTGACGGTCATCTCTATAATACCACAAGTTCTCAATGTTCAGTAGGTAACGCAAAAACAGTCCAAACTAACGTTTAGATTGAAATAGTTCACAGAGATACACTAGGATAATACACTAATGACATAATTAATAAATTGTATTGTTCATTTAGTACCCGGATTAACACATCAGAATCACCAGTAAGTGCAATACGTGGTTTTCCGGTCCGTCACTCTCTGGGGACATTTCACTTCCGGTTGTAGAAAAAAAACGAAAAAAATAGGCTTAGCTTCTCGGAGATTATGATAATCTGTAGATTATTCTTCACTGATTATAATGCAACTTTCAGAATGAAAATTGGTCAAGTATTTATAGAGATATTGAGGTTTGGAAAAATCGTTAGAGCTGGAAATTCATTAATTATTAATTCCACAGAAGTTTCGTGACACTGCACAAAGTAACATGTCAGGTATGAAAAACATTTTGTATGCAATTCATTAATTATAATTAATTCATTATTATGGAATGTACTCATTGATATATTAATCAGAAAGCGAAGCATGTAGCATAATTCATCACTTATCCCTCATCCGGGATCCTGGCTCGCCCCACAGCCTGCAGCCTATGTCGCCGGTGATTATGTTAGATATCGGCACGATCGAGAGGAGCCTGCGAATATCCTGCTGATGCACTGAATTGATGCAATCGTTGCCAGAAATATTCGTTGTCAAGATGTTGCGTGATTAAATCACCATACAGTCACTAAATTTATACCGCAGACATACTTCTTAACAATCACTTCGCCGCAGAAACACAGTCATCTGAACACGCTGGCCACTGCTCAGACGCCATGACGGACTACTCGCGCAGTTTACTACGCAGTTTGGGTTAAAGATGACTCGGCATTTGGGCGCGGCGGACGAAATTATATTTTGAAAATAATGCCGACGTTTACATTTCGGGTTTTGAAACTTTTGCACCTTCGGCGGAAAATGTATAAATATAAAGGCTAAAAATGTGTTTTATATTTATATTTCATTTCTCCTTCTTCCTTCTTTGCGAATCGCATCGGCGTTTTGGGCATCTTCCAGATCACGTGACGATCAAACGGGAAGGAAATTCAAAAATTGTCCAGTTAGATACAAGATAAATATTTTTACTATCATAATCAATAAACAGTTGCCGAATATCTTGTAAAATGGCAGACTAGATAGGTTTTGAAAATGGCGATTTTATTATAATATATGATGTAGTTTCTGATATGACGATATAATTACTAAATAATTATTTATATTAATAATCATTTTATAGTATTTTATTTATATATTTTATTATAATAATATATTTTAAAATTTATATAATATTAATTTTTAGATTTAATTATATATATTTATAATAATAAATATTATAATAATATAAATATGTAATTTATATTATATATTTAAAATTAATATTATTAAAATTTTTTAATTTATTTTATTTATATTAAATATTATTTAATATTTAATAATTTTAATATGATTTTATATTAATTTTTAATTAGTATAATATATTTTATAAATTATTTAATTAAAATTATTAATTATAATATATATATTAATATATTTATTTAATTATATAATATATAATTTATTTTATAATTATTATTTAATATCTAAATAAATTTAAGTTTTAATAATTCTAATAATATTTAATTATAAAAATATTTTTTTTAATAATAATTTATTAATTTAAATATATTTAATTAAATTATTAATATTAAAATATATATAATTAATATTATAAATATAATATATATATTTTTATTATTATTTATAAAGTTTATTATTAAAATATTTTTATAAAAAAATAATAATATATTTTATAGATAATTATTATTTAATATTAATAATTTATTTATTTATTTATATATTAATAAAATTTAATTTTAATTATTATATTATTAATTTAATAAAATAAAATAATAATTATTTATAATATTATAAATAAAATATTTTATTATTTTATTATATATTAATATTTATGTTTTTTAATTTATATCAATTATTAAAGTATTATAATAATATAAATTAATTATGTTAACTTTATTGATTTAAATTTAAATTAAATCTTAAAAATTTAACTATTAAATTATAATTTAATATTTATTATATAAAATTTTATTATAATAAAATAATTATATATTAATATATTAAATTATTAAAAAGTTATATTAATATAATTAATATTAATATATTAATATTATTTATATTATATAATTTTATAATATTTTTAATTTTATTTATATATTTTAATAAGTATATTTTATTAATTTATTTAAAAATAATAAATATTATAATTTAATATTTTTATAATATGATTTTATTACTAACTATATATTAAATATATTATACTTAATAAAATATATAATATATTTAAAATATATATAAATAAATAATTTATTATATATATATTATTAATTAATTTTAACAAATTATTATATTAATTTATATTTTTTATATAATATAAAAAAATTATTTTTATTATTTATTAATTAAATATTTATTAATTTTTTAATTATATATTTTAAATTTTAATATTTTTTTTATTATTTAATATAAATTTATTATATAATATAATGTTATATATTTTCATAATTTAATATTTTATTTTAAATAAATTATATAAATATTTATTAATATAATTAATATTATTATAATAATTTAATATAAAAATAAAAATTTATTTATTAATATATTAAATATATATTATCTATTTAATTTAATTAATATAAAATTAATTTATTATATATAAATTTTTAATATTTTATTAATAATTAATTATATTATTGATTTATTATAATATTAATAAATTATTAATATAAAATATTTATTACTTATATATATAATATTTTATTGATATAATATGTTTTAATAATTTATTTATTAATATATTATTATAATTTATTAATTTAATATTTATTTTTAATAATATTTTTATATTAAATTTTAGACTTATTATTATATATATATTTAAATTTATTACATAAATAGGTTTTTAATATATTTAATTTATAATTATTGTTATTTAATATATTAATAAATATATTATTATTTTATATAATTTAATAATAATTTATTATATATTTAATTAATTATTTATTATATAATATTATTATTATTTATTTTGATTAATTATATTTTAATTCTATAAATTAAATTATAATTATTTTAATTAAATAAATTAAAAATTTTATATAAGATTTATAATAAAATTTTATTAATATATTAAATATATAATATATAATTATATTATAAATAATATTTATAATTTAATAATAAATATTATAATATATAAATAATTTTATGTAAAATTATTAAATATTTATATATAATTAATATATATTAATATTATTAATAAGTTAAATTTAATTTTTAGTTATATTATTAATGAAAATATATTTATATAATATATATATATATATAATTATATTTTATATATTATATTTAATAATATAATTTTATATATATATATATATAAAATAAAATCTTTACGTGACCTCGTGACCTCGTCCTGACCTTGAACCCGGACAAAAGTTATATCGTGTGCAACACTCTAGACCTCTACCACATACTAAGGTTTCATCAAGATCGGAAAGAAAAATTGGGTTGACGGACGTACGGACAGACGGACGGACATTTGGTCCGGCTTTATTAGGTCATCTCGGTAGAGATGCCCTAAAAATAAAAACTTAGTAACTGAACACCTTCCTGCAAGTGCAGGGGTGTGTTCCATTACCAAGCAGCTTGAAGAGTGCTGGGCAAGTGGCTTAAGCCCTCGTGAAAGCACTCTAACGAAGCGGTTGATAAGGAACGATACCATGCGATAAGGAATGAACCACACGACAGCTAGCGGATTGGTAATGGAACACCTTGACATTAAAAAAAAATTCCAAGGCAAAAAAAGTAATAAAAAATGGGAATTCCTCAAGATTTTTTGCAGTCGAGTCTAAATCAACAATCGGCTAAGTAAAGCTAGTGTGACAATAACACCGTGTACTCTTTTTATTGGCCCTTTTGGGTCTAAATATTTTTTTGTGCCAAGTGCCCCCCCCAAAAAATCTCAATCCACCTCTGCCTCCATCCTTTTGCATTTTTACATCTGCCACCGAAGGTGAAAGAGGATATGTTTTCACCCCCTTTCTTTCTGTTTGTCTGTCTGTGTACAGGATATCTCAAAAAGTTGTGGACGGACACGGATTAAAATTTGTGCACAGGTTCGATGTGAGACAAGGACGGACTGATTCAATTTTGGTGAAGATCCAGATCCGGATCCGACTAAAAGAAATTTTAAGTGATTCTTCACCATTGAGAGATAGGGCGAAACCAATATATAGCACGATATCTCAAAAAGTTGTGGACGGACTTAGATGAAACTTGGTGGACAGGTTCGGTGTGTGACAAGGAAGAATTGATTCAATTTTGGTGAAGATCCAGATCCGGATCTGAATACGAGAATTATTTTATTTTCAAAGTGATTCTTCACCATTGAGAGATCGGGCCAAAAACGATATAGTACTATATAGCTTGATATTTCAAAAATGTATTGGGCACGATATGTTCTCGTGGATCAGGCATTACGTGGCGGAGGTATGCGCTCTACCGAGTGCCCATCTAGTTTAAAAATGTTTTTATTACAGTACTTATACGTACATACATATACATACATACATAATGCTCACCGTTGATTGTCCAATAGAACCATTGTAGGAATAGCGCGACTCATACTCCGATGGAAGCTGCCTCTTCTCGTGCCGCTGGCGAATAGAGATTGTGCCTTCAGTATCAATGAAACTCCCAGATTCATCAAACTCGAGGTCAAATTCCTCCAGGATGGGTGCATCATAGATGGCCTCATAAATTTCTTCCACATCTTCAGTCAACTGCTCTCCAGCCCCTGTTTTCTGTTCTTTATTTAATTCTCCATTTGTTTGACCATTCAAAGGATGCTGATCAACATGTGTGCCCTGCTGCAATATTCTGTTTCTTTCTTCCCCTCCAACAAAACCTTCATCTTCATCATCCACTGCTTGTTGCTTTCTGTCCAACATCTTTTCAGCTGCAGTCATCTCCACAGATGGCTTGGTCTGTCCAAGATCATCCACATCTGATTGGGACTGCTGCACGTGGGACTCACATGGCTCACATTCACCAAAGTCAAGAGTTTCTAGGAAATCCTGTGTTGCCTGGTCAGCTTCTTCTTCCAGACGGCGGATAGCGTCCTCTCTCGCTTGCCATGCCTCTCCTGACTGGCCTTCCACACCAAGCTGCTGAGTGATTTGATCCTCAGCCTCTCTTTGCTGCTGAAGTAATTCTATATCTTTCTCTAGTTTCTCAATAAGCATCAGCTGCGTGGCTTCATCTTCTTGCACATCTTCAGTATTCCCAGTCTCTTCAGCTTGTCGTCGCCGCTCTTCTTCCTGTTCCTGCAATTAAAAAGGATATACTCAATTGTGTATAGATAATACCTTTACTACTTTGTTGCACTAAACGTCAATGGTTAAAATTCGAAACTTACTTTTAAAGTTTTCAGCTCAGATTCAAGCCTCTCGCGTTCCCTGTTGGATAATAAATGATGACACTGGTGAGTGATCCTTCAAAAGTTTCTCAGTACTTAATGATCACCTCTATTCTCAGTACCCTGTCATTAACAATTATTGTACTTACAACTCAGATTTGTTTTCAGAATGTGTTGAATGCTCTCATGAACTCCACCAAGAACATAATCAAAATAAAGACAAATTACTGCACCGTCGTCCCAAGAAGGAAGCCAGACATAGCAACGCACGCACGCACACACGCACACACTATGTACTGGTAGATACTTACAAAAGCTATTTTATTTGAAGTTATAACCTTAACTTATAAGCAATTGACCGACTTCCCAAGTGCTCCAGAAACTGGCTGATTATGTCTTTCAGCTTTGACGAGACATTTCGTTGCCCTTTTCATGAAAAATAATTTCGGACATGACACAGTAGGGAAAACGTCATACAACTTTTACTATGTCTTGGGCAAAAACTAAACAGATCAATACGAGTGTCGCAAGATGCGTCTTGACACTGCCTCAGAGGTCCAATTGACTATCCAAAGGAATTATGTGCCACAGCCGTGATGGTGACCTTCTCACTGTGAAGCAATCACAACAACAGCCAAATATAATGAACCCTTACAATTGTCAATGAAAATTTCCTTGAGGTTTACCATGGATGTACATGCAATGATGGATGGAGAGACAGAGAGTAAATTAACAAAAATTAATTTAGTTAATTGCTGCACATATTTACAGTAGCTTCAAAATTAGTACAAATGGAATGATTACACACAAGCAAGCATGGATTATCCAAATCATTCAACTCAAATGAATGATTACCCACAAAGGAATCTTGAATCGTCCACTTTAATATATAATTATCAATCATAAATGTATTTATCATTCCACAAAGCCTCTGCAAAGAGAAATATAAATGTGGAACATGACAGACACAAAAAGACAAGCACTGTGCATTCAAAAATGGAAGATAAAAGTTTAAAGCTCGCTTGAGTTATTAACTAATTTTTCCTTGAATTAAACAGGCAATCACTGGGGTGTTTTTAACCCAGATAACTTAAGGCTCGTTTGCACAAGGGAGAAGTCGGATGCTGCTAATGGTTCCTCTGATTAAATGTCATGTCAAACTTATCCCATTGCCAAGGGCCATGAGGTACCATGCTGCTGTGGCCTTTTGAGCTATGGCAGTGAAAATACGGCTTCTCGGGCCAGAATCACTGAAGCAGCTCAGCTCAATATCACCTGGGCATTGCTGCAGCCTCAGAGAGTCAAACTCGGACCCTGCCACCTGCCAAGGCTGATCGATTTGTTACTTTATTAAAGAGCACAGTGTGGCAGCCACACTGCACGCTTGCCCCAAACCAGCATTATTCATGCTGAAACTCCCCGTGGCTCTGCCTACTCTACTGCAGCTTGACCCCTTTTATAGGAATATCAGCCAATCAGAAATTACCAAGCCAAAATGACTTAGTTTCTCCATACTCACTTTCCAGAATCCCCAAAAAACATTATTCAACAACCTTTGCCAACGCCCTTCCTTCCTCCAACCAGCCACCCATCCATCCATCTTGGGGTCTACAATCATACAACTGGATTGGAGAGGGAACTTGGCATCCACGATCTGCACTCTTTTGTGGAAAGTCAATTATTTACCACACTGGTCTCAAAACAACCATTGCTGCTGGTGAGACAGAGGCAAGAACAAGAGTCGGGGCATCCTGAAGTATATATGTGTATATATATATATATATATATATATATATATATATATATATATATATATATATATATATATATATATATATACAGGGGGCTGCAAAAGTAGGTATACAGTAAGGATTATACAGTATTACAGTATTATAATAGTGGTGGCTGATTCATTTAATACTAGAATTCATTCATTAATACTAGATTAATATGTTTATTATTGATATGTTTTTATTGGTGTTATTATTGATATGCTTGTATAATAATCAAAATACGTTTTGTGTGCTGTTTTGTTTTTCATAACTGTATACCTACTTTTGCAGCATATATCTATATATATAGTTTATATTATATATTAATATTATATATATATACTATATATCATAATGTACATATATACAAATTACTATATTATGATATATATATATATAATATATTATATTTTATAATGTAATCATATATATATATTTATACATATACATATATTTTCATTATATATAATTACATATATTATATATATTACTACAATATCATATATAAATATAATATATATATATATATAATTAATATATTTCATTAAATATTAATAAATTAAATAATTATAATTATTAATATACTATATAATTATAATACAAAATATTTTTTAAAATTTTTAATAAAGTTATTTTATTATTATTAAATTATTTTTATTTATTAATAATTATATAAAATTATTTATAATATAAATTATATATATAAATTATAATATTATTTATAAATTTTTTAATAAAAATTTATATAAAATTATTAATTTAATATTACATTAAAATAATAAAAATTAAGAAATTAAAATATTAATTAAATCAAAAATAAATAATAATAATATTTTAAAAATTATTTATATTAAATATTAATAAATTATTAAAAATAAAATTTACTAATAATTTTTTATTAATAATTTAAATAAAAATAAATTATAAATTTAAAATTAAAACACCTATTTATTAATAAATTTAAAATAATATATATTAAAAAACTAAAATTTTAATATAAAAATATTATTTAAATAATTAAAAATAAATATATATATTTAAATAAAAAATTTTAATATAAAACAATAACAATTAAATTTATAATATATAAAATATTTAATTAATAATTTATTAATTTATAATATCAATAAAAATTATTATATGAATAAAATAATTAAAAAATTTATATAATAAATAAATTTAATTTTATATGTAATATAAATTTAAAATAAAATATATTAATATTTAATAATATTATTAAATAAATTATTTATTTTTTTTATTATTAAATTTTATAAAATATTAATATATTAATAAATATTTATTAATTTATTTAAATTAAAATAATTAAAAATTAATAAAAATTAAAATTATATTATATTTTAATAAATCTTATATTTAAATATTATAAAAAAAAAATTAATTAATTAATTTAAAAATAAATTAAAAAATTAATTAAATAATTTAATTAATAAATAATAAAAAATAATTTTTTTATATTATAAAAAAAGTTAAATTTAATATAATAATTTTGTGTTTAAAATTTAATTTAAAATATATTATTATTTTAATTTTAAATTTTTATTTATATTATTTAAATATTTATGAAATAATAATTTATTTTAAGTAAATGTATTTAATAAAGTTAGTATAAAATCATATTATAAAAATATTAATAAATATTTAATTATTTTTAAATAAATTTTAATAAAATAAATACTTTTATTTAAAATAAAATAAAAATTAAAATTTAAAAAATATTTTATAAAATTATAAATATAACAAATATTATATATTTATTAAATATTATAAATTTTTAAATATTTAAATAATATAATTTTTTATTAATATAAAATTTTATAATAACTAAATATTAAATTATTAATTTAATATATAAATTTTTTAATGATTTTAATTTAAATTTAAATCAATTAAATATAACATTTAGTATTAAATAATTAATAATTATTATAATAAGTTTAATAATTGAATAAATTAAAAAGAACCATAAATATATTTATATATTAATATAACAAATTTAAATTTATACTTATAATAAAATATTTATTTTAATAATATATTAAATATAATATTATCTATTATTTAGTATATATATATTAAATTATATATTATATAATATATATATTATATATAAAATTAAATTATATTAATCTATATTAAAATTAATTAAATTTAATATTAATAATATATTCAAAAAATTTAATTTTTTATATTATAATAAATTATATTTAAATAAATATTTATAAAATAAAAATAAATATTTTAATTATTATCTAATAATATTATAATAATATATATTATTATAATATCTATAAAATAATCTATAATTAATAAAAATATTAAAATATTATAATGATTATTTTTAAAAAAAAATATATAGTTAATTTAAATATTATTAATATTATTAAAAAAAGCTAAATATTTATTTAATGATATTATAATAAATTATAATAATAATATAAAATTTAAAATTATTTATATAATAAATAATATTATAATATATATAATAAATTAAATATTATTATTTATAATTTATAAATTTATAATAAAATAAATTATAATTAATATTAAAAATTAATTAATCATATTAAAATATTATTAATTAATTAAATAATAATTTATAATATAAAATAAATTTATATAATTAAAATATTATTATTAATTTATTATTAAATATATATAATAAATTTAAAATCATTATTATTGAATAATTATATATTAATTATAAATTATTAATAATTTATAAAATAAATATATATATTAAAAATTTATATAACTAAAAATATTATTATATATTAATATAAAATATATATAAAATATAATATATAATAATAATATATATAGAAATATATTAATTTATAAATTAAATATATTATATTTTATATATATTATATTAATATATTATAATAATAAAATATTAATAAATTTTATAAATATAAAGATTTATAAATTAAAATAAATCAAAATAAATATAAATTTATTAATATAAATAATTAATAAGAATAAATATAAAATAAATTAATATATTAATATTAACTAATTTTAAATTTTTAATAATTAATATATAATTTATATTATTATAAAATTTATATAATATTATAATATAATATAGTTAATAATAATTTTTATAAATAAGTAAATATATATTATTATTATATACTTATATATTTTAAATAACGTTATAAATTAATTTAATAAATATTTTTAATATATATATTATATATTATATATTAAATTATATATAAAATAATATTTAAAATTAATATAATTATATATAAATATAAATTATTATATTAAATAATAATAATAAAATATATAATTTTTATTTAATTTTAAAATTATATAATTTTAAAATAATAAATTATAATATAATAAAATTAAAAAAGTAATAATCTAAATTTATTTATATTAATTTTAATATTTATTTAATAATTATTTTTAGATAATATTAAAAATATTATATATAATAATTTATTAGATAAAATATGTAATATTAATAATAATTTAAATAATATATATAATTAAATAAATATATTATTATTTAAATTATTAATAATATATAATTAAATGAATATATAATTAAATAATAAATATTAATATTATTAAAATATAAATAATAAAATAATTTAAATACTATTATTAAATAAAAATAATAAATTTTTAAATAATAATATTTATTATTTATATATTATATATTATATAAATATAATATTAAAATTATTAATATTATTATAAAATATATTAAATAAAATAAATTATAATCCTACATAATATATTATTAATATAAAATACATTATAATTATTTTTATAAATATAATAATTATAATATAGTATATACATACATATTGAATGGTGAAGGCTGTGGAGCTTATGTTTAGTACTTTTTGACTTTGATCAAGGACTGAAAAGGTTAGCTTCTTTGATGTATATATGTGTGTGTGTGTATGCATATATATATATATATGTATGTATGTATGTATGTATGTATATATATATATATGTATATATATGCACAATACCTAGTGTTGGCTTCGTGTTTAGGGTGGCTGCTTGGGATCCTAGAGTCCTGGTTCAAGCCCCATTTTCCACTGAATTAACACCAGGGGGTTGACTCAGCCTGTCATCCTTCCGAGGTCGGCAAAATGAATACCATTGTACTGGTCCAGTGTATGCCCCGGTTAGAATAGGTGTACCATATCCCTGTGTGTCGTAGAGGCGACCAGGGTTGGCGTCAGGAAGGGCATCCGGCCATAAAACATCGCCTCAAGAAGGGAACCATGATTGCATGGAGCCCAAAAAGCTGAGAAAATGGCTGTAAAAAGGCTGTTTTAAATATCATATATTATATTATATATAGTAGTTTAATTGTTGTATGTATTATATATAGTTTAATTGTATGTATGTATATATATATGTATGTTTAATTGTATGTATATATATATATATATGTGTGTGTTTAATTGTATGTATAATAATATTATGTATGTTAATTGTATGTATATACAGTATTAATATATATATACACATCAGACACACCTCCTGACTGTTGTGATGAGCATTGCCACGGGTTATGTCTCAAACGGTAAACTGCATAATTTGCACAGAGCAACCATTGTCTGTCACCCAGACGATTTGTTCCTGCTAATGTAAACCATTCAACCAGAAGGCACGTGATGTGATCAATGGGTAAATTGAAACATGTGGAGTGTGACGAGCACTCCCCCGAACCCCACTGATGTGGAGGACTGTGTCCAATGGGAATCGGGGGAGTGCTCATCACACTCCCCATGTTTCGATAATATATATATATATATATATATATATATATATATGTATCACACCAAAAGTTCCAAATAATACATTTGTCCATACTTTCAAAACAACAACTGATGCCCAGGCACTAAGTCACACTAAACTTTGCATTTTGCATCCAAACCAATCCAGGAAATTACTTTATCAATGGCTCTAGTCTGATCATTTACATGTGCAGTATTTATGTTTTAGTTTCTGCATAGTAGATTCAGACAAAGGACAACAGAGACAAGATGAAAATATACTACAATCTCATACAGCAAAAGTATTAAGCATATGTTATCAAAATAACAAAAATGTACATCCTACATTTCTGCGATCTACTGAAAGTCATTTTTGTTGCAAGTAATTTGTCCAAATGTTTTTCCCCAAGCAAAGAATTCAGTTCCACAATGCCTGGTGTCAAGGGAATTCGAGCAAGAGTGCGTAAAGAGCAGTTCAGCCTGAAATGTGATTGAAAAATAAATCAAGATAGTTTTGAAAAAGCTCCCCCATGAGCCAAAAATCACTTTTTTCGCTTAAGTTTCTGAATGGTGTTATGGGCAAGAGGGGGTTGGGTTTATGTATAGTGTGAGAGATATGATATCTTTATTTTGTATTTTCAACAGCAATACTGTCCTGCAAAATCGATACAAGCACACTTATCAGCAATGTAATTAGCACTGTTTACACTGGGTTAAGTACCCTTTCACACTCAACCAACATGGTTGCCCTGTGTATTCAACCCAGAATTGATTTTGTCATCACACACCTTTATGCAACTGTCAAAATGGGATTGCTTGCATCCTCTTACTGCTGCTGTTATACAAATTTGAATGGTCAAGGTTGTGGAGCTCATTGAAGTACTTTTTGACTTTGATTAAGGACTGAAAAGGTTAGCTTCTTTGATTACCGGGATAAGTTAAGATTGCCTGGTGTATATTTTTACACTGCACACGCAAATCGAAAGCAGGGTTAAGCAATTGGTTCATGTCCATCCATCTGTCTGTCTTATCAGTTTATGATCGAGGAGCAACTTATTGAAATTGAATGTTGTATTTTGAACACGAATCGGAACATGAATAGGAAGACAAGTTTGCCGTTTTACTGTGCTTTACCTTTGAATTCAACCCGATAGCACATGCGCAGAGAGAAGTGAGACAATTTGTTTTAATCTGTGAGCCTGCCTGGCAGTCAAACAAAATTGAAAATCACTCCAAACAGGAAACGTACCGTTTTTATGGCCGTCATAAAGGACACAATAGGCATGAATAACTAAAGTAATGAGTTAAACAGGATGGATGGTGTCATGGACACTGCGGAAAATGGCGGTAAAACCCAGAATTAATTTATTTGTACGACTTTACAATCTTTATTTATTTAAAATGTATTACATACTTAAAAGACTGTAGTGCACAAATTGCTTGTCATAATATTTCCAAGAACCTCCAGTTTTGCAGTACTTCACTTTAAAGTACAACGGGGGCTTCCGGACTGCTTGTGGACTACTTCAATAGCACTAAACTTTCGGGATTTTTTCTTAACGATCATTAAAATCATTATTTTATTAAAATTGAAATAACATTGAGTTGCGGTGAAATTATATAATTATATATCATCACACCATTTTTAAGCCTTTATCCCTGAGCAGGGGTCAGCTTTTTGCAGGCTCCAATCATGGTACCCTTTCTTGTGGCAATGTTTTTACGGCCGGCTCCTCTCGCTGCCAACCCTTAGTCGCCTTCGACCGCCTTTAGTCGCAGGATAATTACCAGTATACTGGTGCTTATTTTAGTCGACCTTCAGAAGGATGACAGGCCGATTCAACCCCCTGATGCTAACTCCGTGGCTAGCGGGGCTTGACTCAGGACCCCAAGATCCAAAGCCACCACCTTAACCACTAAGCCACACCAGGCTCATTATATTACATATATATATATATATATAATAATCATATCTATATCTATATATACATATCCATATAATATATATACTATATACAGGGTGTCCCAAAAATGTACTCGCTCTTTTAATGATAATAAATGCGTTGTTTATTGACTTAGAAACAAGATTAATAGTTAACTGTATAAATGGATAAATGCATGTTTAAAATGTTCAAACTGACAACCATCACGTACACAACACAGCCGATAACGCGGACCAATGGATTCAACAGCGTTACGAATCATTTCATTTGAACTGCAAGAAATTGTCTTTCAATTTCCTCTTTCAGCTCATCAACTGTTTGCTGGTTTTGAGCCGTAAACCTTATGTTTAAGATATCACCATAAAAAGAAGTCCATTGGAGTGAGGTCTGGGAACGCGCAGGGAATTCAACACTACCTCTTTGCCCAATCCATCTGTTCAGAAAAGTTGCTTCGAGATAGGCCCTTACATCACGGTGGGTAGTGGGAGGTGCTCCATCTTGCTGAAAGTAAATCTCTTCGTCACCAAATATCTCTTCGACCGTGGACCAACGGATTCCTGCAGCAAGTTTAAGTAAACATCCCCAGTGACAGTTTGGTCAAAAAAAGAATGGCCCTAGGATGCCCATGCTGATATCTCACACCACACAGTAACCTGCGTAAGTTTAAATGGTGTTCCATAGTAACATGTGGATTTTCAGGAGCCCAGTAGGTGCAATCGTGTCGGTTAATTGAGCCATTTAACTTGAAGCTGGCCTCATCGCTCCAAACAATTTGGATGGAAATGCTGCATCTTCTTCGCATTTGCGCAGGTACCACTCACAAATTCAGCTCTCCGGTCAAGATCGTCTTCATTTAGAGCATCAATTAATGTTGGAATGTAACTTTTCCAATTAATTCGCTTCAAAATGCGATGGGCGCTTGTTTTGTGATTCCTGTCTCACGACCATTTGTCGTACAGATTTCCGTGGGGATCGGTGGAGGGTTTCCAGAAATTGATTTTCTTTGCGGGGGTGGTTGATGACCGTGGTCTTCCTGAACGCTCCTTATGGACGTCATGCACAGTTCCATCTGTTTCAAACTTATCTTGGATGCGAGCAATGGTGCGTCGTGTTGGTGGATCTTTGTGAAAATGTCTTCTAAATTGTCTTTGCACTTCCATGATGTTTTCGTGCTTCCAGTAGCACTTTATTGATAAATTTTCTTTCTTCAACACCTAGTCGTACTTCTGCCATTATTAGGGCCAATTTGATTTGAAAAAAATGAAAAATTCAATGAGTTATGAGGAGCCAAAATGTGAGTACATTTTTTTTGACACCCTGTATATATATATAATATATAATTATATATATATATATATATATATAATATATATATTATATATATATATATTATATATATTATATATATCTCTAAAAAGATCATAGAATGATTGGAGAGGGGACTTGGCATCCACCTATTTGCACCTCACTGGTGCACCTTGGTCGGAGGGGGAGCAGAAGCGTTTCCTCCAGAGTGTCACCTAAACAACCCCCATACCTTTCTCCTTTACAAATTATTTTCTTTATATCTTGGCAAATATTCTTTGTTATTTTGCTTCCCCCCCCACCCCCCTTGGGATGAGCTTGAGATACTGGTGGACCGTGAATTGTCTTGTCCATTTTGTCTTGGCAGCCAGTCTGTCCTTTAATTTTTCATTATTATATCACTCCATATATTTTATTTTATCCATATTTTTGTAACATGGGTTTATTAATTCTTCGTGGTATATCCTGTGTTTATTTATTCTGAGTAAAACATTTGCATTTGTTCCTCTTGTTTTGAATTTTGCAATGCATTATTGGATTTGCATATGATACTGTGCGTTGAAGAGTGGAGTGTGTGAATTGGCATCAGCAGTAGGATGTTAACGTCGCTCGGTCACATCTGACTGCCTATACGACGCGACCGCACATGGAGTATGTATTGGTCTCCCGAGCACGTCGATTAGGACCTCCGGAGCAATAGACAGTACCCAGAGCCCTCTACCCGAGGGCTAGGTCGTAACACCAGTGACGAGATAAGCAAGCAAAAGTACCTGTCCCCAGTGACGGGAAAACTTTCAGTTAATCTGTCAATTTAAATTACTTAATGGACTTTTAAAAAGTTAATTGTGATGCACTCTTTGTTTCACTCAGTGCTAAAGCTCTGAGCTACTGAACCCGCCCACCCACTGTGAAATGGTTGGTGCAACATTATGCGGCCGAGGTTGGATTTGTCTAAAAAGAGGGCAAAATATAGCTAATTTAAATTGTGTCACGCCATTAAGATCTGTATTTAATCTACTTTAAAGCAGATGTCCATATTGATTTTAAAGATTACTAGAAGGGCCAATAAAGTGACTGGTTATTTTGCATTTTCATTTCACTTTTCTTGATGCAATGTAGTCAATCAGTAGTTTTTCAAACACAGCGCAGGAAGTGGCCACCATAAACAGGAGACAGACAAACGCACAGGCAGGTTATCAGAAACGCCACACTATGGGTAGGATCCCTCATTTATATATAAAGTTCATAACCAGAATAAATTAAATGAGTTACGGATGTAGCTTCTGGATGATTCTTTATACATTATAGATATATATATATATATATATATATATATATATATTATATATATTGGGTAAAGCCTTCTCCAGTCTTGAAAATGCCCTTAAAGGAACAAAATATATCAATGAATTAGAATGCAACTTATTCACAATTATAATCCAGGCACAACATCTCTCCAAACCCCCCCCCCCCACCTCCACTCCACCCCTCTCCCACACCCTCCCCAACTTATCCTTCCTCTGCACACAGTCTACACAATGTAAGCAATGACCCAAAATACCCTTTCACTGCAAACAGTGGCCTATAATAGCATTTGTATCAAAGCAAATATGATAAAGTACAAAACAGTATCATAAAGTTATAAAATTATCAATACCCAAAGGGAGGTAAACTTGTGTTGTCAAGTTCTCTTGAAAGACATACCTGTCTTCCTCCATTCTGCGTGCTTCTTCCTCTTCCCGCCGTTGCCTCTCCTCCTCCTCACGCCGTCTCCTCTCTGCCTCTTCTCTTTGTCTTCTTTCTTCCTCTTCTTGCCTCTTTCTCTCTTCCTCTTCCCTCCGTTTCTCTTCCAGAAGTTTCTTGCATATTCGACGTGCCACGAGGCCACGCCAATATTTCTGCAGGGTCAGTGCAGCAGTTCGTTGACGTAGGAATATGCGTCTCCTCACTTGGCCACGAAACCACGTCTGGATGGCAATAGCACTGGCTCGTAGACACTGAAAATGTTTCCTAAGTGAATAAAATGAGAGTAGACAAAATTGCACAATAAGTTTATAAATAAACCACCAAATATTTCGAAAATAAATCTAAAATGGAAGTAAAATAGTAATTAAATACCATCCGATCTGGAGAACTACGCATTTTGTGATGCAACACCCTGCTTGTGAAGTAGCAATCTGATAGTTTATAGTCAGGCTGAGATTCAAACCTCGACTCAACCGCTCAAAGGTAAGTGTGCTAACAAAGAATAGTCACTTTGAAAAAAAAAAATAATAATTTGATCACTCATTGGCATCATATGTTGAATTCCACAATGTACTACCGCCCCTTTTTTTTTTATTTTTGTTTGTTTCCCTCTTATTCCCTCTTTTCTCCAACTGGTCTGCTGGACCTTCAACTCCTGAACACTAACCGTCCATTTCATGCAATGTCAAAATGACCCATTCTCAACCCACATGCTGTCTGACACACTTCCATCCCATGTGAACCATTGGTCCTATCCCAACTACCTCTTTTGCTCCAATGAAGGGTTAACATCTGAAACATCAGCTTGTCTTTGCCTCCTACAGCAACTATCATACTTCGATCAATGTTCTATTGATACCAACCATTAATATATTATGAGCATTTTATTCTTCTCGTCCACGAACCTTGGTGCCAAAGAGTCCAACAATTATATAAATTGTGAAATAAAGATGTGTACAAAGACTGGGTTGCCACTCCGCAGTCTTCAGGGTTCCCGGTCCTCTCTCGGTCCTCTCTCTCCTCTCTGAACCCGTGCAGGACCGAGCACGAACCTCGAGCCCACTGAAATCAGATGAACCAACTGCAATCGCTATATGCAACTCCTCTCAACCACCTGTCATTTTTTTTGTACTGCTGTGACGACCTCACTTCTCAACTCCCTACAAATCGGTTTAACTCCTGCTCTTCTCCTATCTGCACAATTCTACTCCCACCCTCACAGTATCTCTTCAACTCAACCGCCAACTGTTTCCAACACATCCCTCAAATTGTTTCTTCCCATTCTCCTTTGTAGTTTCCATTTAAACCCACACACCAATCGGTGTTTTGCCTCGAGAAACAGCGAATTGTACCCCAGAGGATATGCAAATGCATGTTCAAATGTGCCCTCAGCACTCAGGCTAACAGGTTTAGCAGAAATGTTGAGAATAAATTAATAACATAACAGAATCCTACCTGCTGGCTGTCGATGACAAATAATGCATCTCACAATAAGTATCATATTTTCGATTTTTAATGGAATTATCATAACAAAAGTAATTGACAACATAATTTAACTCTATAGATAACAAAAACATCACGATCTTCAAAACACTGCACACTCTCCGACCCCCTCCCATATGTTTGGCCATGCTAACAAAGTCTCCATACAACAAATCCTTCCACCGTCCCAGAAATCCTCAACAAATCAAAATCCTTCACAGAAGTCAGAACGATGCAGACAAAAGAAAATACAACTTGGAATAAAACATGGAAATTCCAATGTCATTCTACAAGGTTTGTATCGGCACATTTTCCTTAAAAGATTGACATATTTCTTTTGGTCAATTTCAGAAGCATGCATTACAACTCATCGAGCTTGGGTGAACTAATGTTGTCATGACAATAGCCCAAGAAACGATACCAGTTGTATTGCTATGTCAAACTTTCATATGTATTGTTGAAAATTTACAAGAGCCCATCCCATAATTCACCTTTCCCTTTCAATTAATTCCCCTGTTTCTCTGTCACGATATGGAATCAGCTGGTAACAAGGAAAAATCTTTGGGAAGGCAAGTGGACTCATCTAAATTGTATTTAGACCACATACGTTACTTGCTGTAACAGCACACGAGATTATTTCCATTCCAAATTAGCTCGGCAGACCACTCTCTTTCTCTTTCTATATAAAACTCGAGCGAAGTCGATGGCACGCCATCGCAAGTCCCCATGCTTCTCACCTAAAGCAAAGTTGAAACATGGCAAAAAGTTCCAAAAGGAATGACTAAACATCAAATATACCATTGGAAAGCTAACAATCCATTTACTTGGAACACAAATTCAAAGCTGTAAAACGTGGTGTGTGTGTGATTTCATCACAGGAATACTTTAGCAGAACTTGGAGCTTAATGTTGCTGTTCCAGCAGTATTTTTGATTATTCTATGACAGCAAGAACCTTAAGAATAAAGTGTGACAGACAGGGAAGGAGCACACAAAATTATATCTAGCAATACTTCTCGAAGCAAAAGGAAATACATATAAACACAGAAGGAGCACATAACAACAACAACCACAGCCATAACAGCAACAATACAAGCACCAACATCAATATCATCAACTGCAATGTGTTCCAACAGATCCTTTTTTTGTGTTTTTTCACTTTTCATTTTCAATCCTCATTGAGACTCATAGATAGATGTGCAATATGTTTGTGAAGTACAACATGCTGCTTTTGATTGAACTCGTCAGCAAAGCGACTGGTCTCGAAATACTCGTTCGAACTAAAGTTCGTGGTCACAAGTTCAGCAGTGAGATGCGTTAAAATGATCGAATTACAACTCAGAAATCGTTACAAATCTTCATAATGAACGCCACAATGTGCTTTATCTTTTGAAGTGATGCAAAACTGTAGCTTGTACAAAGATGTTGAAGAAACGTCATTACAGGGTGTTGCTGGTCACGAATGGTTTTATGATTCTGATTAATCTTGCGTTTAGCGACTTTATTTTTGATATTCTCCGTAGGTGACAGCAGCTAGGAAGTTGGTAAAAAAATTATATATATATTGCTGACCCTAAGAACTTAGATAATTAAGAGACTAGAGATCGATGTTCCTTTCTCACACTTCTGAAATGAAACTTTAATTAATGAGTGGTATGTGCAAGAATCTTTACCCAAGAAGCTCAAGAGATGACCGTCGTGTGCTGAAGCCACGGTGATATGGTTTCTAAGATGTTCAAGTTGTTTTTGTAGCACTATCCATACCACGAAGCTCAAGAGATGACCGACGTGTGCTGAAGCCACGGTGATTGGTTTCTAAGATGTTTCAAGTTGTTTTTGTAGCACTATCCAAGAGCTAACACTAAGGCTGAACCTCCAATCTGAGCTACGTTCGTACATATACCTACAATGTATACTCGGGACCTGTCACCTTCTTCGGGTTTTCAACAAAGTAATGTATGAGCAAGCATTATGTTCAGGAATATCCCATGAAGGGTGTTGTTCACAAATTATTTACATTTATTTTTTTTGAACATGATGTTGCACATGTTATTTTTCTTTTTTTCTTCAAATGAGTGTAAGTGGTCGATAAAAGGTATTTTTTTTTACAAAATGGAAAAAAAAAAACTTTTAAAAAATAACCACAACTAAATTCTGTACAAAAGATTCTTTGGAAGCAATTCTTTTAATATATATATATATATATATATATATATATATATATATATTATATTATTATTTTTTTATATATAAGGTTGAGGTTTGTTGAAGAGTTAAAACAGAAAGAACATAATAGAACAAGAACAACATGGTGGAAAGGGGAAGATACACCAACAGCAAGGTAGGATGCAGTGGGGAGACACTTGGAGACAGAACTGGATATGGGAAGACATCAATGGGAGGAACAGGAGGACACAGGGATTGTTGTTGTGTTGTTTTGTAGGCAGTCTGTGGCTTCTGGTTGTATCATTTCCTGGAAGCTCAGCTGTGCGCTGATGCAGTGCCCTGATATCAGGAAGCTGTTACTCATTTTGCTGACCACAGAGAATGATCAGACACAGGGGGGAACAACTTGGATACAAGCTCAAATACAGCAAGAGAGGAAGGGAGGAATTGAATGTGAGCCATTAATTTGGGACTGAATCTCATAATCTATCATTACTGTTCCTAAATCTTAGCATTCGGACATGAGTCAATGCAGTGAGGGATCACAACAGTGGAGGTGTTTGTTGGGTATATTGTATGAAAGAACACTTCGGATGGATGGTTGGGTCATTTTTCGTTGTGAGTTTTATGTTCTCTGCTTTGATGGAACCAATCAGTGATGGAAAAATGCACATATTAGTTCATGTATACACACTTTTCATATGATATGTTGTGCAGGTATAAGGTTCTGATGGCAATTGGTGGAGATTCTGACGATGCACGTGGGAAGTGTGCTGCATTCCTGCACACGTGAACGCTGATGCTGTCTCGTGAAGCTTGCAAACAAAGGTGTACAACTGTACATATTTTTATGTTTTGTTTCTTTTCATTTAATTTTTAAAATTGCATATACGTTAGGTTTCACTGCAATGGTTAGTGTGGATCATTGAAATGAGAAAGAGCATTGAAAGATGAAATATTGTCTACATTGAGTTAAATGCTGATGCAGTTTTTCTGCAGGATAGTCTGAACTGGTCTCTTCTATTTCAACCGTACACTTGAGTCGGTGAAGAGTTTCATGCAGGCAGTTGAAGTAGCTTATAACAGCGAGAATGCTCACACGAGTGTTCTTTTGTTATTGGCAGGTATTCTTGCGTGAGTCTCTGGAGAGTGAACTCGAAAGAGGAGAGTGATTCAGCTGCATAACTGCCACAACTATACGTGCGCATGTCCTTGCCTTTCTCCGCAGGTCAGACCTTGCACCACATTGTGCATAACAATGTATCCAACTTTAACAAGAGGTACTAAGAAGTGTTATTGAATGCAAAATATGTGGGTAGTTCCAAGTGGAGACAGTTCATTTTTTTTTTCTTTGATGTAACAAGTGAGTATAAAGTTGGCTGTATGCATCCATTGCAACATTAGTGTATGGCGAGGTTGACGCCAACTCTGCAGAGACCGATCCATGAAATGGACGACCTTGGCCCATGATTTGCAGCATAGCACCTCCTAATCTGGAAGGTTAGAAAGAAGAAAAAAGTTTGCCATTATCTTAAAATGTATGAGTCACCAAATGGAAAAGCTCACCACGATGCTTTGGAATAAGCAGGAACACAACGGATAGTATGGTTGGTCTAGTCCAGGTAATAAGGATGGTAGTTCTGACCATGGAGGCCCTAATTGATGATCACGGAGGTTGCCTATTCTGGGATCTGCTGCAAGAAGGGCTGTATGCCATATGGAGAATTCTTGTGGGTCACGAGCCAAAGACATGGTCAGATGGTATACCCAGCAAGATAAAGCAACACCCCAGGAAGTATACTCAGATGGCCCTCCAAGTGACCAGAGAAACTGGTATGAGGCAGTCCTCTGCTGTGGAATGCGAAGAAATGTCCTCATCTCTGGTAAAATTATCAGTTTGGGTTTGAATGAAGAGAATTGTAAATTCAGTTCAAAATTGAAGGCCAGCTTGTGAACTGTGTGGTTCTAAGTTATTTGATGGGCGGGTGGAATGACATTACCGCATTTTTTTTTTCTTGTATACCTTGTTGAGGTCGTATGAGAGCACACAACGCACAGCAAGGGGGCATGAGACAAGAGGGGCAGGAGTGGAAGGACAAAACAGTGGGGAACAGAGACATTGGAGATCTGTGAAGGGAAAGGATGGGGCGGGGAACATGGGGAATACAAGATGACATTACAGTACTTTCAGGAAGGAAGCGGGGAATTTGAAGGAGGTGGGCTTGGTGGATTTTCGGGGGTAGAAAAGATCGAGGATTTGGATGGGGAATGATAGGTGGTAGTGAACAGCTGTTTTGAAGGCCTGGAGGGAGAATGGGATTGAATAGAGTGAGGGAGTTTATTCAAAGGCGGGGGAAAAGAGGAATGAAAGAGTGAAGGTGAGCAGTGATTCGTGATTTTGTTAGTTTTACCAGAAGGGGTTGTTGGCGGACCTTGAGCGCCTGCGGAAATGTGGTGGGACAAATCGCAGAGAGAGCAGGGGGGGGGGGGGCAGAGCGGAGAGGAGACGGTAGAAGACAGGTAGACCAGCGACCAACCTGCGGTGAATGAGTGAGGCCCAAAGACTCAGCCTCATCGCAGGAGATGCAATGATCCGAAATGCCTTGGTTTCCACAGCGTGAAGCCGAGAAGGTGGGAGGCAGGAGCACCAACCAGCCCAGAGGGGAGAGCAGTACTCCATCAGGCTGCGGACGAAAGCTTTGTAAGTGGTCAGGAGCTCAGGTGGGCCGAGGAAGGACATTGCACGACGGAGGATTCCCAGTCGGAGAGTGTCTTTGGAGGCGAGGTTTGAAATGTGGCTTTCCCAGGAAAGGTCATGGCAGATAGTGAGACCCAGAAGCTTGAAAGAAAGGACTTCTTCCAGAGGATTGTTGAGAAAGTGGATGGGGGGGGAGTTTCTAACGGTCCTTTCGGAGAGACATAGTGAGAGTGTGAGATTTGTCCGGATTGAAAGACATGTTCCATGTGATGGACCAGTTTGTTATTTTACCCAGATCTGCATTGAGCGAAGAAGCTGCTGCATGCTGGTCTGAGGATGACAGATGGCACGGCAGAGGGTGGAGTCATTAGCAAAGAGATAGAGGATTTTCCAGAAAGTCGGAGAGATCATTGATCAGTGGCGGATCTAGAGGGGGGTTTGGGGGGGTGGAACCCCCCCCCTTCAGCTGCTGAGTACCCCTCACTCAACCCTCCTTCATCAACCATCCCTCCCCCTCAACCCTTACTCCTCAACCCCCCCCCCACCTTCCTCCTCCTTCAACCCCCCCCTCGTATGAGCTTCGCACTGTTGGCGCTCGCATGGGTATATTGCCACCCACCCACCTTGCTCAAAGCCAAGAATGTCAACCCCCCCCCCCTTGCCTTAGACTAGATCTGCCCCTGTTGATGAAATTCAGAAAAAGAACAGGGCCAGAACGCTACCTTGAGGAACTCCAGCCTGGACAGGAAGAGGGGATGAAATAACTCCATTTAGGGCCATGGCCTCCAACTGTTACTGGAGCAACACAAATATTGTGATATGATATTGTTGGATAGAATTGGGCATGAAGAATATGATTTAGAGGTTTCAGTGGCAGAGATTGGCAAACTGGTTTAATTTATCTGGATTTCCTGATGCCAAATGCCTGCCATGTTGACTTTGGAGAGCGTACCTGCAGCAGAGAGGCTGCAATTGGTGGGAGTAGGGGATAACGAAGTGAAACTGCAAAGTTTGGTTGTGCCTGTAACTGCAAATTCTGAGATTTTGGTAATGGCACAGTGGGTAATCAGATCTGCGGCAGGTTGACCCATGGTCTTGTGAAGTTTTTAAGCCCAAAGGTAGAGGAGGGTTCGTCGGTGGGTTGCATCCTTGTTGAGTTGTGAAAATCTGAGGGATCAGTGCAGATGTTGACTCTATGTACAGAACCCCGACACAGCATTGTTACGAAGGTAGCCAGTTGTAGACAATGGTGGAAAATTAGTGAAGAACCCGTCCTTACAGATGGGTTATTTTCCCCAGAATTACAGACTGGATAAATCCCCCAGAATAGTCATATTTTACAATGACTTATAGTACCAGGAGCAGCGCTGAACAATACATATTTATATATGAGAGAATTGGGGTCCTTCCCCCACCCTGGACCACACGGGCTATTAATTTTTTTTTAACCCAAAACATTCTCATGCACACTTTGACTGCACTCAGTTTTCAACTCATTCCGTCCAGCAGCTCAGGAGTGTATACAAGTCAAACAAACACCCAACAAACAGACACTTAATTGAACTCTAATGACACTCAATAGAGCACATACCTCTGCCAGGCGAAACAGTTTACGTTTGTTTCCCACTGATAAGTCACATCTTCATCCAGACCTGAACCAAAGTCGAATCGGCTTTGTCTCGTCACCTAACAACTCATCCACCTAGTTTTGTCATAACTCGCCCACAACTTTTTTGAAATATCGTTTTTGCCCACGTCTCTCATGGTGAAGGATCATCAAAACAAAATTAAGAAACACTCGTATCTGGACCGCATTCGGATCTTCACCAAAATCTGATCAATTTGTCCTTGTCACACACCCAACTGTCCACCAAATTTCATCCAACTCCGTCCCCTTTTTGAGATATTCTCCTCACCGATAAACAGACAGACAGACAGGGGTGAAAACATAACCTCCGTCCACCTTCGGTGGCTGAGATAATTGTGGTGTGATGTCAAAGGTGAGGACAAACGTGTTTTGCATAACCTAGTATGGAGAAGGAAAGCCTTGGCTGAATATAGGATTTGGCTACAATGTTTGATAACCAACGTCCTCACTCGATGGACTCAATCAGTTACATTGGGATGAGCATCTTACATTATATTAACGATGGCTTAGAGGACTGCCAAACATGAGACCACTCGTGGTAGTCCAGCTTGGTTGTGGTAGTCCAGCTTTGTTGATGTTTGTTTGCGAAATGGGAGCTCACTCTCGATTTTTATTTTTACTTCGGAAGCCACCATATCACCATGAAGAAGGTCGATCTTGGAGGGGCATGTACGTGAACTGGAGACCTTGGTAGAAAGTGCATGAATGCATGTGAAGCTTGCTTGTAGCAACACAAAACAATCATATGAAGTCGGTGCTTGGGATAGTGATTTGGCCTTGGGGAGAGCTTCGCGTCAGTCTGTCTGTCTGTCTGTCTGTCATGCTATCTCCTCCTAAATGGTTGGACAGAATTTCACCAAACTTGGTAGTTATGATCACCACATGGCATGAAGGTACAAGAGCAGTATCAATTTTGGCCCTGCCCCTTGGGCACGGTCAAACGGTGAAATAACAAAAATGCAATTACGGACACATTTTAAAATATATTTTTTAATGAAACTGTATGTGCAATCAACATCGGGGGACGCATGAAATATGCAATGATTTCTTGGATTTGACCCTCGGGTTCATACCCAACGGGTGGAGACTTCGGGTCACAGGGGTCAAAGGGCGGAGGAGCTCCTTGTGAACCAATGGCCATCCAATCTTAGTGCCAGCTGTGTCTGCGGACGTCCTCCTGCAGTTGGGTTACTTCTTATTAGGAGGTTGGTGGCAGGATTTGCACTCTGGCCACCGTAAAACCCTTCATTCCTCAAACTACCAAAAGCATAAAAAACAAAAATCTGAAAACCCACCCATGGAGTACCTCCTGTTTCCCTTCACAGGGCAGCTCACTGGATGACAGGACTGGGGCAAAGCCTTCGGGACCCCAAGCTTTGATGACAGAAGGGAAACCACGGGATAACATTCCGGGTCAGATTGCGGTAGTGTGTGTCGGGGTGGTGCTGAGGTGTCATCACCAGACGGCGGTTCCTTGGGTTAACCTGAGGGTCCTTGGGTGGGTGCCTGGAATGTCCATCCTCAAGCGGATGATCACCTGTCTCTGTTTCATCTGAGCTCAAGTGTTTGGACATCGGTATTGCAGCACTCTTGAAGGTTTAAGAGACCAGATTGGGGAGATCATGGGGGTGGTTACACCTACTATTGGTCTGGTCGCTCTGATAGTTACCATTCCAAGGAGTTGCTGTAGCTGTGTCCAATAAGCTGCCTCCAATGATAATTGAGGTAAACGGTCAACGAGCGTATTATGAGACAAAGGATTCGTCACTCTTGGGTGTCATTTCCCTGGTCTCTGTTTATGCTCCGACTGAGGTGAGTGATCTCACCATGAAGAACACATTCTACACCACGCTCGAGTCTGTGGTTGATCAGTGCCCCAGGCGAGATACTCTTCTAGTCTTGGGGGATTTCAATGCATCAACTGGAACTGATAGGGATGGTTATGTGGGTTAGTCCCATGGGTCTGGAGCTGTGAACCTGAATAGCACTAAGTTCCTTGACTTTACAAGAAGTCTGGATATAGGGTGGCCGGTTCATGGTTTCAGCGCCCACAGGCTCATCACTGGACTTGGTTTCCAACGCTGGGGTGGGCAAAGGAGATTGACCATGTGCTCGTTGATGGTTGCTGGGGATGATCCAGAACTGCAGGGTTACCTGAGTGCTCAGTTCCTCATACCGACCACAGGCTTGTTGTAGCAACTGCTGAAGTTGCAGCTTAAATCGGAGAATAGTACCATCCCAGTCTGGCTGGATGTTGACAAGCTCAAGGATGAGAGGGTAGCTGAGGAGTTTGCGAACAGGCTGAGTGGAGATTTGGGGGTTGGGTGCTTTCGGGATCCTGAAGAGTTGTGGAGTGCCTTCAAGACACGTCTTTTATGTTGCGGGTAGATGTCTTGGAACTCACTGGAGGGCAAAGAAGAATTTTGTTTCTCAAGGACACTGGATACCATGACCAGAGTCGCAGGGCAGGCTGAGTGGCAGAGCTGAGCTGTTCAGGGAGCTGAGGCGTAAAACTGTACTGCGCTAAGGGTGGACAAGGTGGCCTTGTGGAGGAATCTGTGAGGGGGTAGAGCATCACCTGTGTTCAAGTGATTCCCCTCCTGCTTACAGGGGAATTCACGCATTGCGTTCCTCCAAGCCCATCCCTTGGTGTGCTGCAGTTACAGCAGAGGGTGGTAGGCTCTTGACAGAGGAGTCCGAAGTGAAGTCCCACTGGGCCGTATACTTTGAGCGGTTGTCCAGGCTGATCCAACAGTTGTCGAATTGAATGTCAGGGGTGTAACTATCCCTATTGCTGACCTCCAATCAACTGTGGTCCACCTTCGTTTGTGGAATCACAGGCTGTGGTGAACGGTTGAAATGGGGTAAAGCTCCAGGGATCTGTGGCATCCATGCTGAATTTCTCAAGGCTGGTGGAAATGCTGAACTCATGTCATTGCATGCAGTTCTGCACTCTGCCTGGAACACAGGCATCATCCAACTGACTGGAAGAGGGCCTTGTTGTCCTCTCTGGAAAGAGAAGGGTGATCGCCAAGACTGCAACAACTACCGAGGGGTGACGCTGCTCTCAGTCAGGCAAGGTCTTTGCTCGGAAAATTCTTGATCGGGTTCATCCCATCTGCTTGAGCACCAGCATCCAGAGCGTCAGACTTTACACCAAAGAGGTCAATGATTGACCGTATCCTTGCTCTTCGGGTCCTCACCGAACACAGACGAGGGTTTCGGCAGGGGATGCTTGTAGCTTATGTTGATCTCTGTAAAGCATTTGATTCAGTGAATCACGATGCCCTCTGGAGGATTCTTGATCTTCGTGGGGTGCCACCAAAACTGATCGATCTGATGTCTGAACTTTACTCTGGTACTGAGAGTGCTGTGAGATGTGGTGGTACCGTCCTGATTTATTTCCAGTTGTGACTGGAGTTTGTCAGAGGTGTGTGCTGGCCTTCACACTTTTCAGCACTTGTCTAGACTGGATTCTGGGAAGGATGTCGGAGAGATCAAGATGCAGTGCATCGTTTGGGAATGTCAAGATCTCTGACCTTGATTTCGCAGATGATGCAGTCATCTTTGCAGAGACTCAAGATACCTTTTGGGGGCCCTCGAGGTACTGAATGGGGAGTCGGAGCCGCTGGGATTACGGGTTTCCTGGGTCAAACTAAGATCCAGGCTTTCAATGACATCTTGGATGCTGCTATCCTGTCTGTACATGTTTGTGGTGAGGATGTTGAGGTCGCGGAGAGATTCACTTACCTTGGCAGTGATATTCATGTCTCTGCTGGCTGTGACCCAGAGGTCAACAGACATCTGGGTCGGCCTGGGAGTCATGGATTCACTGGATCATGGGGGTCGTGCTGCTGGTCTGTGTGGGAGGACGAAAGTCCAAGTCTTCAGGTCCTTGGTGCTTCCAGTCTTGGTCTATGGATGTGAGACTTGGACTCTGACCTGGGATCTGAGATGGAGACTTAATTCCTTTGGTACCAGGTCTCTTCGCAGAATCCTTGGCTATCACTGGTCGACTTTGTGTCCAACGAGCAGTTGCTGAGAGAGACTCAAATGAGATTTGTTACCTGCATAGTCCTGAGCACCAGCTGCGGCTGTATGGACATGTGGCTGGTTTTCCTGACGCTGATTGCTCACATCAGATTCTCTCAGCGAGGGAACCTCTTGAGTGGAGGAGATCAATGGGCCGACCACGTGCCTCGTGTTGCAGCAGGTTGATTAGCATCTCAAGAAGATGGGGATGGGCCAGGCATTTCCCTGGGGGATGGCGAGAGGAGGCCCCTGGAGTTCCATCGGAAAGTGGACACAGCGACGCGCTGCTCTGGGTACGCTCCATACCTGCCTGGGTCAAAATGGGGGAAAAAAATTTAACTCAAAA
>CM068956.1:86306450-86323537 GCA_035128595.1 Eptatretus atami | reverse complement strand
AGGCCCCTCTTCCAGTCAGTTGGGATGATGCCTGTGTTCCAGGCAGAGTGCAGAACTGCATGCAATGACATGAGTTCAGCATTTCCACCAGCCTTGAGAAATTCAGCATGGATGCCACAGATCCCTGGAGCTTTACCCCATTTCAACCGTTTCACCACAGCCTGTGATTCCACAAACGAAGGTGGACCACAGTTGATTGGAGGGTCAGCAATAGGGATAGTTACACCCCTGACATTCAATTCGACAACTGTTGGATCAGCCTGGGACAACCGCTCAAAGTATACGGCCCAGTGGGACTTCACTTCGGACTCCTCTGTCAAGAGCCTACCACCCTCTGCTGTAACTGCAGTACACCAAGGGATGGGCTTGGAGGAACGCAATGCGTGAATTCCCCTGTAAGCAGGAGGGGAATCACTTGAACACAGGTGATGCTCTACCCCCTCACAGATTCCATCCAAACACAGGCCACCTTGTCCACGTCATTTAAGCTGCATACGTTACAAAGTTTTAAGCTCATTCAGTTACACCTGAACAGCTCAGACTCTGTCCACACTAAACAACCTGCCCTGCGACTGAGCTGAGGTCAATGTGTATCTTAAACGAGAATGTGTTCTCGCTTGAGAACAAAATTCTATGGCTAATATACACAATCGGCGAAGTTGAGTTCCAAGACATCTACCTCC
This sequence comes from Eptatretus atami, assembly GCA_035128595.1. NCBI lineage: Eukaryota > Metazoa > Chordata > Myxini > Myxiniformes > Myxinidae > Eptatretus > Eptatretus atami. The sequence continues at coordinate 86,322,854 of CM068956.1, read as the reverse complement.
GCCAACAATAAAATGGTGGTCTTGAGGCACTCCGACAACGCTCTTCAGATCCCGGAAAACGCACCACACCGCCGCCAAATCATCCACTCAGCCTGTTCAGCAAACTCCTCAGCTACCCATCTCATTCCTTGAGCTTGTCAACACCAGCCTAGGACTGGGATGGTACTATTCTCCAGATTTAAGCTGCAACTTAGCTGCTACAATAAAGCCTGTGGTCGTATTGAGGAACTGAGCACTCAGGTATGACCTGCAGTTCTGGATCATCCTCACAGCAACCATCAACGAGCACATGGTCAATCTCCTTTGCCGAGACCACAGCGTTGGAAAACAAAGTCCAGGATGAGCCTGTGGGCGCTGAACCATGAACGGCGGCCACCCTAAGTCCAGAGACTTCTTGTAAAGTCAAGGAACTTAGTGCATTCAGGTTCACAGCTCCAGACCCATGGGACTAACCCACATAACCATCCTATCAGTTCCAGTTGATGCATTGAAATCCCCCAAGACTAGAAGAGTATCTCGCCGGGGCACTGATCAACCACAGACGTCGAGCGTGGTGAGAATGTGTTCTTCATGGTGAGATCACTCGCTCTCAGTCGAGCATAACGAGCCAGGGAAATGACACCCAAGGAGTGACGAATCCTTTGTCTCATAATATCGCTCGTTTGACCGTTTACCTTCATCATTATCATTGGAGTCAGCTTATTGGACACAGCTAACAGGCAACTCCTTGGGAATGTGTAACTATCAGAGTCGACAGACCAACAATAGTAGGTGTAACCACCCACCATGATCTACGTCGCAAATCTGGTCTTAACCTTCAGGAGGTGCTGCAATATCCGATTCCAACACTTGAGCTCAGATGAAAACAGAGACAGGTGATCATCCGCTCTGAGGGATGGACATTCCAGGCACCACCCGAAGGGACTGCCTCAGGTTAACCCAAGGAAGATCCTGCCTGTCGGTGGATGACACTTGCATGCACCACCAAAATAGTCACTGGACCGACAGCACACTACGTAAGTAACACCAGCTGGAAACATCCTAAACCTCGTGCAATCTGACCCGGGAATGTTATCCCGTGGTTTCCCTTCTGTCATCAAAGCTTGGGGGTCCCGAAGGCTTTGCCCCAGTCCTGTCATCCAGTGAGCTGCCCTGTGAAGGGAAACAGGAGGTACTCCATAGGGTTGGGTTTTCAGATTTTGTTTTTTATGCTTTTGGTGTTTTGAGGAATGAAGGGTTTTACGGTGGCCAGAGTGCAAATCGCCAACCAAAACCTCCTAATAAGAAGTAACCCAACTGCAGGAGGACGTCCGCAGACACAGCTGGGCACTAGATATGGATGGCCATTGGTTCACAAGGAGCTCCTCCGCCCTTTGACCCCTGTGACCCGAAGTCTCCACCCGTTGGGGTATGAACCCGAGGGTCAAATCCAAGAAATCATTGCATATTTCATGCGTCCCCCGATGTTGATTGCACATACAGTTTCATTAAAAAAATATATTTTAAAATGTGTCCGTAATTGCATTTTTGTTATTTCACCGTTTGACCGTGCCCCAAGGGGCAGGGCCAAAATTGATACTGCTCTTGTACCTTCATGCCATGTGGTGATCATAACTACCAAGTTTGGTGAAATTCTGTCCAACCATTTAGGAGGAGATAGCATGACAGACAGACAGACAGACAGACTGACGGAGCTCTATCCCCAAGGCCAAATCACTTATCCCAAGCACCGACTTCATATGATTGTTTTGTGTTGCTACAAGCAAGCTTCACATGCATTCATGCACTTTCTACCAAGGTCTCCAGTTCACGTACATGCCCCTCCAAAGATCGACCTTCTTCATGGTGATATGGTGGCTTCCGAAGTAAAAATAAAAATCGAGAGTGAGCTCCCATTTCGCAAACAAACATCAACAAAGCTGGACTACCACAACCAAGCTGGACTACCACGAGTGGTCTCATGTTTGGCAGTCCTCTAAGCCATCGTTAATATAATGTAAGATGCTCATCCCAATGTAACTGATTGAGTCCATCGAGTGAGGGACGTTGGTTATCAAACATTGTAGCCAAATCCTATATTCAGCCAAGGCTTTCCTTCTCCATACTAGGTTATGCAAAACACCGTTTGTCCTCACCTTTGACATCACACCACAATTATCTCAGCCACCGAAGGTGGGACGGAGGTTATGTTTTCACCCCTGTCTGTCTGTCTGTTTATCGGTGAGGAGAATATCTCAAAAAGGGGACGGAGTTGGATGAAATTTGGTGGACAGGTTGGGTGTGTGACAAGGACAAATTGATCAGATTTTGGTGAAGATCCGAATGCGGATCCAGATACGAGTGTTTCTTAATTTTGTTTTTGATGATCCTTCACCATTGAGAGACGTGGGCAAAAACGATATTTCAAAAAGTTGTGGGCGAGTTATGACAAAACTAGGTGGATGAGTTGGTTAGGTGACGAGAACAAGCCGATTCGACTTTGGTTCAGGTCTGGATGAAGATGTGACTTATCAGTGGGAAACAAAACGTAAACTGTTTCGCCTGGCAGAGGTATGTGCTCTATTGAGTGTCATTAGAGTTCAATTAAGTGTCTGTTTGTTTGGGTGTTTGTTTGACTTGTATACACTCCTGAGCTGCTGGACGGAATGAGTTGAAAACTGGTAGTTGCAGTCAAAGTGTGCATGAGAATGTTTTGGGTTAAAAAAAATTAATAGCCCGTGTGGTCCAGGGTGGGGGAAGGACCCCAATTCTCTCATATATAAATATGTATTGTTCAGCGCTGCTCCTGGTACTATAAGTCATTGTAAAATATGACTATTCTGGGGGATTTATCCAGTCTGTAATTCTGGGGAAAATAACCCATCTGTAAGGACGGGTTCTTCACTAATTTTCCACCATTGATCTACAACTGGCTACCTTCGTAACAATGCTGTGTCGGGGGTTCTGTACATAGAGTCAACATCTGCACTGATCCCTCAGATTTTCACAACTCAACAAGGATGCAACCCACCGACGAACCCTCCTCTACCTTTGGGCTTAAAAACTTCACAAGACCATGGGGTCAACCTGCCGCAGATCTGATTACCCACTGTGCCATTACCAAAATCTCAGAATTTGCAGTTACAGGCACAACCAAACTTTGCAGTTTCACTTCGTTATCCCCTACTCCCACCAATTGCAGCCTCTCTGCTGCAGGTACGCTCTCCCAAAGTCAACATGGCAGGCATTTGGCATCAGGAAATCCAGATAAATTAAACCAGTTTGCCAATCTCTGCCACTGAAACCTCTAAATCATATTCTGTCATGCCCAATTCTATCCCAACAATATCATATCACAATATTTGTGTTGCTCCAGTAACAGTTGGAGGCCATGGCCCTAAATGGAGTTATTTCATCCCCTCTTCCTGTCCAGGCTGGAGTTCCTCAAGGTAGCGTTCTGGCCCTGTCTTTCTGAATTTCATCAACAGGGGCAGATCTAGGTCTAAGGCAAGGGGGGGGGGGGTTGACATTCTTGGCTTTGAGGCAAGGTGGGTGGGTGGCAATATACCCATGCGAGCGCCAACAGTGCGAAGCTCATACGAGGGGGGGGTTGAAGGAGGAGGAAGGTGGGGGGGGGGGTTGAGGGAGGTAAGGGTTGAGGGAGGAGGGATGGTTGATGGAAGGAGGGTTGAGTGAGGGGTACTCAGCAGCTGAAGGGGGGGGGTTCCACCCCCCCAAACCCCCCTCTAGATCCGCCACTGATCAATGATCTCTCCGACTTTCTGGAAAATCCTCTATCTCTTTGCTAATGACTCCACCCTCTGCCGTGCCATCTGTCATCCTCAGACAGCATGCAGCAGCTTCTTCGCTCAATGCAGATCTGGGTAAAATAACAAACTGGTCCTCACATGGAACATGTCTTTCAATCCGGACAAATCTCACACTCTCACTATGTCTCTCCGAAAGGACCGTTAGAAACTCCCCCCATCCACTTTCTCAACAATCCTCTGGAAGAAGTCCTTTCTTCAAGTTCTGGGTCTCACTATCTGCCATGACCTTTCCTGGGAAAGCCACATTTCAAACCTCGCCTCCAAAGACACTCTCCGACTGGGAATCCTCCGTCGTGCAATGTCCTTCCTCGGCCCACCTGAGCTCCTGACCACTTACCAAAGCTTTCGTCCGCAGCCTGATGGAGTACTGCTCTTCCCCTCTGGGCTGGTTGGTGCTCTGCCTCCCACCTTTCTCGGCTTCACGCTGTGGAAACCAAGGCATTTCGGATCATTGCATCTCCTGCGATGAGGCTGAGTCTTTGGGCCTCTCACTCATTCACCGCAGGTTGGTCGCTGGTCTACCTGTCTTCTACCGTCTCCTCTCAGTCTCGCCCCCCCCCCTGATCTCTCTGCGATTTGTCCCACCACATTTCCGCAGGGCGCTCAAGGTCCGCCAACAACCCCCTTCTGGTAAAACTAAACAAATCACGAATCACTGCTCACCTTCACTCTTTCATTCCTCTTTTTCCCGCCTTTGGAATAAACTCCCTCACTCTATTCAATCCCATTCTTCCCTCCAGGCCTTCAAAACAGCTGTTCACTACCACCTATCATTCCCCATCCAAATCCTCGATCTTTTCTACCCCCGAAAATCCACCCAAGCCCACCTCCTTCAAATTCCCCGCTTTCCTTCCTGAAAGTACCTGTAATGTCCATCTTGTATTCCCCATGTTCCCCGCCCCATCCCTTTCCCTTCTACAGATCTCCTAATGTCTCTGTTCCCCACTGTTTTGTCCTTCCCACTCCTGCCCCTCTTGTCTCATGCCCCCCTTGCTGTGCGTTGTGTGCTCTCATACGAGCCTCAACAAGGTATACAAGAAAAAAAAATGCGGTAATGTCATTCCACCCGCCCATCAAATAACTTAGAACCACACAGTTCACAAGGCTGGCCTTCAATTTTGAACTGAATTTACAATTCTCTTCAATTCAAACCCAAACTGATAATTTTACCAGAGATAAGGACATTTCTTTGCATTCCACAGCAGAGGACTGCCTCATACCAGTTTCTCTGGTCACTTGGAGGGCCATCTGAGTATACTTCCTGGGGTGTTGCTTTATCTTGCCTGGGTATACCATCTGACCATGTCTTTGGCTCGTGACCCACAAGAATTTCTCCATATGGCATACAGCCCTTCTTGCAGCAGGATCCCAGAATAGGCAACCTCCGTGATCATCAATTAGGGCCTCCATGGTCAGAACTACCATCCTTATTACCTGGACTAGACCAACCATACTATCCCGTTGTGTTCCTGCTTATCTCCAAAGCATCGTGGTGAGCTTTTCCATTTGGTGACTCATACATTTTAAGATAATGGCAAACTTTTTTTTCTTCTTTCTAACCTTCCAGATTAGGAGGTGCTATGCTGCAAATCATGGGCCAAGGTCGTCCATTTCATGGATCGGTCTCTGCAGAGTTGGCGTCAACCTCGCCATACACTAATGTTGCAATGGATGCCATACAGCCAACTTTATACTCACTTGTTACATCAAAGAAAAAAAAAATGAACTGTCTCCACTTGGAAACTACCCACATATTTTGCATTCAATAACACTTCTTAGTACCTCTTGTTAAAGTTGGGAACATTGTAATGCACAATGTGGTGCAAGGTCTGACCTGCGGAGAAAGGCAAGGACATGCGCACGTATAGTTGTGGCAGCTTTATGCAGCTGAATCACTCTCCTCTTCTCGAGTTCACTCTCCAGAGACTCACGCAAGAATACCTGCCAATAACAAAAGAAACACTCGTGTGAGCATTCTCGCTGTATAAGCTACTTCAACTGCCTGCATGAAACTCTTCACCGACTCAAGTGTACGGTTGAATAGAAGAGACCAGTTCAGACTATCCTGCAGAAAAACTGCATCAGCATTTGAACTCAATGTAGACATATTTCATCTTTCAATGCTCTTTCTCATTTCAATGATCCACACTAACCATTGCAGTGAAACCAAACGTTATTGCAATTTTAAAAATTAATTGAAAAAAAAACAAAACATAAAAATATGTACAGTTGTACACCTTTGTTTTGCCAAGCTTCCACGAGACAGCATCAGCGTTCACCGTGTGCAGGAATGCAGCACACTTCCCACGTGCATCGTCAGAATCTCCACCAATTGCCATCAGAACCTTATACCTGCACAACATATCATATGAAAAGTGTTGTATACATGAACTAATATGTGCATTTTTCCAGTCAACTGATTGGTTCCATCAAAGCAGAGAACATAAAACTCACAACGAAAAATGACCGCAACCATCCATCCGAAGTGTTCTTTCATACAATATACCCAACAAACACCTCCACTGTGTGTGATCCCTCACTGCATTGACTCATGTCCGAATGCTAAGAATTTAGGAACAGTAATGATAGATTATGAGATTCAGTCCCAAATTAATGGCTCCAAATTCAATTCCTCCCTTCCTCTTCTTGCTGTATTTGAGCTTGTATCCAAGTTGTTCACCCCCTGTGTCTATCATTCTTCTGTGGTCAGCAAAATGAGTAACAGCTTCCTGATATCAGGGGCACTGCATCAGCGGCACAGCTGAGCTTCCAGGAAATGATACAACCAGAAGCCACAGACTGCCTACAAAACAACAACAACAACAATCCCCTGTGTCCTCCTGTTCCTCCCATTGATGTCTTCCCCATGTCCATTCTGTCTCCAAGTGTCTCCCCACTGTCATCCTACCTTGCTGTTGGTGTATCTTCCCCTTTCCACCATGTTGTTCTTGTTCTATTATGTTCTTTCTGTTTTAACTCTTCAACAAACCTCAACCTTATATATACAAAAAATAATAATATATATATATATATATATATATATATATATATATATATATATATATATAAAAAGAATTGCTTCCAAAGAATCTTTTGTACAGATTTAGTTGTGGTTATTTTTTAAAAGTTTTTTTTTTCCATTTTGTAAAAAAAAATACCTTTTTATCGACCACTTACACTCATTTGAAGAAAAAAAGAAAAATAACATGTGCAACATCATGGTTCAAAAAAAAAAATGTAAATAATTTGTGAACAACACCCTTCATGGGATATTCCTGAACATAATGCTTGCTCATACATTACTTTGTTGAAAACCCGAAGGAAGGTGACAGGTCCCGAGTATACATTGTAGGTATATGTACGAACGTAGCTCAGATTGGAGGTTCAGCCTTAGTGTTAGCTCTTGGATAGTGCTACAAAAACAACTTGAACATCTTAGAAACCAATCACCGTGGCTTCAGCACACGTCGGTCATCTCTTGAGCTTCGTGGGTATGGATAGTGCTACAAAAACAACTTGAACATCTTAGAAACCAATCACCGTGGCTTCAGCACACGACGGTCATCTCTTGAGCTTCTTGGGTAAAGATTCTTTGCACATACCACTCCATTAATTAAAGTTTCATTTCAGAAGTGTGAGAAAGGAACATCGGATCTCTAGTCTCTTAATTATCTAAGTTCTTAGGGGTCAGCAATATATATATATTTTTTTACCAACTTCCTAGCTGCTGTCACCTACGGAAGGATATCAAAAATAAGTCGCTAAACGGCAAGATTAATCAGAATCATAAAACCATTCGTGAGCAGCAACACCCTGTAATGACGTTTTCTTCAACATCTTTGTACAAGCTACAGTTTTGCATCACTTCAAAAGAATAAAGCACATTGTGGCGTTCATTATGAAGATTTGTAACGATGTTTCTGAGTTGTAATTCGATCATTTTAACGCATCTCACTGCTGAACTTGTGACCACGAACTTTAGTTCGAACGAGTATTTCGAGACCAGTCGCTTTGCTGACGAGTTCAATCAAAAGGCAGCATGTTGTACTTCACAAACATATTGCACATCTATCTATGAGTCTCAATGAGGATTGAAAATGAAGTGAAAAAAAACACAAAAAAAAGGATCTGTTGGAACACATTGCAGTTGATGATATTGATGTTGGTGCTGGTATTGTTGCTGTTATGGCTGTGGTTGTTGTTGGTTATGTGCTCCTTCTGTGTATTATGATGTATTTTCCTTTTGCTTCGAGAAGTATTGCTAGATATAATTTTGTGTGCTCCTTCCCTGTCTGTCACACTTTATTCTTAAGGGTTCTTGCTGTCATAGAATAATCAAAAATACTGCTGGAACAGCAACATTAAGCTCCAAGTTCTGCTAAAAGGTATTCCTGTGATGAAACACACACACACCACGTTTTACAGCTTTGAATTTGTGTTCCAAGTAAATGGATTGTTAGCTTTCCAATGGTATAATCCTTGAAAAAGTTTGCTTTCTTAAATGTGCTGGAAATTTTCAATTGGTTGTTCCCTGATGATCCTGCTAACACACCTGTTCTTATCAGTTTGATGACGTTTACCATATCCAGAATGTCTCCAGCGATGACACGGCAACATTTTAACAACTATTGGTCACCCACAAACATGCATATCACACCTAACCTCATGTGGTAACTGCCGATGGTTCAAAAATCCAACACTTTGTACTTAAGCCTACTAAAAGAGTTTGAATGGAAGATTTTTGCACATTTTAAATTCACTCTATATTAAAATCTTTACGGAGGTATCAGCACTCAACACCGTAATGGGCTGAGATATTTATTGCACCTCAATCACCAAATGAGGGGAATTTCATGTAGCCAGCAAGGAATTCCGATGCTGTAACATTGAGCCTTCAGCCAGTTTCAACATGTCAATATTTTTTCTCAGGATGTTGTCCTTACCAATATTTTTCTGCCTCCATCCCTTCCCCCTCCCACTGTCATCTCCAGGCTGGTCATTTTTTTTATGACTGGCCGATTCAAGTAGGTCATCACTCTTTGACGGCTGGATATTCTCATCATCCCTCCCAACAGAATGCCGTTGCTAATACACGACTAGTAAAGCTGATACATGACACATCAGAAACAACTCAGCTATGAGCACTACCATTCTTTTGAGCCTCAGAATACAAGTCTTTCGACAATTTCTGACAGTTGCGTGTGAACAGGAAGTGAAGTATTCAAGAGGTTATGAGTGAGAGATAAATCCACACTACCTGCTAACAAAGTCAGCGAAAGGTCTGCGCACTGGAAATCCAGCCCGTCGGATTCGCACAGTTTCAAGCATGCCAGAGTAACGCAGTTGGTTGAGCACCACAGATGGCTCAAAGTATGATGGAATCTGTACACATGTAGGAAAAAAAACATTGAAAAACATCCCACTCACGCAAAATAGTGCAAGCACGTTCTACTGGACTCGTCTTTGATAAAAGGGACGACGAACAAATCAAAAATGGCCTTTGTACTATAATTAAAGCTTTAACATCAAGTAAAACTTTAGGTGATTAAAGACACTATCACACCCTAATTAACTCATTACTGCTCACTCATCATGTACAAGGGGGAATCAAAAAGTGTTTCTTTTTTTAAAGACTGTCGGTGAACAAAGTTGTTGACTGACAGTGAACAGATACCATTTGATTTTCCCCAAACTGCGGACTAATTTGAGCTACGGCTTCAACTACATCAGATGACGTCAGAGAACACCAATGATGCCTCACACAGGACAACCCAAAATATAGAACAGCCCCCATCTTACACGAAATGCAGATTGTGGTTACGGACTTACGGTGTTTCTTTTGTCCCTACCTCGTTCAAGGTACATATTCAGGCCATAATCACCAAATTCTCGTTTTCAAGCATTTCATTATAACAGTGACAGCGAATGGATAATACGGTGACATATTTATAACAGCGACAGCAAACAAATAATGCACTTCAACCACATGATCATTTCATAACTGCAAGGCGACACATCATTAAATTAATAATGTGCTACAGATAATCTTGGCAGTCTCCAACCTTGAAATGAAATAATTGCATTCAGTTTCTAGAAAACATCATAAGATTTTCATTGCATCTATACTAATAAATATCAATGTGTGCGTCAATGTATGTCAGTGTGTGTCTCCTCCATAACTCCAAAGCCATGGAACTTAGTGAGGCACACTAAGGGAACTCCAAGGGAGTGCAAGAATGAAAATTGGGTGTTTAGGTTAATTAAAACTCCCCTTTTGAAGATAATTAAAAGCCTTCTTAAATTAAAACAAACACAGGCTTTATCTTCATCAGCACCACGTTCACCTCGCAGTGGTCTTCATCCGCCATCTTGTTTCGACCGAATTAAAATGCCTTGCGCTGGACCAGATCGTAAGGTTTCTGTACGACCGAGCTTCATACCGAAGAATCGCTGATCTTCATACCTACGACTCGTTGTATACATTGCTGATCGCTTCCAAGCCGTTTCTTATCAACAGTTGTTTATAAGCCATGGTGATACAGTCAACAGTAGTGTCAATGACTTTTTGTCATTTTTGAAGATTAAATAACAAATTGACATTCAAGGCAATGCTAAGGTGATAAAGTAAACGAGGTACATATAATATATGTAAACGTGTGTTCCGAAATTTAAAATGTAACCTCCCCCCCTCCTGCTTCCCTCAAGTACTCCTACAAATGCAAGTCAAACTCCACCCCCCCCACCCCGCCCCCGAGGTCACACTTTCAAACGGATCTGCAATAGAACATGGAACATGCCGCGGTGCCTGCGTCACAATGATTGCTCATTTGTGATACTATACTGTATATAGCATCATATGTGCACATAGATGTGTGTGTGTGTGTGTGTTGTGTGTGTGTGTGTGTGTGTGTGTGTGTGTGTGTGTGTGTGTGTGTGATTATTCCCCTCACGTCCTCTAATTATTTTTTATTTATTTACTTTTTATTTTATTTAATTATTTACATTTTTTAAAATATCATTGTTTCACCTTTTTGTGCGATCTGTTTCATTTAGGATGTTATTTCATTTCATTATGAGCTAGGGCGATGCTATCTTCAATAAAAAGGAAATGAGGCATTGTTCATTTGTTTGTGATGTTAGTCTCTAAGCTCCCAAGGTTAATCATGCTGAAACTTTATAGGATCACATTTTTTTTTAACCATGATACATCTTACTAGGGGTCTTAAACAGTAATTTTCTCACAATTAGAACTTATAAACCTGTCACAGGGAAGGGGTGGGAGTCTGGAGGAGGTGGTGTGGTGGGTGGGAGGGGGGGGGAGGGAATGGGGTGGATGAGGAGGGGGAATGGGTGGGAGGAGGGACCTGGCGTTGCCCAGCACGCCGGGTACCTTTTCTGGTGTATCAAAATGCATGTTGCAAACCAAAATTGGGTAAGTATTGATTCCAACAAACTTCCATCCTTATCCCTGTCTTGTCACATGGTTTTCCACATTCCACTACTCATTTTCTCCATTGACTCACCTCCTTTGCCTTCCTGTCTACCATTTTCTGACTCTCCTTTCTCCTCTTTCCTTCCCTTCATGTCACTTCCTTATATTATTTATATCACCTTGAAGTACCACACGCCGAACTTCAGGATCCTTTTGACATGAAGAAGACGGTGTATGTGGTTGGATTATTAAAGATGTTTGTATTCTATTACAAAGCCATATGTTTGAATAATTCCTTCTTAAAGGACAGCACTGATTTGGCAGTTACTGCACTGTCTGGCAGTTCATTCCACTCATCCACAACTCTTGACTGCAGGAATATTTCTAAACCTCCAGACGAGCACGTTGCTTTTTTGTCGCCCCTTGTACCCACATATTATATTCTGCTCTTTCGAGGAACAATGCTTCGTATATAGCGTCTATCTGGTGGATGATGCAGAAACTTTGGAGTAGATCTTCACATCGTCTTTTGTTTCCAATGATGTCAGGTTCAATCTTCTCAGTCGAGCTTCAAATGGTAGTTCTCTGATAATTGGGATGAGCTTGTACTTTTTCAGTACTCTTTTATCCTTCTCTAGATTGGGAATCCAAACTTGCATGCAATAGTGAAGGTGTGGATGAACGAGGACTTGTACAGCTGCACAAAAATGTTTTGTTCTGCATGAAAAGTTTCTCGATTATCATACCAAGGACTATGTTTGGCTTTTTTGGCTGCTGAAGCACATTGAGAGGACGGTTTAAGCGACTCTAATGAATAATCTCAGCATCTTTGCCTCTTCAGTCTCCTTGAGTTGAGAATTTCCCATCTTGTCAAAGTAGTGTGGGTTATGGCTTCCTACATGCATTACTTCACATTTGTTGAATTTCATTCATTGAAATTCCATTGTCCTACCCAAGTCTGGAGAGGGTTTATGTCTTGTTGTCGGTTTCAAATTCCTTCTTCGCCCATTACCTTGTGTGATACTTTGGTGTCATCTGAAAATTTGTTCATCACAGTCTCCTCATGCAAAACTTCATGCAAGTCATTAATATAAATCAGATGGCTGGCAGGATGGCCTGGAGCTATGCACACTCACCTCTGAGCCGTCTAGCCTGGGTTTGAATGACATCCCAGCTACAAACTGTCACCCTGATGTCTCACAGGCAGGTGAGGCATCAATGTATGTGTCAGCCCTCAGATGGACATTAAACTGGGTGTCTCTTCTGCCAACATTAGTTGGTGGACATTAAAGATCCCAGAGTGTCCTTCGTGAAGAGTAGGTAAGCTATTGCTGGAAGCTTGGCCAAATTCCAAATTGCTGCTCTAAGATACAGGGGACACTGCATCAGTGGCATAGCTGCATTCCCAGCAATAATGCAACCAGTAGCCACAGGTTGCCTAAAAAATGAATGAACGAATATAGATCAAGAAGCACAATGGCCCAAGCACTGATCATTGTACAACAGAGCTTATAACATCTGCCCACTTTGATTTGGCGCCTTCAGTGATTAATCTTTCTCTGACCTGATATCCATGCCTTGATCCACTGTAGAACTTTGCCATCTCCTCTGACTGTTGCAATTTTGGCAATGAGCCATTTGTGTGGAACTGGGTCAAAATCTTTGGCCAAGTCCATGTGTACATCAACTGGGATACCTTCATCAATTCGTTGAATAAGATTTTCTACATGTTCCAAGAGATTTGTGGTGCATGATTCCCCTTTTCTAAAGTCATGCTGTGTCTTACAGACAAAATTGAAAATCATTCCAAACAGGAAACCTATTATTTTTAAGGAACCCATAAAGGACACAAACAACGAGCAAGAAGACAAATGTAACGTGTTAAATAAGGTGGTGTAAAAGATGCTACAAGAGCTCTGAGTGGTTGTTGTTGTTTTTTTGTTGTTGTTGTTGGGGGTCGATTTTTGAAATGTGCACCCATTGGTCAGACATGAGCTTGTGTCTGCCAAGGTGATCTTTCATTTGATCTCGAATGGTGTCCAGAGTCAAGCCGATGGGTCTGCAAGTCTCCGTTTTTGATCTTGCTCCCTTTTCAAAAATGGGGCGATCATGAGCTCATCGTCGGTCCTCTGGTACAGCACCCTCTTTCACTGATTTCTGGTATATAGCAGTTTGAGGCAAAGTTCTTCAGCTATCTCCTAAATAATTATTGGTGGGATTCCACCAGGGCCTGTTGCAGTACTTTATCTGGGTAAAGTTTAGATAATTTTTTCTTTACAATGTTTTCCATAATATGCAATGTCATTTAAAACTCCATACTTTGGCCCACTGAAGATGACCCTTTAGTTGCAGGACTGTCTCTTCCCTTGGTAAATACTGTTGTGAAAAAGATATTTGGAGCCTTGGTTGATTGTTGACAAGGAGGAATCGTTTCACCGCTGTTGTTCTTTAATGGGCCGCTGTTGTTCTGTTGTTACAGAAGTGGTTGGAGCACAATCGGACTGCAGTGTTATCCACTGGACGAGGAACATGCCTTCCACCTATTCAGTGGCTCAGCATACCCATTCTCTTCGCAGCAGGTGTAGTTTTGTGGTTGCCATTGGTTAATGCTAGCTCATCCACCTTTTGATGGCATTTGCTTCATAAAAGGATTCCACTACCCCTTTTCAGGCTACCCGAGTTGCTATGAACCGGTCCAACTGGATCATGGTTGTTTTTTTAGGAGACACCATCTCTTTACTTGGTGGTTGTTAGATCCCAAAGGGAGCTCATCCACCCTTTGTCAGGTGTTATTTTTTGTCCTGCAGGGTGTTGCAGTCACCTTCCCCACTGGCAAGCCAGTGAGGGGTGTCGATTTAGTCGCAGACAACCCGACCATGCGGCAGGTAGCATCGGGTTAAATGTTATCAGTTGCAATCCAATGATTGACCTGACTGGAAGTTCCATTTTGTTTTCTCCATACTTTATGCTTACCTTAAACTGTCTTTAGTATCCTCGTAGTTTGCCATGGAGTTTTCTTTTCCCTACTCATATTGTTGGGGCCATTTTGACGTGCAACTTATTTTGTTTTGCTCAAAGCTTGATCGACTGATTCATTGAAAATGTTCTCCCAATGAATTTATCTCTAATTTATCTCTAATTTATCTATCTCTAATTCTCCTGATTTATCTCTAATTCTCATCAGATCAGCTTTTCTGAAGTTTAACTTTTGATCTTTGACAAAGGACATTATTGGGTAGTTGATTTCCCATTTTAGTGAACAATGATAACTATTTCCAAGGTTGGAAATACTTAATGTACTTGGTATTAATGTCCTCAATGGGATGTATGGCCAAACATTACGGAACGTTACAGATGGGGTTGGGGGGGAGGAGGATGTTTCCAGTGGTGTTACGTTACGTCCAGTGACTATTTTGTTTCCCTTCATAATGGAGTCACAGTTTTTGCATTCACATCTTACATAATAACAACGACGTAAAATAAATTGGGGGAAATTGTAGCGTGTGGTACAGGTTGTAGCCATTTATGTTGCAGGTTGTAGCCACAGTGTGGTCATTCCTGTTTTTCTTCAACCTTTAAAATCTCTATTTTATTTAAATTTAATAATATACTTGAACACTGCAGAACACAAATCGTCTTTTTGGCACTTTCAAAATTCTTCTGTGTAGCAGTACTTGGACAAAATACACCATCAAAAAAACAATAAAATCAAATGTATCTCCTGCAGACCCTGCCCATGTCCTTGATTCTGAAGACTGCACGGGGTAAGGTGTTCTCTGAACCCTCTAGTTATGTTTGACTATTTAGCCTCCCTCTGCACCTAACGCTCTTTAAAAAAGCACTTTTCCTTGGTTTTGTGTCTGCCTCCTTCAATTATAAAGAGATCTTGTTGTTTTCCGCTTTCACTATCTGACAGCTTTTTATGATGATGTTTTTTTTACAGCTGGCTTTGTACTTTTCTCATTCTTTCTTGTGTCTATATTGAGAGATACCTACCTGCCTCAATGGACTGGTTTTCAGCAAGTAATTCTGCTGTTCCCATGACTGACGAATTTGTCTTTTCCGATGTCACACTCATTTTCAGGGTTCAGAGCTGGATAGCTCCAAAGTGTACTGTCTGTTGGAGTTGGGCTTCATAGACTCTAAGAACCAGTGATAACATGGTAATATTCTTCTTATCATCTACCTGTTTGTCTTTCTCCTCGATCGCTGATGACAAATCAAAGTCAAACACTCTCAGGTTGAGCTTATTCCTGGTATCCTAGGCCACGAAGGGCTTCTTTCTTGAGCATAGGATTTGATGTTAGTGCATCACCAGTGGTAGTATATAGTAATTGTAGTAGTAGTGGGGGTAGTAGAATTCTGTTTCATCTCTTTCTGCATTCTGTGTCGCTTTCCATCCACTTTCTTTTGAAAGCTACGTAGAAACTGAAAACATACTTCCTCAATGTCTTTTTCCTCCTTGATACGCCAATTAACTTTGGGGACACAAGTGTTGAAAAACCATGGAAAGTCAGGTCTGTCACCAACAGACTTGTATACACTTTCCAGAATATCCAGGAAATCTGATATAGCACCTGCAGTCACAGAAGACACAATGTAGAAGTTTATTATTATTTTTAATCTGTGAAGATTGTTTCACAGGTATCACATGACCATGGATCATTCACACTTCCACTGAATGAGACAGATGCTCTGTAAGGCTTTTTGGGCTTTTCTCTCGTTCTTGCACCACTCCCCTGCTTTGCCCTGTCACATTCTGCCCATCATTCATCTTGCTCACATTTGCCATGCTACCTTCATCATTGTCAATGGCCAATTTGATTTTCACTTGTTGTCAAAAGTCATTGGTGTGAACACTAGTCACCCCGCTCCTCCCGATAAATGGCTGATGATAAGTTTTTGTTCTTCTCTCAATGACTTGCTTACGCTCTTACACTCTCTTTCTCTCTCACTTTCAGTTTCACAATGCACAATACCAGAAGCCCAAAAGGTCTTTATATGCAATGCCCCACATGCTATGCAGACGTGAAGCCTGGAAGGCCTTGCTATGCGAAGCTCTGAGCACAGTGCGGACCTCATCTTGAGCACCACCTTGACAGGGTACTGGTTCAGTTTGCTCCTGTGCTGGCTGCAAAAATGTGAAATGGCTGATGATGAAAG
>CM068956.1:86290883-86301992 GCA_035128595.1 Eptatretus atami | reverse complement strand
AGCATCTTACTATAATTCACAATCTGTCCGTCTGTCTGTTCCCAGGTACCGCAAAAACGGCTGAATCGATCGCAACCATTTTTTGGGTGCGTAATCCTGGGACCCCTTGGAGTAAAATAGGCATAAATATAATATCATGACTCCCTTGACAGCTCCCATAGGGAGCGGGTGCTTCTAGTGTTATAAAGTGAAAAAATAATTTTCTTTCTCCAGTTCTCATAATGAACATAACATAATATCATAATAATGGAAGACAGTAGTTTTTCTAATTGCTAATATAACGTTGAAATTATGATTACTAGAAGCACTCGCTCCCTACGGGAGCCGTCAAGGGGGTCATGTTATTTTATTTATGCCTATTTTGCTCCAAGGGGTCCCAGGATTACACACCCAAAAAATGGTTGCGATCGGTTCAGCCATTTTTGCGGTAGCTGGGAACAGACAGACAGACAGACGGTGAATTATAGTAGGAAGATGCAGCCTGTGGCTGCTGGTTGCATCATTGCTGGCAGCACGGCTGTGCCGCTGATACAGTGCCCCCTGTTTCCAGTAAGTTGATACTCATTTTGCCGACCTCGGAAGGATGACAGGCTGAGTCCACGCACCTTGTGTAATGGCACGACAGAAGCTTGAACTGAAGACCTAAAATCTTAAAGGGGAACCCAAACGCTCAGCCTACCTTGATGCTAACCTGTCCCTTGATAGATGCTAACCTGTCCCCTTGCACAAAATAGATATGATGTGTATTTTTGCGATTTCAAAATGATAAAGGAGATAAATTTGCGATTAAAAGTAGGTAAATTTGGTAAATTTACGATTTGAAGCGGAAGAAACAAGCCGTTGCTCGAAACTGTAACACCATCTCGACCGCGCTTCCAGCATATATACATGGACAATTTGAGGGGTGAATAAAACACCTGTTGCCATTGCCTGTTAGTTTCCACAAGAGCACCTGAAAATAATTATCTATTATCAACGCACATTACTACAAGTCAAATGAACCACTGTATATTTATAGTGGAGAGAATGTATGTATGTATCAACATCAACTACTCCTCCAAGAGGATTTGACCTGGGATACTAAAACTTTCAGGGTCCCCTACCCCATTCACCACCCACCTCCAGCACCACTTCCCCAGCTACCATCTCCCACACAAAACCCCTCACCCCCACAACCCCCCATCAACCTTTACCCCTACAATACAATACCTATTTACCCCATAACTCCTCGCACCACTACCCCCTCCACTGGGGCGGGACATCGACACCTCACAGACATGATGGTG
The DNA here is from genome assembly GCA_035128595.1 of Eptatretus atami. Lineage (NCBI taxonomy): Eukaryota > Metazoa > Chordata > Myxini > Myxiniformes > Myxinidae > Eptatretus > Eptatretus atami. The sequence goes on along the minus strand of CM068956.1, from coordinate 86,300,706 downwards.
GGACATGGCACGGACACAAATGGCGTCTGGGGAAAGTATCAAACAGAATCATCCCATAACATACAAGACACCTGGTCAGCCTGCGATGGTGGGACAAAGCATTCATCACCCATTTTGTCTGTGGTGTCCGAGTATGCCTGGGCGGTGTCGGCTGTCAGGGGATAATGGGTATTTTTGCTTCAGTAATACAACTTATTTATCAATTAATACAAAATCCCTCCCTTATAAACCGTCAATTGAACAGAAAATCCAAACCTACCAATCTGGAGTAAACATATGACCAGCGTTTTCTTCTTTAAGAACACTTCTGCCTTCTTCCTCTGAATTGCTCACACAAGTAGATATGGCTCTACAATTACCCTGAAAGCGTTTCAATTGTTAATTTTGTCTCCAACCGATCCTTCAAAATCCCACTGATCAGTTTCAACATCCTAAGAGCCATCAGAGTTGATGACGACGATGGAATCAGTATCTGAATCCAAGCTCGACATGCACTGTTTCTCTATGTAAGCTGCCATTTGGATAAATATGGCTTCCAGAGATGAAATCACTGGCATAATCGAAAATCGACACTCTAGGGATTTTTTGACACTTTGCGATTGGCAAAAAAATATTCAAATTTTTTTTTTCCCTTCAAATTATACTGTGATAAATGATTCTCGATGGTTTTCAGAAAACAAAAATAGTGTTTGGGTTCCCCTTTAAGGCAGCCACCTTAATATTTAAGTCAATAGCAGGCTTAATGTTGAAATAATATAGCATGAAAGTAAAAAAGATTTCTAATCATTTCAAGGAGATCAAAAAAAAAATACATCTTAAGAAAATGACGGTCTTTCTCATACCCCAAGGTGCCGTGTAATTCAGAGAATGAACTTTAGATGACATCATTGTAAATATCAAAAGATACCAAAATTTGGCACAAAATTAACACCAATTGTTAAAATGAGAATCTGGAACAGAAAAAAAGTTTTCTTCAAATAGTCTGAGCAGCGGGTTGTCTTCAACAACCAATTCTACACGACCTTCCCAAAAAGAACATGAATACGGATGGACATTACCTCTCCTGCATAGTGTTTTATGCCAAAATGATGATCAGTTACTTTGGGCTTGATGTAAAACTGGTTTGTCTGCAAAGAGAAGTCATTTAACCGGACATTAAAAGTGTACATCGAATAACTAATCATGCCTTTAAAGGCACAAGGTGAGGTAATGCAAGCATGGCAATGGTAGAACGTACGAGTACTTTTGAAAAATGAGGAAGATGGGAAAATTCAAATCAAGTCAGTACTTTATTTGAAAAAGAATATTAATGTATTAAGAACAAAACCATTTCATATCTTCTTTACACACAAACACAAGGGTGGGGGGAAGAAGAATCAATGAAGTGGTAGATTAGGCTCATAATGTTGCATTAATAACATCAATGAAAGGATGAAAACTCACCGCATGCTGCATATGCAGCTTCTCAAGGAGGGTCAAGTCTGTTCCTTTGGGAAAACGGCTCTCCTCATTTATTAGAGCCAGCATTCCCAATTTCTGTAAGATAACAGCAAGATTGTAGAGCTACATCTCCACATAAGTGAATGTAGTGGAACTATGATTTGTGAGGCAGCAACACACAAAGGCAAGTTTGAGAGTTGAGCGAATAAATTTTTTTTCCAACAAAACTTGAACCGATTTAATCAGTCATCACGTTTTAATTAATGCATTATTATATGAAATGTCCAAAATTGACAAATTGACAACAGGAGTTGCTGATCATGATGTAAAATATATTGCACTCACTGAAGAATATTAATAACAATTTCATAGTCAACAAAAAAAAAGTTTGTAAAATTGCTTGCAGAGCAGTTTGCAAGACCATGTGCATTAAAAGTACCTTTTCGACCAAGTCCAGACACTCAGCATTGTCCATCCAATCAATAGCCTCCCATGATATTCCTTCCCTGATATATAAGAAAACAGTTAAAAAAAGGCTTTTTAAAAGCAATAAAATCTCCTAATACTACAGCATGTCATCAAAATGAACAGTTAACCATTGCAACCAATCCCACCCTCAAAACAAATTTTTTTTAATTGTACAAATTAAGGGCTACTTTGAACATCCAAGGCACAGTGTTACACACCACTGTGAAACCGCTGAAACATGTATATAAATAAATACTTTAGATATTTACATTTTACCCGAGGCAGTTTGACCTGCCAGGTCCGGTTTGGTCACAACAAAGTTTTATTTCATTTCTCGACAGTGGATCAAATAATTTTGATTTTTTTTTTTATTCATCCAAATGAATCACCGGTACATTTAACCATTCATTATAAAGTTGAAAATTGCTCAACAGGGTGGCCGAAAAAAGCCAGATAGAATTGGAGTGATTGGATCTCAACAATAAATTTTTACCTTGTATATTATTTTAAATTATGTATACAGTATTTGAGAAAATTTATTACCCTTTCTTTCTTTCTTTCTTTCTTTCTAGGTAAGTGATGGCAGCAAAATTCACAAAAAAATGAGAGTGGAGCTTGCTAAGAAATGTCCAAACATAATGTATACGTAGAATCGAAAAGTGCCTGCAAGTTAATGACCAACAATAACTTTAAACATTCACAGTAATTTACTCTATCAGTGGTAATGTCGCATGGTAATCAATAACTAAATAAATAAATAAATTATCTTTACTATCAGAATGAATTTTTTTCAGTCCTTGCATATAGTTTTTAGTTTATACAATGTTAACTTTGTGGTTCCAGACTTTTGGGCCACCTTGTACAATCTATTACATTTTTCTTAATCATAGCTTCCAAAGTTGTTAACTTGGATATTTCAGTTGTCTTTTTCCAAAAAGTGAAAATCTTTCTATTGTTTAGCTTACAGTTAATAGAAAGTACACCCTCAAAACATTTGTAGGAATTGAAACCAAACAATTCATTACGAATAAATTTCGACCAAAATTGTGCATAATTTTAAAATTGCTCATTTTTATTTTCCATTTCCTTGTCAAACTGATCAAAAAGAATAGTCTTTGGGTGAATATCAAAATGTTCATTATACAATCATACAATCTCTGCAAAATATATTGTTTATTTGTGTTGTCACAATTATCCATTTTCAACATATGTGGCATGTAATTGTTGCAGAATAGATTAAGAACCCCTTTCTGGTGATCTGCCCAAAGGCAGGGCAAGTGCTACCAAAGCAGTCGCATAACCTAACAAGCCTTTGCCATCCCAGTGGTAGTCAGGGTAGGAATTTATAATTTGTTCAGGGTGCCATCAATAACTCTCCTACTCTTCAGGGACACCATGGGATCTTTCACATCCAATTAATGATGGCGTATGGAACGGCCAGTTTAACGCCCATCCAAGGGACGGCACACACATTGACACACACACACACACACATTGTAGCCTTGTCTATGAAACACCAGGATGACAGTTTATAGCTGGGTCAAGATTTGAGCCCAGGCCCAGGCTAGAGAGCTCAGAGGTGAGTGCATACCTCTAAGCTATCCTGCCATCCCACAGATTAATTAATAAGTTTCATATTAATTAATAAGAATTAATAAGTAATAATTTATTTTAAAAGTATACTATCAAGCAGCGTGCTGCAGCCCTCTGTAATGGTGTAAATTAAATTGAGCTAGGCACATGATATATGCTGGAATTAAAATCTGTCACCCGGTGAAAATAACGAGTAAAATGACTGATGTTTTCCTTCATGAAATATCTGTGAATGTGTTCAGATGAAAACAATTGATTTTACATCACATAAAAGGTTGATTACTCCACCTAAAAATGAATGACATTGGAAATTGGTGACATTTGGGAAGACAGTGTTTCAAATGATTATACCATGGGCACACACATATATATATATATATATATATATATAAATATGTGTATATATATATATATAATATATATATTATGTGTATATATATATATATATATATATTATATTATATATACACATACCAGACGACCCGTGAACCCGTTGGGTTCCAGTTGTGACAGCGGTTGATGAAAAACATCATTTCAAGAAAAAAAAAAGATAGCTCCAGCGAACTATACTGCTGAGGTTGTTTGGATTGATCAAATACTCCCGAAGAGTACTTGACCGAATCGGGATTGATTTTTTAATAATTTTTCCGTTTCCGGATTTGAACGAAACTTGATACTGCACACCGCAGGAGAATGGTGAGTAAGGTGGCCCTAAAATTGTTGTGCTATCGTGTACTGTTTTGGCTGTATTTTGGGAACATACATACATGCATACAAGATGAGAGTTTTAGTAATATATAGTGATATATATATATGTATAATCACATATACATACATATATATATTATATATTATATATATATATAATATTATATATATTATATATTTATATATATAATGGCAACCCATAAACTACAGTGTGCAGCCGAGTGCAAACCACTGCTGAGAAATCAGACGAAATTGATTTTGGTATAAAAGGTGAGCTAACTTGGTGAATGGTGTAGAGAGATCATCAAGTGAGCCATAACTGTGCGTCCCCACAATGTAATGGTTTTCATTTGCTGGCAACCTGGAGCTAATTATTATTCACAGATTAGACCACTAAAACAAAAATCCTGCCTCCTCGGAAATTGTGTCGACGTTTCTGCATCATTCTTCGTGCTTCAACAAATTACAGATGTCAATCCGATGACATCCATTTTTTTTAAAACATGCATTGATCGATACTTCAATGGAGCCGTGGGTGTGTCCGTACGTCCAAGTTCCACCCATTGGTTGGACAGTTTGCCTGACTCCACCCACAATTTCTAAACGATGGCTGCCCAATTAGGAATCCTTTAGAGTTACCCTTTATAATCATTTCGAATTACATTTTCTCTCAAGCAGTGTTTTCACTGCGGAGGTTATGCAGGTTTGTGCTGTTATCACCGAATATTTTCTCTGAAAATTGTGACTGGTTTCTATGAAGTCGGTAATACATGTTTAGGAGCAGAAACATACATATTCCATTTCAACGTGGGAAATGCTTTGGTTTTTGGGGGCTTCGAATGGAAAGTGGGGGAAAGGGAAAAGGGGTTTTGAAAAAAAAGGAAGTAAAGATGGGACAATGTTGGAAGTGGTGGGGGGTGAGGACTTTCGGTGGGAGGGAGACATGGGGGGGGGGGTTGAAGGCTTGAGTACAGGGAAGGGATTGATGCCTTAGGGATGGAAAGGGAAGGGATTGATGCCTTAGGGATGAAAGGGAAGGGTGAGGACTTGTGGTTTGGGGGAGGGGGGCGCAGAGCAAAGATGTGACAAAGTTGGGAGGAGAGGCTGGGGCTTTCTATTGAGTTGTCAAAGAATTGCATGTGTGAATTACCCACAGTAAAAATGTGATTGTGTGTTTGTGTGTATCACTGTCAGGGAAAGGGGGGGGGGTGAGGGTGATGCCAACACCATACAGAAAGTGTGCTAGTATCTCTAAAGTCTAATCTATAGTTGTATGACTGATGTACAGGCCAATTTTGAAATTTTTCATATATACAGACTGGTAGATTATCACAGCATAAACAATCAGTTTTGATATGACACTTGGACAGTTACACATGCACACCCTATCTCTGTGAAATATGAAACAACGGCACAACATACACACCTGTTATACTCCAACTGCTCCAGAGAAAAGATGTGTTTATTGAAATATTCCTGCAGCTTCTCATTGGCATAGTTGATGTTGAATTGTTCAAAGCGATTTACCTGCAACCACAAAGTCAGCATTCTAATTCCTGTCCATACACAATGCAATAAGGCAATTGCAAACTGAAATGCAGCTGCAACTAAAGGGAATTATGAAATCTGAACAACATGTCTTGTTACACAGCACAAACCCGAAGTGAGTACGCATGAGTAAAAATAATAGTTCACCGGCAATAGATGGACTACATAATGATTGTGAAATCTGGGAGGTTATTGACAAATTAAATACAGTACATTTTCACAATGTCAGGAGACAGTAGACACATATTAAAAAATACTTTCCTGAAAGGATCAACCTCCACATCATGGATGCATGCATAAATTTTTTTTAAAAGGATGTGTATATATATATATATATATACGTTTGTGGGGGAGTTGGATAGTACCATAGAGCAGATAGAAGTGTGTAGAGTAGCATGGTGTGTATACGAGTAACTAGCCCAACTCAATCAATGAAATAAGTAAGGACACATCAGCTTAATGATTGTCTTGTTTGAATGTGCACCATACAGGGGATGGTACATGGTAATAATTAATCAGGGATTATGGTGAAGGAACTGTACGTGTAACCACTTTGTAAACATCTACAGGGGGCACCAAGAGACAGTGCAAGATGAGGGGTGGAACTATGAATGCCTCCAGGAGCGGAGCCATGAATGCCACCAAGGAGAAGTGTTGCCCCAGGGAGAAGAGGGAGGAGCTGAGAAGCTTGCGTCGAGATTGTGGGAGTTTGGAGGAGTCGAAGGGAGGAGCCAAAAATTGAGTGGGTTCAGGACTCTGAGGAGAGCCTGGGTGCTGAGAACAGTTTTGAGAGGACCGTTGGTTCTGAGGGGGAAAAAAGAGTGCAGAGAAGAATATTTCTGATGAGAACAGGTCTGAGGGGACAGTCCTACCTGCCTGCCTCTGCCTTGTGCCTGCCTTCGCCCTCTGCCTGTTCGTCGTCCTGCCCATCACCTCCCCATCCATTTCCCCCTCCCCCCCCCCCCAACCACTGCTACCACCAGAGCTGAGTCCCTGGTTTTATCCCTTTTCCATCAGTGATTGAGTCTGGAGTGAGGTACCTTAGATGTCTTTACATTTATTCTTACCTCACTGTACATAATTGATTATTTATTTATTGTATTTCCTTCCTTCCCTCCCAAACCCGCCGTTGTCTCCTCTGTCACAATTCTGCCATTCCATGGTTCTTTTATTTGTTTGTATAATGGGAAATAAACCCGTGGGTTTTTCCAGAACTTAGGTGCTTGTGTCTCCTAATAAGCACGCGCAAGTCGTCCACCATAATTCGGGAACATCTCCACAGGAGTTGAAACCATTCAGTATATCGTGGGATTTTAACCTCCCGCCGCAACAAGCTCAAAGTTAGTTCAACCGTTGATGCGACGACATATATATATATATATATATACACCCAGACCCTTCCGAGAGCTAGCCATCTGACCAAACTGAGCGATTGGGCAAGAAGGACCTTGGTCATGGAGGTGACTTTATGGGTGAGTGGCCAGACAGAAGCAATTCCTGAGAAAAAGGCACATGATAGCCCATGTGAAAGACTCTGAGAGCATGAGGTGAAAGATTCTGTCATCTATGAGATAAAAATTGAACTCTTTGGCCTGAATGTAAAGCACTACGTCTGACAGAAACCGAGCACAACTCATAACCCATCTAACACCATCCCTACTGTGAAGTATGGTGGTGGCAGTATGATGCTATGGGGATACTTTTCAGCGGCAGGGATTGGGAGACTTGTAAGGATAGAGGGAACAATGAATTGAGCCAAATACAGAAAAATCCTTGAGGAGAACCTGCTTCAGAGTGCAAAAGACCTTAAACTGCGATGAAGATTTACGTTCCAACAGGACAATGACACCAAGCACAGCCAAAGCAACACTGGAATGGCTTCAGAACAAGAAAAGGAAAGTCCTTAGAGGTCCAGCCAAAGCCCAGACTTGAATTCCATTGAGAATCTGCAGAAAGACTTGAAGATTGCTGTTCAGCGATGCTCCTCATCCAACTTGACAGAGCTTGAGAAAATCTGCAAGGAAGATTACCTGGATAAAATCACAAGCTGCTCCAACACGTGGAACATGTTTTTCAATCCTGACAAATCTCACACTCTCACTATGTCTCTCCGAAAGGACCGTCTGGAAACTCCCCCCCCATCTACTTTCTCATCAATCCTCTTGAAGAAGTCCTTTTGTTCAAGCTTCTGGGTCTCACTATCTGCAATGATCTTTTCTGGGAAAGCCACATTTTTCAACCTGGCCTCCAAAGCCAGTCGCCGACTGGGCATCCTACGTCATGCAACGTCCTTCCTTGGTACAACTGAGCTCCTAACCATTTACAAAGCTTTCGTCCACAGTCTGATGGAGTACTGCTCTCCCCTCTGGGATGGTGCTCCTACCTCACACCTAGCTCAAATTCATGCTGTGGAAACCAAGGCTTTTAGGATCATTGGCATCTCCCGTGATGAAGCTGAGTCTTTGGGTCACTCACTCTCTCACCAGAGGCAGGTCGGTGGTCTTTTTGTCTTTTACAGTCTCCTCTCCAGCCTTACTCCCCTGTTCTGTCTGTGATCTGTCCCCCCTATATTTTCTCAAGGCGCTCAAGGTCCTCCAAAAACCCTCTTTTGATGAAACTGCCAAAATCAAGAATCACTGCTCACCTTCACTCTTTCATTCCTCTTTTTCCCCACCTCTGGAACAAACTCCCACACTCTGCAATCCCACTCCTCCTCCAGGTCTTCAAAACAGCTGTTCACCACCATCTCATATCTTCCCCCATTCAAAATCTTGATCTTTACTCCTCACATTAATCTCCACCAAACCCACCTCTTTCAAACTCCCTGTTTTGTTTCCTGAAAGTCCCTGTAGTACCATCTTGTTTACCCCCCCCCCCTCTGTATCTTGCCCCATCCCTCTCCTTTCCACAAATATCCTGTTGTCTTTGATCCCCACTATTTTGTGCTTCCCTCTCCTGCCCCTTTCGTTTCCTGCCTTGTAATATGTTTCTGTGTATTAGCTCTTACAGGAGCCTGGACTTTGTATTAAAAAAAAACGAAAAATAGAATGGGAGAAAATCCCCAAATCCAGATTTGTAAAGCTGATACAGACATACCCAGGAAGACTCGAAGCTGTAATCGCTACCAATGATGCTTCTACAAAGTATTAACTCAGGGGGTTGAATATTTATTGATGCAACACATTTCAGCTTTTTGTTTTCAGTTAATTTGTAAAAATTTCTAAAAATATGTTTTTTCACTGTCATTATGGGGTATTTTGTGTTGATTGGTGACAAAAATTTAAATTTAATCCATTTTAAATTCAGGATGTAACACAACAAAATCTGACAAAAGTCGAGGGGTGTGAAAAAAATATATACGTGTGTATGTGTGTGTGTGTGTCTTGGCTTAACCATTAAGGTGGTGGGCTAAAGTGTTAAGATCCTGAGTTCAAGCATGAAGGCCATGCAAAAATAACATCAGGTGGGTTAACTAAGCCTGCCATCCTTTTGAAGCGGGCAAAATGAGTTCCAGCTTGCGGAGAGTGTCATTCAAGTATCCTGTGTCAGAGTGGTGTCCTGTCCAGCATTGTAATGCCTCACCATCGAAACTACCTTGGCAGCCTAATATGTCTAATGGTATGAGGAGAATCACCACCACACAATATGTGTGTATGTATGTATCATACAAAGAGTATAATTTTATGTTTTATGTGGGTAAGCGGAGAGGGGAATGTTTGGCAATTATTTACTAAAGAGCAAAATATTTCCTGAAACTGTCCTGCTTAACTTAATGAAATAAAGCATGTCTCGATGATGATTTAGTTTTCAATAATCTTCATGAAGAACCAATCGTTATAAACTGGATGTTTCCCCAAGAGTTACAGATTATTTTTTTGATATGGCTGTGATTTCATGTCTGGTATTGAGACATGATATTTCATCCATTGTTGGGAGAGCAGAAGCAACATATCGAGGGTAGAGTGGCCTGGTCTGAAACCAAATTGATGATCGTAAATCAAGCCATTGGAGAAGAGGAAAGATTTAATGTCTAAAGCGATGATGGATTCCATAACCTTGCTGATGA
>CM068956.1:86276836-86289741 GCA_035128595.1 Eptatretus atami | reverse complement strand
ACAATTGAAGTCACCACATATGAGGAAGACAGAGTTTGGATGAGAGGATAGATGTTGGTCCATGTTTTCGGATAGTGAGGTGTAAATGGAATCATCACTGTTTGGTGGACGGTACAACACACATATAAACATGAGGTGGGAGTGGAGGGGAATCCGTAGCCAGAGGTATTCCTGGGGTGTGGGAGAGTGAGGGCAGTGCATGGAGTGAGGAATAGAGTCTTTGATGAAGAGAGCAACTCCTCCACCAGGACGAGGCTCAGGTCTGTCATACCGGAGGAGGGAGTAACCAGGGAGAGATACTTGGGAGTCAGAGATGTCTTGAGGGAGGAAAGTTTCTTTTCGGCAGATTATGTCTGGTTTGTCAGTGGCAACCTGTCTGGAAAGATCTGTCAGATTTGAGTGAAGGCCCCAGATATTTGAGGTCCACACTGTTATTGAAGAGAGAATGGAGGATGCTTTGGGTGCAAATGAGGGGAAGGGAGGAGGAGGATAGGACAAGGGAGGACGGGGGGAGGTAATGAGAGTTGTTGAAAGAGTGTGGGGGATTGCCGAAGAGCTCAGGTAGAGGGCCGGATGAGGAGGAGAAAAGGCTCGGTGGTGATGGATTAAGGTACTGCGGGGAGTAGTAAGAGAGGGGGCAGAAGGCAGTTGAGGATTTGAGGAGGTGGAGTGATGAGATGGAGGAGAGAGGGCAGGGGAAGGAGGCAGATGGGTAAATTCTCCAAAATTGGAATATTTTAGGATGATTTCTCATACTCCTTCTTGCTAAAAGTGGTGCTTTGCCATCCATATTTACATCATGAGAATTGGGGTCCTCCCCTCACACTGTACCCCCAGGATTATGACATTTTTATCACCTAAAATGCAAAAATCACTGTGGGATCTTTCATGTCCATCAGAAAATTCTACCTGATGGGAAGTCTGGCCTAATGGCCCTGTGGGAGACAGCCCACTCATTGATGCAACACCCTGCCTGGTCAGTACCAGAGTGATAGTTATAGTCGGGACAGATATAGAACCAGACGAGACAGCTCAAAGGTGAGCAAATTACGTCTGAACCATTGTTCCAACTCCAAAGTTGATTATTCTGTCCATATGTTCTCGTCCAACTTTAGTAATGTGAAACCTTATCCAGGAAATATTACTATTTATGAACAACACATCAACTGAGGAGTTAGCTCTTTAGAGGTAGATTCACAGGTAAAGTAATGCAACTGTCGGCATCAAATAAATATCGGCAAAATTAAGAAAATTGGTACAAACCTGAAAGTTCTCGAACCCAAAAATGTCAAGAATGCCAATTGATTTGAAGTTTTCTTTGCCTTTGATAGAGCTGTTGATTTTTCCAATGATCCAGGAGAAGCATTGGGCGTAAAGTGCCATTGCCATAGAGTTACGAGAATCCTCTGCCTGCAAAGACATAACAGGTGAATGGCAAAAAAGCAATCAGACAGAATTACAAATCAATGCAGTGAAGTCCGAGACCACGTAATAGTTACTGGCTCCTTGTTACCTCTGACACCAACGGTGGACGGAGGTTACGTTTTCACCCCCCATCTGTCTGTCAGTTTGTCTGTGAACAGGATATCTCGAAAAGTTGCGGACGGATTCAGACGAAATTTTTTGGGCAGGTTGGGTGTGTGAGAAGGATGAATCATTTAGATTTTAGTGAAGATCCAGATGTGGATCCAGAAACGATAATTTTTTAATTAATAAGCGATTCGGAGGTATGCGCTCTACCGAGTACCATTCTAGTTTTCTGAAAATATTACGCATTTTTTTCACCAAATTTTATCTAAAAGTTAGGGTGCGTATTCTACATGGTAACAAATGTAATTGGAATTTTACAGGCTTTAATTTTATGGTGTATTTTCAAGTCAATCTTGTACTGTAAAATCAAAACGGCCATCTTTACATCCACGCAGTGAGGAAATGTTTCAGAACAAACTACACGGTTCATTCATTTTATAAAAACCTGCAGTGAGGAAATGTCACAATGAGTTTTTTGAGAACGTTTCTTTGCCGGCCGCAATTGCAAAGACTGCAAGTGCTAAGGCAAACTCTCAATTGGTGATTTAACGGAAAGTAACATTCGTATCATCAAAGGGTTACTTTGACCGCAGCATTGCAAACGTCTAGGTGCATAATTATACTTGGTGACAAACAAAATCCAAATACAGTTTTTCATAACAATTATTATATTTGGAAAATTATGGTCATAATTAAGCTCGGGTGAATTGCATTCAGGTATCCTGTGTCTCAAATTGTTCATTTTGCCAAAACAGATAGATGAATGCACAAATTCCATAGCAAAGAGTGTATAACCTTTGGTAATGGTTATTTGGTTATGTATGGTTAGCCTTCTTTGGAGTCATTTTTGTATCATGTACCTTAGTCGCAGCTGTACTGAAGGCAGGTAAATAATTTGCTTTTTAGGGAGAACACCACAAGATTTTTGAAGGTTTAAAAAAACAAACAATGTGGCTGCTGAATCACGTGACCGATTACGTCATCAATTATTTTTTTCTGTGGACCATTTTATCCCTTGATGACCCTCAAACATTTTGATACTGATCAGATGTAGTGTTCTACATATGCAATTATGACATCATAAGGAAAGAACCTATGAAGTCATGAAAAAAAACAATTCACATATTCTACATGGGGAGTACTTGCTGTGGCCAAGTTTCATTTTTTCCTTGATGCAGTTTCAGAGATACAGAGGCCCAAAGTTTTTCTTTTTTCCAACATGCTGCCACACATATGACATAATATCATAATTATCATTAAATCATTGTACATGAGAAATCGCACCTGTGGTGAAAATTTCGTCTCAATCTGACAATGGTTGCAGAGAAAAACATGAAAGTTCTGTGCAGACAAACGACAGAAAGACAAAAAAACAAGACCCAAACGCAATATCCTCTCCTTCGGCGAGGGTAACGAATAGATACATCAGGCAGCAACATCGACGGACAAGTCCAGCAGCACCAACATCACAATAAATGGACAGGACTGGCAGGCACCAACATCAACCACAATGGACAGGACGGCGGCACCAACATCAACGGACAGGACCGCAGCACCAACACAACGGACAGACGCAGGCACCAACATCAACGGACAGGACAGCAGCACCAAAATCATCAGACAGGGACAGCAGTACCAACATCAACAGACAGCCACAGCAGGCACAACATCAACGACAGCGACAGCAGCACAACATGAACGACAGGACAGCAGGCACCAACATCAATGGACATTGACAGCAGGCACCAGCATCAATGGACAGGACAGCAGACGAATATTAACGGACAGGGACAGTCGGCACCAACATCAACGGACAGCGACAGCAGGTACCAACATGAACGGACATTGACAGCAGGCACCAGTATCAATGGACAGGACAGCAGGCACAAATATCAACGGACAGGACAGCATACCACATCAACGGACAGGGCACAGGCACCAACATCAACGGACAGGGACAGCAGGCACCAACATCACGGACAGGAGAGAAAGCCAACATCAATGACAGGGACAGCAGCACCAACATCAATGGACAGGACAAGCACCAACATAATGACAGGACAGCAGGCACCAAGTCAATGGACAGGGACAGCAGGCACCAACATCAACGGACAGGACGCAGGCCAACATCAACAGACAGCGACAGCAGGCACCAACATCAACAGACAGCGACAGCAGGCACCAACATCAACAGACAGCGACAGCAGGCACCAACATCAACGGACAACGACAGCAGGCACACATCAACGGACACGACAGCAGGCACCAACATGAAGGACAGGACAGCAGGCACCAACATCAATGGAACATTGACAGCAGGCACAACATCACGGACAGGGACAGCAGGCACAATATTAACGGACAGGGACAGCTGGTACCCACATGAACGGACAGGACAGTCGCACAACATCAACGGCACGACAGCAGGCACCAACATCAACGGACAGCAGCAGGTACCAACATAACGGACATGACAGCAGGCACCAGATCAATGGACAGGACAGCAGCACCAACAACGGACAGGGACAGCAGGTACACCATCAACGACAGGGACAGCAGGCACCACATCAACAGACAGGACAGCAGGCACCAACATCAACGGACAGAGAGAAAGCGCACCAACATCACGGACAGGGACAGCAGCACAACAAAACGGACAGGGACAGAGGCACCAACATCAATGGACAGGGACAGCAGCACCACATCAATGGACAGGACAGCAGCACCAACATCAACGGACAGCGACAGCAGGCACCAACATCAACAGACACGACAGCAGGCACCAACATCAACAGACAGCGACAGCAGGCACCCACATCACAGACACGGACAGCAGGACCAACATCATACGACAGAACAGCAGCACCAACAATCAAACGGACAGCGACGCAGGCACAACATGAATGGACAGGGACAGCAGGCACCAACATCAATGGACATGACGGCAGCACCACATCAATGGACAGGGACAGCGCACCAATATAACGGACAGGACAGCTGACCAACTAACGGACAGGACAGTAGGCACCAACATCAACGGACGCGACAGCAGGCACCAACATCAACGACACGGACAGCAGGCAAAACATGAACGGACATTGACAGCAGGCACCAGTACAATGACAGGACAGCGGCACCAATATCAACGGACAGGCACAGACCACACATCAACGGACAGGGACAGCAGGCACACATCAACAGTCAGGGAACAGCACCAACATCAATGACAGGACAGCAGGCACCAACATCAATGACAGCACGCAGGCACCAACATCAACGGACAGGGACAGCAGGCACCAACATCAATGGACAGGACAGCAGCACATATCAAAAGACAGGGACAGCAGCACCAACATCAATGAACATGACAGCAGGCACCAGCATCAACGGACAGGACAGCAAGCAGCAGCATCATGGACAGGGACAGCAGGCACCAACATCAATGGACTTCACAGCAGCACCAGCATCAATGGACAGGACAGCAGGCACCAATATCAACAGACAGGGACAGAGGTACCAAACGATACGGACAGCACACAGGCACCAGCATCAATGGACAGGGACAGCAGGCACCAATATCAACAGACAGGGACAGCAGGCACCAACATCAACGGACAGCGACAGCAGGCACAAACATCAACGGACAGGGACAGCAGGCACCAACATCAATGGACAGGGACAGCAGGCACCAATATCAAAAGACAGGGACAGCAGGCACAACATCAATGGACAGTGGACAGCAGCACCAACATCAATGGACAGGGACAGCAGGACAACCAATATCAATGGACAGGGACAGCAGGCACCAACATCAATGGACAGGGACAGCAGGCACCAACATCAATGGACAGGGACAGCAGGCACCAATATCAATGACAGGGACAGCAGGCACCAACATCATGGACAGCGACAGCAGGCACCAATATCAATGGACAGGACAGCAGGCACCAACATGAACGGACAGCGACAGCAGCACCAGCATCAATGGACAGGGACAGCAGGCACCAGCATCAATGGACAGGGACAGCAGGCACCAATATCAACAGACAGGGACAGCAGGTACCAACATGAACGGACAGCGACAGCAGGACACAGCATCAATAGACAGGGACAGCAGGCACCAATATCAACAGACAGGACAGCAGGCACCAACACATCAACGGACAGCGACAGCAGGCACAAACATCAACGGACAGGGAAAGCAGGCACCAACATCAATGGACAGGGACAGCAGGCACAATATCAAAGACAGGGACAGAGCACACCATCAAATGGACATGGACAGGCAGGCACCAACATCAATGGACAGGGACAGCAGGCACCAATATCAATGACAGGGACAGCAGGCACCAACATCAATGGACAGGGACAGCAGGCACCAACATCAATGGACAGGGACAGCAGGCACCAATTCAATGGACAGGGACAGCAGGCACCAACATCATGGACAGCGACGCAGGCCAAACATCAATGGACAGGGACAGCAGCACAAACATCAACGGACAGGGACAGCAGGCACCAATATAACAGACAGGGACAGGCAGGCTAACCATGAACGCAGACAGCGACAGCAGGCACCAACATCAAATGGACAGGGACAGCAGGCACCAGCATCAATGGACAGGGCGCAGGCACATGCAACGACAGGACAGCAGCACCAATCATCAAGGCAGCAACAGCAGGCCCAACATCAACGGACAGCAACAGCAGGCCACAACATCAACGGACAGGGACAGCAGGCACCAACATCAATGGACAGGGACAGCAGGCACCAATATCAAAAGACAGGGACAGCAGGCACCAACATCTATGGACATGGACAGCAGCACCAACATCAATGACAAGGACAGCAGTCACCAGCATCAATGGACAGGGACAGCAGGCACCATATCAACAGACAGGGACAGCAGGCACCAATATCAACGACAGGACAGCTGGAAACACATCATTAGACAGCGACAGCAGGCACAACATTCACCAAGATGCAGGCACAATATCAACGGACAGGGAACGCAGGCACCAACATCAACGGACAGGGATAGCAGGCACCAACAATCACGGACAGGATAGCAGCACCAACATCAACGGACAGGGATAGCAGGCACCAACATCAACGGACAGGATAGCAGGCACCAACATCAACGGACAACGGGATAGCAGGACCAACATCAACGGACAGGGATAGCAGGCACCAACATCAACAGACAGCAGGCACAACAATTACGCAAATAGGCAGACACAAACAAAAAGAAGTGAGTCACAAAAAAGTAGTTGAGAAGCAAATGAAGAGAACTCTTTTTCACCTGCTCTGTGGTTAGAGGAGTGCTTATTTCCTCCCCACGCAAAATCATGGATCGCTGAGTAAGAACCTCCGCCAGCTGTGAGGATTCAAGTCCAAGAAGCTCTGAAGTATTGCTCAGGACTGAGGGTGGAAGTTGAATGATAAGTTTTGCTGTATTATTCATGTAAACAAAGAAATATATGTTAAAGTCTTATCTTTCTCTTGAGCATCGTTCATTGGAATATCACAATGGTATTTAGTCATCTAGACATTTTGCTGGACATTATCCTCACAAATGCTCATGTCTTCTTTCATCTAAGGGCAGGTATTCAGAATATGGCCACAGTCAGTCAGTCATTCATTCGCATGTCCACAGGATGGTGAAGAAGTAGCATACCTACTTTTGAATTGTCAAGCCTGGATTTGATTCCTGACCAGATTATAAATCGTTGGATTGGTGCTTCGCAGACAAAGCATTGAATCACAAGGTGTGCCATCCCTCAGAGGATGCTAAACTGAGTTCCCATCTGCAAGCATTAGTCAATGCACATTAAATATCCCACGGCATCCTGTTCCAAGAGTAGGATGGTTATCGCTGGCACCTTGAACACATTTCAAACTCCTGCCACCGTCAGCTGAATGTCAGGCCTGGCCAGCCGATTTGTGTATCACTCCTGGGAGCATGGCGATACCAATGATGCTCGTACCCTTTGTAAATTACAGCAGGAAATTGGAAATTGCCCAGGGTTCCAAAATTAACTTGGCTATCTTTTATCAGAAGACTCCATACAATCTTTAACATCCACCAACTAATGCTACCAAATGGCTCACAAGCTTAATCACCATTTGAGGGACGGTAAACAGACATTCATTTCACGTATTGCCTTGGAAGCTCCAATCTGACCGTATTATAATCTGGATGACAGCAAAGCCTATAATAGAAAACTCCCAGGTAAGTGTAACACTGCTGCAGCACTCCTTTCAGACATGGCCTACTCATTTCCAAATGCATCTTTGTGTCTACAAGGGAATATATACACACAAGAGAAGAAAGCTCAATGTCTCCAAAATGGGGCAACAGGAGATTTTTCACAGCAAATATGATGATATGGAGATATAGATTATACATTTGATTTGAATGAAAGAATATTGTTTTTACTCGGTCACATTTCACATATAGGCAGGGGGACAACCTCCCTTTTCTTTCAATATTGTTTAAAACCTGAGGCATTATATAAATCTCGCATGAAAAGATGTATTAAGAGATTGGAATGTAAAATGTACTTGTTGTTTTTTGTCAAAAGTTGCACATTTTTTTAGAAATTATCAAAAAATTGAGTAATTAATTAATGACGTAAAACTTGTCAATTTTTTTTCACAAGATACTTGATTGGTCAAAAAAAAACCCCAAAAAACGATGCATGAAAATCTATTGCCAGTTCATAAAATAGGACTGCCTGTCCTGAAGCTCACCTGGATCAGGAACAACAGTCACTCAAACCCCCCGCAGACCTCCTTAGACCCTGAATTTTTTTATGCTGTGAACAAACTTAGGTACATCACGAATGATGAAGGTTGTGGTCAAGTTTCATCAAAATCGTGTGTATAGTTTCCGAGAAGTGAGCAAACACCTATTTTGGGGGGCCTGGTTTGGCTTAATGGTTCGGGTGGTGGGCTTGGGATCCGAGGATTCCGTGTTGAAATCCCACTTGGCTGTTGAATTAATACCAGATGGGTTGACTCTGCTTGTCATCCTTCCGAGGTCGGCAAACATGAGTCCAGCTTGCTGGTACACACATATATATTTATATATTTATTATCATTATACACACATATATATTTTACTCCTTATTACCCTTGGTCAGAATCTGTTGTTGAGACAGAATCGCGGAGAGAGAAACTTTCACATTTTCTACAGCATCTTGGCAGGAGCAAATGAGGAGCAGAAAGGTAATATCTGTGCACTTCTTGGTTAAATTTATCACCCATGTATGTCACATGATGAGTGAATAATTGGAAAAATCTCAATCCTTTACTTTTTATTACCAATTGCACTTGGCTTCATTTATGTATTTGATCATTGTGTCTTGTTACAGAGGCATTTTGTCTCTCTCAACCGGACAATTACCATTTCCTCAACCAGTCTGGCTGCACAGCTGATCCATCTTGTGATGACCAGAAGTCGTTTGAGAATATCATGGTAAAGTACCGCAGGGTCGTTTTGATGAACTTTCTCTCTTAATTCTGCTCACAAGTATTTTAGTCTTTGTTTATTCCATTTAATAATTTTAGTGTGCTCTGTTGTACATATTGGAAGCATATTACTTTTTCTTTGTTGAAATTATTTTTTGTACATTGCCGAGCCACATGGAGGAGCTCGAAAACAGATTGGCCGAGATCCAACACGAATGAAAAGAACACTATAAAGAGATGGTGGGAGCACACCAACAGCAGGATGATGGAAAAAATAGGGGGAGACTTGAAAAATGATGAGACGTGGGGAATAGTGGGACCAGGGGAGGACACGGTGAGTGAGCAAGATGGATACAGCCACAAACTCTCAATCACAGAAGTGGAAGGAAAACTGGAAACCTTAGAAAGAGATGGGCTTGGGGCATTAATGGGGGTAGAAATATCATGGTTTGAATGGGGGGATGACCTGAGTCGTGGTGAACAGTTGTCTTGAAGCCTGAAGGGACTAGTCAGATTGAAGAGACTTAAGGCCTAAGTCACATTTGCCACGCGGCCGTGGGTCTCCAAAATCTACGGCCACTAGCAATTATACGGCGGCCGCAGTATTTCCACGGTCACACAATGTAGCAGTCACATATGTTTTTATTTTTCGGGGAGCCGCACGGCGTATTTATAAATTGTGGAGGACCGAAAACGTGGTGTGCCGTACAGTCTTTGATTTTGGAAGTCGCACGTGACCTTAGGAGTTCCTGCGGCGGCCATAGAATTTTCAAGGCAGACGCAGGGGGCCTAAGGTGAACGTGCGCCAGACGGACGGTAACGAGTGGTTTTTTTTATTATTTTTATTTTTTACCAGTTCTTTTGTTTCGGCTTGTTGAATTGCTATGGCGAACGTAGAAATGAAAAAAGTTATAACTCCGCGTTATAATTCCACAGCGACCCTACGGCCTGTAAAATATAGCCAAACGCGCTAGGGCCACCCAGAGGCCACCTCAGAAACTCTGCGGCGCCGCACGTTTCTGTCAATTCAAAGGGCGTACGGCCGCCGTATCCTCGCCGTAGAGCAAATTGACTTAGGCCTAAGGAAGATGGTTCACCAGGAAGAAAAAGCAGAAAAATGATATAAGTGGAGGATGAGTATTGTTTTTTTCATTTCTGACTGAAATCCATAATTAGTAATACAATTAAGAAATTGCTTCAGCAGCACTCTGCTATGAATGATGACCTATCAATGTAAATTCTAAGTCATAAATACGTCATCACTTGTGGTGAGTCCACTCAGAGAATGTGGGTAGACTGACTGACCGACTGACTGACTGAATGATATTAAGAAAGCATTGTTAACAAAACAAATTTGACGACCTGTATAGCACTGTATGTACATGTTGCAATTTCTGCACGTTGACATTATCATCACTCTCAAATACACGCATATCACTCGTGCCACATCATACTCAAACCACTCACTCTCAGCCTGAATATTATTTTAGTTTGCTTCACTAAATCATTTCTCATTGTGCACTTTAACAAAGCTGTCATTCCCCTTCTGCATTTCAGCATCACGTAAACATAACACTTCATTTTGATGCATTATCATAAAATAGTGAAACGACAATAACATGATACAGAGGTAAAAGGAATTTCACATAAAGTAAAAATGATGTCATACATAGGAATTGTGTTACAGCCTTTTGCATTATATAACAGCCTCAGTGATAAGAACTCTTATTCCAGGCTGTATGCCAATACATTGGGAGAGGTTTGAGAGGTAAAACCATTGGCGGCAATAGAGCCATAAACCATGATGTAAGTGGAAGGTTTTGAGGAAAGCAACCCCTCAATGCAGGTGAGTGAATAAGTTGATGAATGTTGTGCAGCTGCTATGCAGGTTCTGAATATCGGCAGCGAGGAGGTGAAGGAAGTGCTGCGACTGCTTGCTGGATTCTTCAACTCGGTAACATGGTGTTTGTCACTGCTGCGGAGCCAGATTTCCAGCAAGCAAGGTGCATTACTGCTTCTGTGTTTCAAATTGTTTATTGCGTTATTTAATTATTATTGTTTATCTCACAAACCCCAAAGGGATGGTCTGTGCAGCATACAGCTTGATGACTCCATCAAGCTTTAGGAAGTATGTAGCACATTGCTCTAGAATCCTGGTTCTCTAAGCATGCCCGCTTTCTGATATATCTTCTAGCCAGATGCTCTCGTCTGTCAATCTTCAATTACTCTTCAAATTTCTGTCACTTCCCATAAAGCTCGAATCACAATTACTAGGTTCTACGGGTCCTTTTAAACCATAAAAGTCCAACATTTCTGAGTTGTACAATTTAAGTACTTAAATTTCCTTAAATTTCAGGTGAAATGTTCAAAAGTCAAATAAAATCAGATTTTCCTGTTATTTGGTGAAGGGTTTTTCATTTTTCCGCACTAGTATTCTAAACAAGACAAATGTGTCCAGAGCCGCGTCCTAAAGGTTTTGTCTTCACCAGAGAAGAGAACAAGAAGAGGAAGAAAAAAAAAAAACAACTTCCGATATTTCGTCACGTGCCTTGATTAAGCCAATAGCGAGACCCGTCATAGTGTATTTACGTATTTTACGAAATAAATAGTGCATTTACGAAATTACAATACATTAAATGGAATAATCTTTAAATAGTAACGTGAACTTTTCGAAACTTTAAAGCAAATGTCCGAATATATTTAAAAGTTATGATACGCTCTCAAAAAGGCACCGTCAATGCGAGGATGTGTACAGATGTTTAGTATTTAAGGAGATCCGGATCCTGTAATCTAAAAGAGCCGAGTCCTAAAGTTTTGTCTTCACCAACAGAAGAAGAAGAAAGCAACACAACAACAACAACAACCAACGCCGAGCTCTCTTAGAGCCACGTTCGCTACGCGAGACGCCGGCTAAAAAAATGATATTTTATTGAATTTCTATTTACCCTCAATTTACCTCTGGAATTTCTGGAATGTGGTCCTAAAAAGGGGTTATTTTAGCCCTTAAAAGTCCTTAAAAAGTCCTTGAAAAAGACATCTCAAAATAAGTGGGACCCTGAATTAGTGTTACTTTCACTCGAACTTTAAACTTTTTTTTTTTTTTCAATTTCCATCATCAGTTCTAAGAACTTTATCTTCTTTTCTTCATTTTTTTGTTTCTTGCATGTTGTAGTGTATGGGGCAAGGTATGTATTTTGTCTTTGCCTTCTTGTGGCATTGTCAACGAATACCATGTTTGGTCTATGGGACTTGTCTTCTCTCTCTTTTATGAGTGCGTTTGTGTATCATTTTTATTATCTCACCTGGACTTTAGTTAGGTGAACTTATGCGATCAAGCAGTGTCCATGGGTGAGTGAGTCAGTAGCTGAGCAGGCAGTGAGCCAGGCAGTCGGTGAGTCACAGTCAGCAGTCCATAAACACTTCAGTCATTATTGCTTGAACCAAACACACAATTTTGATTAAACTTAGCCACAAGCTTCATATGTGATGCAAATGAAAGGTTATTGACTGCATCAAAATCTGCGCTCATTAAGTGGGTTACGTGTACAGTTTATGCATACGCATACAGTAAGGGGGTTTACCCCCAAAAATGGGTATTTGCTCTCTTTCTCCGAACTACGCACCGATTTTGATGAAACTTGACCACACCATTCATCACCGGTGATGGACCAAAATGCATCAACCACATCATAATCTGCACTCATTAAAGAGGTCTACCAGGGGAGTAGGGGAGGGGATTGACCCCAAAAATAGGTATTTGCTCTCTTCTCCAAACTACACACACAATTTTGATGAAAATTGACCACAACCTTCACCACCCATGCTGCACCAAAGTTATCATCTGCATAAAATCTGCACTCACTCGAGGGGTCATGGAGGGGGGTGGAGGTGAGGTTTTGAC
>CM068956.1:86262627-86276811 GCA_035128595.1 Eptatretus atami | reverse complement strand
TATGAAGCTTGTGGCTAAGTTTAATCAAAATTGTGTGTTTGGTTCAAGCAATAATGACTGAAGTGTTTATGGACTGCCTGACTGTGACTCACCGACTGCCTGGCTCACTGACTGACTCACTCACCCATGGACACTGCTTGATCGCATAAGTTCACCTAACTAAAGTCCAGGTGAGATAATAAAAATGATACACAACGCGCATCATAAAAGAGAGAGAAAGACAAGCCCATAGACCAAACATGGTATTCGTTGACAATGCCAACAAGAAGGCAAAGACAAAATACATACCTTGCCCCATACACTACAACATGGAAGAAACAAAATAATGAAGAAAAGAAGATAAAGTTCTTAGAACTGATGATGGAAATTGAAAAAAAAAAAAAAGTTTAAGTTCGAGTGAAAGTAACACTAATTCAGGGTTCCACTTATTTTGAGATGTCTTTTTCAAGACTTTTTAAGGACTTTTAAGGGCTAAAATAACCCTTTTTAAGGACCACATCCTAGAAATTCCAGAGGTAATTGAGGGTAAATAGAAATTCCAATAAAATATCATTTTTAGCGCGTCTCGCGTAGCGAACGTGGCTCTAAGAGAGCTCGGCGTTGTTGTTGTTGTTGTTGTTGTTCTTCTTCTTCTTCTGGTGAAGACAAAACCTTTAGGACTCGGCTCTTTTAGATACAGGATCCGGATCTCCTTAAATACTAAACATCTGTACACATCCTCGCATTGACGGTGCCTTTTGAGAGCGTCTATCATGAACTTTTAAATATATTCGGACATTTGCTTTAAAGTTTCGAAAAGTTCACGTTACTATTTAAAGATTATTCCATTTAATGTATTGTAATTTCGTAAATGCACTATTTATTTCGTAAATACGTAAATACACTATGACGGGTCTCGCTATTGGCTTAATCAAGGCACGTGACGAAATATCGGAAGTTGTTTTTTTTTTTCTTCCCTCTTCTTGTTCTTCTTCTCTGGTGAAGACAAAACCTTTAGGACGCGGCTCTTGACACATTTGTCCTTGTTTAGAATACTAGTGCGAGGAAAATGAAACACCCTTCACCAAATAACAGGAAAATCTGATTTTTATTGACTTTTGAACATTTTCCTGAAATTTAAGGACATTTAAGTACTTAAATTGTACAACTCAGAAGTTTGGACTTTTATGGTTTTAAGGACCCGTACGAACCTAGTAATTGTGATTCGAGCTTTATGGAAGTGACAAAGAAATTTGAAGAGTACATGAAGATGACAGACTGAGAGCATCTGGCTAGAAGATAATCAGAAAGCGGGCATGCTTAGAGTAACCAGGATTCTAGAGCAATGTGCTACAACTTCCTAAAGCTTGATGGAGTCATCAAGCTGTATGCTGCAACAGACCATCCCTTTTGGGGTTTGTGAGATAATAATAATAATAATTAAATAAAAGCAATAAACAATTTGAAACACAGAAGCAGTAATGCACCTTGCTTGCTGGAAATCTGGGCTCCGCCAGCAGTGACAAACACCATGTTACCGAGTTGAAGAATCCCAGCAAGCAGTCGCAGCACTTCCTTCACCTCCTCGCTGCCGATATTCAGAACCTGCATAGCAGCCTGCACAACCATTCATCAACTTATTCACTCACCTGCATTGAGGGGTTGCTTTCCTCAAAACCTTCCACTTACATCATGGTTTATGGCTCTATTGCCCGCCAATGGTTTTACCTCTCAAACCTCTCCCAATGTATTGGCATACAGCCTGGAAATAAGAGTTCTTATCACTGAGGCTGTTATATAATGCAAAAGGCTGTAACACAATTCCTATGTATGACATCATTTTTACTTTATGTGAAATTCCTTTGACCTCTGTATCATGTTATTGTCGTTTCACTATTTTATGATAATGCATCAAAATGAAGTGTTATGTTTACGTGATGCTGAAATGCAGAACGGGGAATGACAGCTTTGTAAGTGCACAATGAGAAATGATCTAGTGAAGCAAAACTAAAATAATATTCAGGCTGAGAGTGAGTGGTTTGAGTATGATGGTGGCACGAGTGATATTCGTGTGTTTGAGAGTGATGATAATGTCAACGTGCAGAAATTTCAACATGTACATACAGTGGCTATACAGGTCGTCAAATTTGTTTTGTTAACAATGCATTCTTAATATCATTCAGTCAGTCAGTCGGTCAGTCAGTCTTCCCACATTTCTCTGAGTGGACTCACCACAAGTGATGACGTATTTATGACTGAGAATTTACATTGGATAGGTCATCATTCAATAGCAGAGTGCTGCTGAAGCAATTTCTTAATTGTATTACTAATTATGGATTTCAGTCAGAAATGAAAAAAACAATACTCATCCTCCACTTATATCATTTCTCTGCTTTTTCTTCCTGGTGAACCATCTTCCTTAGGCCTAAGTCACATTTGCTCTACGGCGAGGATACGGCGGCCGTACGCCCTTTGAATTGACAGAAACTGCCGGCGGCCGCAGAGTTTCTGAGGTGGCCTCTGGGTGGCCTACGCCGTTTGGCTATATTTTACAGGCCTAGGGTCGCTGTGGAATTATAACGCGGAGTTATAACTTTTTCATTTCTACGTTCGCCATAGCAATACAAGCCGAAACAAAAGAACTGGTAAAAAATAAAAATAATAAAAAAAACCCACTCGTTACCCCGTCTGGCCGCACGTTCACCTTAGGGCCCCCCTGCGTCTGCCTTGAAAATTCTATGGCCGCCGCAGGAACTCCCTAAGGTCAACGTGCGACATCAAATCAAAGACTGTATCGGCACCCCACGTTTTCGGTCTCCACAATTTATAAATACGCCGTGCGGCTCCCGAAAAATAAAAACATATGTGACTGCTACATTGTGTGACCGTGGAAATACTGCGGCCGCCGTATAATTGCTAGTGGCCGTAGATTTTGGAGACCCACGGCCGCCGTGGCAAATGTGACTTAGGCCTTAGTCTCTTCAATCTGACTAGTCCCTTCAGGGCTTCAAGACAACTGTTCACCACGACCTCAGGTTCATCCCCCATTCACAACCATGATATTTTCTACCCCATTAATGCCCCCAGCCCATTCTTCTGGTTCCAGTTTTCCCTTCCACTTCTGTGATTGAGAGTTTGTGGCTGTATCCATCTTGCTCACTCACCGTGTCCTCCCCTGGTTCGCACTATTCCCCACGTCTCATCATTTTCCAAGTCTCCCCCTATTTTTTCCATCATCCCTGCTGTTGGTGTGCTCCCACCCATCTCTTTATAGTGTTCTTTTCATTCCGTTGCGTCTCGGCCAATCCTGTTTTCGAGCTCCTCCATGTGGCTCGGCAATGTATACAAAAAATAATTTCAACAAGAAAAGTAATATGCTTCCAATATGTACAACAGAGCACACTAAAATTATTAAATGGAATAAACAAAGACTAAAATACTTGTGAGCAGAATTAAGAGAGAAAGTTCATCAAAAACGACCCTGCGGTTACTTTACCATGATATTCTCAAACGACTTCTGGTCATCACAAGATGGATCAGCTGTGCAGCCAGACTGGTTGAGGAAATGGTAATTGTCCGGTTGAGAGAGACAAAATGCCTCTGTAACAAGACACAATGATCAAATACATAAATGAAAGCCAAGTGCAATTGGTAATAAAAAGTAAAGGATTGAGAATTTTCCAATTATTCACTCATCATGTGACATACCATGGGTGATAAATTTAACCAAGAAGTGCACAGATATTACCTTTCTGCTCCTCATTTGCTCCTGCCAAGATGCTGTAGAAAATGTGAAAGTTTCTCTCTCCCGGATTCTGTCTCACAACACGATTCTGACCAAGGTGTAATAAGGCAAGTAAAATATATATGTGTGTATAATGTATAAAATATATAAATATATATGTGTGTACCAGCAAGCTGGCACTCATGTTTGCCGACCTCGGAAGGATGACAAGCAGAGTCAACCCCATCTGGTATTAATTCAACAGCCAAGTGGGATTTCAACACGGGATCCTCGGATCCCAAGCCCACCACCCGAACCATTAAGCCAACACCAGGCATCGGGGCATGGTTGAGGCCTCACAAATTGGAGGAGACGATAACCGGTGAGAGACACTATATAATAAGGAGTCAGAGACTCCTGTGGGAGGAAGGATTCTGTGAAACAGATGATGTCGGGTTTATTAGCAGCAGCCTTGATTTTGAGAGATCTGTCAGGTTGGAGTGGAGACCTCAGATGTATGAGGTACACACAATTAGAGATAGGGGGAGGAGGCATTTGGAGTATGCAGGATAGGGGGAAGGTTTGTGTGTGGTGGGTGTGAGGGGAGGATTGAGTGTGTGGGGCGTGGGGGAAGGATTATGTGAGTGGAATGTGTGGGAAGGATTGAGTGTGTGTGGGATGCGGAGGAATGTTTGAGAAGGTGGTGTGAAGTGGAAGCATTTAGGGGGTTGGGTGAGGAGGAAAAATTGAGAGAGTGCGGCCAGGAGGGATGCAGAAAGGGTGGACATGAGTCTTTGAGGGGGTGGGGTGGGGGGGGGGATGGATGATTATTCTGATTCCAAATTCCCAACAAGCAATGACAAAATGTTTAGTCACCTGTACTGTACGCCTTCCTCATTTATGTACAAACAATGCTATTTTCATCAAATAATGAGCAATCCACAATTATGATAACATTTTCTTCTTTCGCTTTTTCAAGAGGATATCAAGCTTTCAATAAAATTGTAACCACAAATGATTTATGGAACATTTAATGATGCTCAATGACTGAAGTCAATACAGAATGCCTAACAGTATGCCGTCTTATTAAACAAGGCTAAAATTAGCGGACATGAGCAAGAGCTTTGCCTCACTCCGCCGCCATGCTTGCTGCTTTAACTCATGAGAAGGCATTACTATTATTCCATATTATACGTAGTCCTCACCTTTTCCAGCAAATCTGATTCAAAAATTTTTTTCAAGGAAAACAAATAAACACAACATTTTCTCTAAACAGGTAAAACCATGAAGAATAAAAACTTGATAAAACAAAGCATCAAAACTATTTTGCATCAACCACCTAATGGAATTTATTTGAGGTGAAAAAGAAGAAGCAATTGCTTTGAGAGGTTTGGTTGTAATGCTATGTGGTTCCTTTTAAGAATTCCGATAATAATCCACAGAATGCTTTATATTCCCTGCACATTCCTACACCATGTCAAATGAACACTGGGTGGATGTATACGTTCAAACGCATCTGAGAGAAGGCAGGATACAGTCAATGATTTTTCCTCCTTGAATGAAGCCTTCCTCAGAGAAGTTCAGCTGAATGAACTTCCCAAAACGACTTGAATTGTTGTTGTAAATTGTCTTGGCATTCCCAAAGGCCTCCATTATTGGACTGTCACACAAGAGGCAGAAATTTTGAGGGGAGGTTGGGGGGGGGGGGGGGGGGGGGGGGGGGGGGGGTGAGGTGGATTGTATTGTAATAGGAACAAAATCAAAAAGCATATTCACACAAACTGTTGGAAATACTTCCAATAGACTTCATTGTTCTACCAAAAAATATTCTTGCAAAATTAAAATATCTAAGTGTTGATTGTGACGAAAACAAGGAGCTGACACTCTATGTCCCCCGCCTTTTCGGTGGTATGAGGAATAGATCAGTGTAATATGAAGGCTAAATCTTGAACGGTTTTAGAAATATCACGTACACAAGCCAAGTTACTGAGATGATTGCCATGGCAACATAAGTTAGCAAACCACAGCTGTGATTAACAGGTTGAGATAATGTCATGAGGAATAGATATCTGCAAAATGAAAACTAAATGTTCAACTGTTTTTGAAATATCGTATGCACAAAAGTACATGGATGGATGGATGATTAGTCGGTCGGTCGTCAGACAGAGCTCATTTTAATGTCCCCCGTCTCTGACCTTGTCGGAGGGGAGGGGACAACAATTAAGTTAAAGGGAATTATTGATTCCGATTAGCTTGCTCAGGTGAAACAAGCAGCTGCAAAAGCAGAAATTATCAGCAAAAATTGTGTTGTGATGCTCTGAGTAACTTGAGGCAACAATTAATTTCATTTCCCATGCAATAAAGGCAAGACAAGTATTGTTGGTGCAGCTCTCAATTTTTGCTGCACCACATCTTTTAACAGTTAAACACATCACATTTTTATTTTATTTTTTAGAAACATCTTCATGTTGCTTTGAAATGTTGAATTTTATCAAATCAAAAATTATCATATTTAGCAGCATGACAGGGAATTTCTGATGAGGCCTGGTGGCAGAAAAGAGCATTCTGCTTTCAGAATTCTCCTTCTGATGTGCAATTATTGCTTTACAAGAAACTAACCAGGTTGATCGTCAATTTGATGATAAACTTTTTTTTTATTGCCAACACAATACGTTATGGTATTTTCTTCAGCTTATAACTGAAGGGACTTCAGCTTATTAATGGAAAATTCAGGTTATAAACAAGGGAATCATTCTTTAACTCTTTAGTTGTTTTGAATTTAAAAGATGACATTTAAAATCTCTTAAATCAGTTAAATCTACCAAACAACAAAATGTATGAGGGATGTCGCTGTCTATGTCATTGTTGCGACAGTAGTGTTGCCTTTATCAAGTACGAGCAGGGGCACCCGGTGTTGCTCTAATCCTGTTGACATTTTGAAGAAATGTAATTTTGTTAAAAAAATTATTGTTGGGGCCAAAAACACTTCTCGAAGGAATGGAGTCGGGGATCATTCAATATTACCTTTCACATAGCTATAAAGGCTGAGGCACTAGAGGGCAATTAATAAAATAAATAAAATACAACTTTATTTTTTCAAAAATATTTAAAAAAATTTTTTTTTGCCCAAATACTCCCCGGCACTCACTGATGAACTTCTGAAAGTTCGATGAAGACCCGTTTGGCCATGCCTGAGTAAAATGGTGACACAGACAGACAAACAGGCAGCCAAAGTATATATTCTGGTGGGGGATATTGCATTGATGGGCAAAGGACACAATGAGTCTCAACTCATATTTTAGGATTAGTCAAGCTGTACAGACACACAGAATCATGGCCTTTATAAGACTATTTATAAACTTATACTAACTCTTCTTGTGTTTAATGCTATGCTGTTATATTTGCATTATTTCACTTGTTTAGCCACGGCCAAGTTGCACAAGATTAAATAGATAATTTCCATTGCTGCGTCCACAACACAACCATTACCTGAGCACTCAATCTATTTGTGGAGAATGTGCTGCTACCTGAGCTAGTATCTCAAGAGACCCACCTGCTCTGCATGATGGCTTGCTCCACATGAGTGCTGGTGTGCTCTTGGTGAGAGCCTCCACAGCTTTGGCTCATTGCTGAAAGGAAGTTCAATATGACCTTGGTACTTTCAGTCTTGCCAGCACCACTCTCCCCACTAGGCAGCAGCAGCAAAAAGCAAACAAGTTTCAGGTACCAAGAGCATAGTGGCATCACCAAGTCCCACATTCCTGTTTACTGTTATAACAGGTCTCTTTGTGTGAGCGTATTGCATGGATTTATGGAAAAGATAACGTGCTTTGAGCCAGGAATGAGTGCCTGCGAGTTAGATAACATTCATTGCTGTTTTGATCCACTCGAATCAGCAAATTGTTCAATGACTCAAAATTCAAATAATATTATCGTAAGTAATTTCCTGGCACATCCAAAAATTCCCTGGTCAAGGCCTAATGGCCTCACAATATAATATAATAAATAAGGAGCTGTTTCAATGTTACAGTGCAAAAATCTATGCGTTTTGTAATGGTGTTTAAACATTTTATTGAAGATTCTCTGGCATTCACAAGATGCAAAGGTTGTAAAATAATGAAGATTAAAATAAATAAATAACAAAATAAAAGTTTATAGAAATGGTCAGATGCATCGATGTCAGGGATTTTTTTTTCCTCCCAAAGCTCGCTAGTTATCGTGTGGAGACTGTGGCTGCTGGTTGCATTATTTTCTGGGGGCGCGACTGTGCCGCTGATGCAGTGCCCTCTATTACCAGTACACTGGTACTTATTTCGCCGACCTGGGAATGATGGCATGCTGAGTCAAACACACCAAGTGTTGATTCAACGGCCGACAGGGGCTCAAACTCAATACCCTTGGATCTTATCTCCTAAAGAGTACAATAAAATGGAAACGTCTAAATTCAACCAACCATCAGTTTAACACATTATTATTGTTGTTATAAATGAAAGGAAATTAATGCACAAATCTTCCAAAACAACCTTAAAACATGACAGGCTTTTGGAGTATTTATCAAAAAGTGAGGAAAGATGGGCCGACACCACCGATGCGTCAATGTTTCAGCCCATATATTATTGATACAGTAAGGCTTCTTTTATATTTGTTATTGATAAATGCCGAAAGACTCATCTGGCTTGGTCTGAGAGAAAATGGGAAAAAGTAGGGAATCAGCCCCTGGAGATAAACAAGAAAATATCACTTTGGCCAAAGCTTGAAAAACTCAAGCAATCAGTTTTATTAGCATGTCCTCCGCACAGTGGGAGATGGGATTTTGCAATCATGTGTGTGTGTGTGTGTGTGTGTGTGTGTGTGTGTGTGTGTCGACGTCTGTGTCTGTGTGTGTTCAGGCCGTAACTTATTTTTTAGCCATTTGAGCTTTTATCATTAAATTTTCACCAAAGTGAAATATTACGAGAATATGGATAAGATAAATTAAGAATTTGATCAAAAGGTCAAAGGCACCGTTTATCATACGGAAGACGAAGTCCGAATTCAAAGCGGACGGGCTTTGCATTTCCAGATGCTTTCTAGTTCCTTATTTTTCTGGAAGAGAATATGTACAATATTGTTGTATTACATTTGCCAAATGCTAAGTTTACGACTGCAAAGAAAGCAACACCAACTTTCTGCAATGCTATATTTGAAAGTTTGACAATAGAAAAGAAAAGGAACACCAATGAAAATATTTTCAGTTCTCTTCAAATGAAGAGGCATGTACGAGTACTGCATTCAAAGTATGAACAAAACATGATTGATCATGCAAGTGAAAAAAATTGCCAGGTCAGATCTTCGCATTATATTCACAAGTCTTTCATTCCGCTGTCCACCCTTTTTACCATGGTTCATCAGATTTGGTCATTTAAGTGTTAACGATCATTGAAATTATTTTACAGAACAAAAGTACCAGCTACCAGCTAAGTACTGTATCATATAAATTGGTGAAAAATAAAAAAAATCACTTAATGAGGTCCAGTCTCTGGACATTATCTGGCCTGGGAATTCATAATACAAAAATTTGCCTCGAGGATAAGATGCTGTTTTGGCATCTCCTACATAGCGAAGTCATTCCTTGGTGCCTCCTTGCTAATCTTAGTATGCAATGCATTTGTATTGAGAGTAATATAGAGTATTTTCTCCACAAGCTTCGCACCCTGCTACATCCCACTAACACTTCTTCAAAGGGTTGAGTAATGGTTATAAGGATTACTGAGGCAGCTAAATAAGAGGCCAACGAGCAGGGCTGATTGCTCTATGTCGACTCAGACAACCACCCCCCCCCAACCTCACACCATTTGCTCCATCTGCCATCCACCTTCACATCTAACTCACTCTTTATTTGTTGTCTTCCTATATCTATACTGTTCACTCATCTTTCTTCTTTTTGTCTTCTTGTCTCCCTTATGTAGAAATAAATGGCTTCCATCTTCCCTCCCAGCTTGCCTCATCCCACCCCCACCCCTTCTTCCACCAAGGCCTTTAAAGTAGTAGCTCACTGCCATCATATGACAGATGCTATCTTTATTTCTGATCTTTTTTTCTGTTCTGTTAAGCTCTCACATTGATTTAATGTCAGTTCTCCCCCTTACAAATACCATAATGTACACCCCCATCAACCCTTTGTGACTCAGTTATCCTATCTATAAGTAAATTAAAAACTAGAAAATAGAATTTCACATAAATGCATCAATGGATATGCCTCCCTCCATGTTAGATGTCAACCCACTGTTACATTTCATCTGAATTAAAGGTCACATGAAAAATTAAAGGTCACGTGTGTGAAGAGAGACAACATCAGATGCTTCTAACTGGAGTTATGGTGTGCAAAATGATTTTGAAAGGGTACATGACCTTTGCCCTTTGCCCTGTTGAACACAAAATGGAATCAGTTAATCTTTGTATTGCAGTCTATACTTGTGCCAAGTTTGGTTTAAAATGTCTTCAGTCATTCACAAGTTATCACTGTAACAATATTTTTAAATTAAAGGTCACGTGACCTAAGACCTTTAATCTTTTGAACCAAAAATCAAACAAGTTCATCAATGTATTACATCCTATAGTTGTGCCAAGTTTGGCTGAAATCTCTTCAGTGAGTCACATGTTATCGTGGTTAAAAAAAAAACAAATTGATAATGGATGGATGGATGGACCACCCAAACACATAATGCCTCTGTCCTTCAGCTACGGAGGCAAAAAAAAACGGTAAAAATAATTATATTGTTCGTCTCAGAACTCTTCATAAGATGTACAGCACCATGAGAGAGAGCGAGAGAGGTAGAGCAAGAGAGAGAATACAGAGAATGAAAAAGAAGACTTAATTTCACTCTTCTGAATATAAAAATCCCATTTACACGCATAAAAACCCAGACATGGACTCAGGTTTGCACATACACATCAGGTACATTAAAATCTCATCAATCATGAAATTTCACATTCAAGTTAAACAAAGCTTATGCAATTTATTTATTATGCAACATTAAAAGCTACATTTAGTAAAAGCACAATCCAACAAGCTATAAACAAGAAAAGAGCAATCAGAGATTGCAGACCCTCGCCAGGACTTATTTTGTGTGGTGTTTGTGTACTGCTGTGTTACGTAATTAATAAGAGACAATAATTAGGACTGCCACTTATAACTGCTGGCAGTGATGACCGGTTCAGCCATTTCAGAGAAGAAGATTGTTGAAGTTTTTTGTTTTTTAAACATATGGCTGCCGAATCACGTGACCAATGACATCATCAAAAAAATTTGTGTACCATTTTATCCCTAGTGACCCTCAAAATTTTCATACTGTCAGATGTCGCATTCTACATATGCAATTATGAATCATAACGAAGACACCGATGACGTCATAAAAAATCACTCATTCCCAAGGAGTACTTGCTGTGTGCCAAGTTTCAATTATTTCCTTGTGCGGTTTCAGAGATAGAGGTCCAAAGTTTTTTCGTTTTTCCACAATGGCTGCACACCACGTGACCGATGACATCATATTATCATTAAAACATTCTGCATGAGTAGTTGCACCTATGGTGAAAATTTCATCAATCCGACAAGCGGTTGCGGAGAAAAACATGAAATTCTGTGCGGACAAACAAACAAACAAATGAAAAATCACTCAGAGTGACAACTTGGCAAAAACACGGAATGACACTCCGTAGAGAACATACCTCCGCCAGGATGAATAGTTTACATTTTGTATGCCACTGATGGGTTTGATCTGATTCCGGACCTTAACCAAAATCAAATCGGCTTGTTCTTGTCACCGAACCAACTCTTCCACCTCGTTTTGTCCCAACTCGTCCACAACTTTTAGAGATAACATGCTATACATCGTTTTTGGTCCCATCTCGCAACGGTGAAGAATCACCTGAAAAATTCTCGAATCCCAATCCGGATTCAGATCTTCACCAAAATCGAATCAATTAGTCCTTTTCACACACTCAACCTGACCACCAACTTTTATCCGAATCTGTCCCCAACTTTTTGAGATATCATGCAATATCGTTTTTAGCCCCATCTCTCAATGGTGAGGAATCAGTTAAAAAATTTAATAATTATTGTATCCAGATATAGATTCGGATCTTCACTAAAATTGAATCAGTTCTTCCTAGTGGCACCCCCAACGTGTCCACCAAGTTTCGTGTGAATCCATCCATAACCTTTTGAGATATTGTGCTATATATCGTTTTTGGCTATATATTGTGCTCTATATCATACCTCCGCCACGTAATGCCTGATCCACGAGAACATACCGGGCCAATACATTTTTCAAATATCATGCTATAGAGTACTATATCGTTTTTGGCCCTCTCTCTCTCTCAATGGTGAAGAATCACTTAATAAAATTTCAGATCCAGATCTGGATTCGGATCTTCACCAAAACTTAGTGTTGCCGTCCTTGGCCGGCTACCTACACACACAAAACATTTCAAAACGATTGCTTGAAAACTCTAACCAAAAATCGTGTGACAAATAGACAAACAAACAGACAGACAGACAAATGAAACATCACTTATAGAGTGACAACTATAAGATCTGGACAACAGACCAACATACTTGGCAAAAAAAACCGAAT
Source organism: Eptatretus atami (assembly GCA_035128595.1). Classification (NCBI taxonomy): domain Eukaryota; kingdom Metazoa; phylum Chordata; class Myxini; order Myxiniformes; family Myxinidae; genus Eptatretus; species Eptatretus atami. The sequence goes on along the minus strand of CM068956.1, from coordinate 86,264,493 downwards.
TCAAATTTTTTCACCAAGTAACAAACAGACAAACAAACAAACGGACCCGAATGCAATACCCTCTCCTTCAGTGAGAATTACAACTAGAATTCAACACAGACACCACAATGGTTTAGAACCAGCTATGGTTAGATCAAGTGATATTCACATACAGTTTTACAGGACGAGTTTTTTTTTTCCAATGACAATACAGCAGTAATGGTAAGAAAATAAAAAAATTAAAACCTATTTACTCGATGTCAAAAGAACTTCAGACCTGCAAATGGAAGAATGGAATGACATGATTGCAAGTGGCTGTCTTGATCTGAATAGTTGTTCTGTCTGTTAGGGGACTTATTGCATGAGAATAAATGCATCACGTTCGATTTCCTCAACCGATGAACGCACCTTTTGGTTTACGCACCTTATAAGCACACACTGACCGCCACCACGCTTCCATAGGCAACTGTAGCACTCATTGGCAATGGCATAGATGTGAGGAGGCTGCTCCCCCAAGTGCCTTTTCTCGTATTGTTTCATGGCCGCCACATCGTACAGGCCAGCAATTTGCTGATAAGGGTTTACTGCTGCGAGGATGGAGCCAATATATGTCTGTCCATAAATAATGGGAAAAAGTATGTAAACAATGAGACAACATTGAGAATCTTCCCCACACTTGGTGATAATTAACGAACTGTGATGCAGTTTTCTTATGTAAAACAGAATTCCACTTCCCATTAAATTGATCTACTCTCTCTTTCTCTCTCCCAGCTCATCACCAAGATGCCATTATCTCCAAAAAATTTCACAATTAGGATGCCATTTTCTCCAAAAGCTCAAATTTTGGGAGCATTTCATGTATTTGTTCCTCAAAAATACTGATGTCAGGTTTTAAAATGAGAAAACATTGAGCTCACGTAAATTTGTTGGGATTGGTAACGGAGGTGCAGATTGTGCATGATAGCTCCTTCATGCAATTGTTCCAGGGTAGACATGTCCTCCACACCTGCCACACTGCTAGGTGCCATGCGAGACACCTTATCTTGTGACAGGGAACTTTGTGAAATGTGGAACACCTGTTCAGAGAGAAGACCATGACTCTCAGTACTAAAAGAGCTGCAAGTACAATAAACAAAATGGCATTTAAAATGAAGTGCACAAAAAGTGTTCAAAATGTTCTCAGAATAAGATACTCGTCAAAGTGCAATGAGTGCAAATATTCTCAACATACCACATGCCTTGCGACTTCATCACGTTAGGGGAATATATATATATTATACCTATATATATTATATATATATATATATAATATATGAAAAAGTTTGCCAGTGCCAGTACATAATTTAACATATTGTTATAGGTTTCCGCCGCTTCGGACGACCGTTTTAGCCAAATCGCGGTCGCGCGCCCACCGAAGGCCGCAATCCAGTCGTGGTTTCCGGACCAACCCCGGAATCCAGCCACGGATGCCTTAACACACATAAACTAGTCAATTATTCTGTCCACGCGCTACAGGGTCAATCGCCGAATTGTCGATATCCCTAACTATCGCACGAACAGAAATACCGAGAATACCTCGACAGGACTTGTACGAAAACGAGCCGCTTAAGCGTGCTCGTTCCGTGTGCGAAGCCGAGCGGTTTTAATTCACCAAATCCCATCGGACCAGATTATCACGTTTGTGGCCTTAATAGCCAGCTAACATCCCGAGCGCAACGTGGCGGTCAAATGCAGAAAGTGACGCAACGAGCAGGTTGACATTCAAACAATGGAGCATTTATTTTCAGTAGGCATGCAGTTAATGAATGGGGGGATGGGGACAAGACACGAGCAAAGCCTACAGCCGATGCCTATTCAATCATGTACACAATCATGCACTTAATCAGT
>CM068956.1:86245567-86256562 GCA_035128595.1 Eptatretus atami | reverse complement strand
CATCCCTGGTTTTCCATTCTTCTTTATTCAGCCCCCTTCTTGCTACGTTTGAGCCATTATCCAGCTTGTTCACTCCCCGTGTCCTCCTTCTCCTCCCGTCGCTCTCATTTTTCTCTTCACCTACTCTTCCTTCAAGTGTCTCTCGGTTGTAGTCCTGTACCCTGCTGTTGGAGTGCCCCCCATTTTTACTGTATTCTTTCTGTTCTGTTCATGATGTCCTCTTCAGTTTTCTAGCTCTTCTGTGAGCCTCGATTTTGTACACAAAAACGATCTTGTGTGAGGATGCCACTGGTTTACCCACATACTGGCCATAATGCCCCATCTGTGGTCGAGCCTCGATCACCAACACCCTTTACAAAATGGTGTTAGCTCCCCACTTGTTTTATAACCTAAAGACTGTGCGATAAAATTCATCCTCCTATCAACAACATCAAGGATGTGTGGCAGGATAACTTAGCGCACTTAAGCGTACTTGCCTGTGAGCTGTCGAATCTGTGTTCAAATCACGACTCAGCCATAAACTGGTACTAGCTGTCTCACATGCAGGGTGATGCATCAAGGTGTGCACTGTCTAATGGAAGGACATCCAGCCACGGGACCCATGTGGCTGCACTCGTTGGTGGACGTTAAACATATGGTGTCTTTTGCGAAGAGTCCACCAGGTATCGCCGGCACCCTGTCTAAATTACAATTTCGAAACAAATTTGCCTTCTGTTCAATGCAATGCCTGGCCACTCAGTTCGTTAAAGACTTGGGCCAAAAAGACTCGGTCATCCATTAATTAAACCACCAACTTCACCCTTTCAGAAGAAGAGAACATATATTGTTGAGGGAGACAAGACCAATCTTAGCCTTATCACACCTGAATAACACCAGCTGCTACTTACACTACATACTACTTTTAGGCACATCAACCCCCCCACCCCCCTAAAAAAACGGTACGAAGACCTACCTGCCAGTTTTGCAACAAACGAGCAAGAGGCAAGACTTAGTCTCAGCTAAGGTAATGTTTCATCCTCCACCCAACTGATTCCCTCAGGCCAAAACAACGCGCCCACGCACCACACACACTTGGCCTTAAATACTTAAAACAATAATAACTCGCTGCTTCTGCTGTAATTAGTGCTAATCCACCAATGAGATCTTGCAAGATATACTTATCAGAACTTTTCTTCAGTTTGACATTGCTTGGCTGGCAGCATATCATACAGACATTTTGGTACACGTGTCAGTTTGTGAAAAAGTGTTTGATCTTCTTCCTATTCTTCTTCTTCTTCGCCCTCTTTTCATTCTTAAAGCATGAAACCAGGGAACAATCCATGAATGTGTATAAAATAGAGTACCCACTTGGCCATAGTCAGATGTCAGCATCAAATTCACTCGATCACATGATGTGATGGTGCACGGTATTAGCTGTTTGTTTTCTTGTAGCCAGACATGGGAACCCTAGAAAAAAAAGAAAAGAAAAAAACAGAAAATAAAGAAAATCATTTAAAGTTTTTCTTGTGAAATCGGTAAAGTAATCATGAACATGATCAATTCAAATTAATCACCAAAGTTCATAAATAATGACAATGATTATTTATAATTGCTGCAAAAGCTATTACGCATTTTCCGGTGTAAAAACCGCGGCCGTGTATTAACCACACCCATGTTTTTCACCCTCAAAATAAATTAATTTATTGATCATATTATTTTCTGATCTCGATCTAAATATGTTTGTACGTTAACTTTGCACGGAACAAAGTGACGGAGGTATCAACATTCTAACTCCCACGTCGCTTAATTTTGTGTCACAGTCTTGTTCTCATTTTCAAGAAGTTGAAGAGAGAGAGGGAAGAGGATACCAAGAAGTTTTTATTTTTCTTTCATATTTTTTAATATTATAAAGAGGATTTTTTTTGTTCCTAGAAAAAGGAAGTCAAGGGATTCATATCGGTATCATACATATTTATTGTGGATTTGTGGCCCTGAAAAGGGCCGTTTGGGTTTGATGAAGCTTTTCAGCTAAACCTGAGAAAATCCTTATCAATGCTTTCCTCGCCGAAGACGGCACGTAACTACTTGTCTGAATCAGGGTAGAGATAGTCCCCATCGCTGTCACCGTCATTTGCAGCCTCCTCCTCCCAAATGATGACGTCCTCTGTGCCGTCTATGTTGTTGGAAATGCAGCATTTCAGAAATGCTCGCTTGATGATATCCAACGGTATCTCCTCCCAAACCTTGACGATCCAGCCGCAGATCATCAGAAGGTCGACCTTTCTCATCCTCCAGATGAATGCCGGCAGTCTCCCAGTCAACAAAATGCTCAGCCAACGTAGCAATGGGAGTAATGGTGAAAGTTCAACCAAGATGCATGTGGCCAATGCTCCTTGGAATCCGGGGTCGAAAATCCCAACGGGAAACACGTCATGAAATGTTGATTTTCAACTGACGAAAATACCAAGTCCATGAAATAGGGAAGTTTGTCTGTGGTGGTTCCACCGAGATGCAGCTAATGTTTCTTGAAACCTGGGTCGAATACATAGGCCGACGAAGTAAGAAAGTTTGTCCGGTCGACGCGAGTAATCCGTGGGGGGAAAGTTAGGAACCGCTGAAAGAAACGAGGGAAAACGAAGAGAACCAAAGGAAGCCAAAAGACCCGAGCAGCACTGGTACTTCTTAAAGCTTCATCGTCCCACGTGGCTATACAAGACGTTACCTAAAAATAAATATTGTTCAGTGCTGCTTCTGTAGCATATGATAAGAAAATAAACTGTCTTTCAGTTGACAAGGCAGATAAACTCTTCTTTCTCAAAACGAATCTGAGCTTTGTGGACTGTAAATACAAAAATTCTTAAACGTGGCATTTTCCTTATTTTGAACTGTGCAAGCACAGGTAACAAGGTAATGGTTGGTCTCCCCCTCCTGCTGTTGTGTTCTTGCATATGGCAACTTGGCTGCTGGGGTAGCTATCATTTCTTGGAAGTGTGGCTGTGCCCCTCTACCAGTACATTGGCATTCATTTTGCTGACTTTGGAAGGATGACAAGCTGAGTCAACCTCGCCTGGTGTTAATTCAGCAGCCAACAGAGCTTGAACTCAGGACCCTAAGATCCTCAGCCAGCCACCCTAACCACGAAGCCAACACCAGGCTTCCCCTCCCACTAAGCTTGTTAAGTCACCTGGTGAGTAGCCCCCATTCGTGCGCTGATACCACCATTTATAACACTGAGTTAACGGCTGATCAATTCACTTAATGAATGAATGATTGTTTGGAACAGATTCCCTTCATAACTTGGGAACTCCCTGAACTGTATTTTGTATAAAACTTGCTTTTCACGTGACCAGACATGTATGAAACAGATTTTTTCTTTTTGTGGACATTCTGTCCCGAATTTTTTTTCATACCAAATTTTTCAGAACACCAGTATATTCAAATTTCCAATATCGGTCTATCGATATAACTGAAATATTGATATAATCACCGGACTCTCATTCGTAGCATCTTGTGTTCACTTATTCCCATATTTTATTTTTCAATAAACCCAATTTTGACTAAACCCAAAGAAGTCTTCCCACCTTTTTGCCTCACACATTGTGCTGCCAAGTTTGCCATCGTTTGGGTGCTCCTTGGGGAATCTCAGGATTACAAACACCGTTTTGGGATCGACGGATGGTCTAAGCAGTCTGTCTGTGTTAATAGACCCCTCTGACACGAGGATATAGTGCGTCTTTTTTTTATTTGTAAGCATCTTTAATGAAACTGTAATCGTGCAATCGTGGTTGAAAACATTTGAAACTTTAAAAACTTTCCCCTTTGAACCAGGAACCGCCGCGAACCGATAACGTTATCCCCCTTGTCTCCATTATACCAATGACAAAACACTCGCGGATTTTACCCCGACGCTCGCGGATTTTACCCCGACACCCGCGGATTTTACCCCGACACTCGCGGATTTTACCCCGACACTCGCGGATTTTACCCCGACACTCGCGGATTTTACCCCGACACTCGCAGATTTTTTGTGGGTCAGGAAATCCCCAGAACCTATCCCCCCATTTTCCATTGAAACAATGCCTCCACATTTGCGGTTTCAACATTCGTGGGGTTTTCCCCGAACATATCCCCCGGGGTGAATGTCGGGGTGCTGGTGTACTTTCACCTTTTATGATGTTTGAACACACGATCAACTTCAACGTCTAGTGATTTCCCCCTCCCTCCACCACCACCCAACCCCTTCACCCTCTGGACTAACCAATGGAGATTCTAGATATAGACTCTAAACTAACCCCGCTTTAATCGGATTGATTCAACGATTATTTTCTGAACATTATCAACAAGTTATGAAACTCAAGTTGCATGTAAATTACAAGCAAGTCGCAAGTCCCCAGATACCAAGTCCCAAGTTCCAGTCTCAAGTAAGATTCATAAAGTCCGAGTGAAGACACAAGTCATAAAATTTCGCAACTCGAGTGTGACTGGATACCAAGTCACTGACTCGAGTTGCCAACTCTGCAAAAGAGCAATAAAAAGTACGTCCAACCACTGGCAGCATTGAGCTGCTGATCACATCGGAGATGCTACCAGTGGGTTGACCTACTTCTTTCCTCGATCATAGATTCACAGGTATTTAGCCTAGCAGCTGATTAAATACAGTTATAATTTCGAAAATTTGCTCTTTACACACTTATAATGAAAAACTACACAATTAGGCAGCAAAATACATGAAATTTCCAGGAACATATCTATGGAGGCAGCTACGTCTTGCCTTTGTGGGTCCTGTTTAAGTGCAAAATCATATGCAATATGCGCTTGTCATATGAACCATATTTCACACTGTCTCGGATTCATAAAGTCTAAGTGAAGTCACAAGTCATAAAATTTCGCAACTCGAGTGTGACTGGAGACCAAGTGTGACTGCACGGTCCCAGAGATGTAAGTGACTATCGCAAAGGAATTATGTGCAGAAGCCGATGGTCCAAAAGACCTTCTCACTGTGATCCAATCACAAGGATAGCCAAGATATAAGCCCTTGTAATAGTGACCAGAAATTTATATTGTGCAAGCTGAACTGTTTACCATGGGCAGATGCAGAAGAGGGACAGAGCCAGCACATTTAAAAAAATAGGACCACAGGTCCTGAAGCTCACCTGTATCAGGAGCAACAGTCACAAAATAACCCCCGCATACCCCCTAAGACACTGATTATTTATTTTTAATACCATGAACAAAGTTTAGTAAATCATGGGTGATGAAGGTTGTGGTCAAGTTTCATCGAAATTGTGTGTGTAGTTTTTGAGAAAAGAGCAAATGCCTATTTGGGGGGGGGGGGGGGGGGGGGTCAAACCCACCCCACCCCCATAGACCCCTTAATGAGCGTAAATTTTGATGCAGTCAATATACCTTCGTTAGGCATCACATATGAAGCTTGTGGCCAAGTTTCAACAAAATTGTGTATTTGGTTCAAGCGATAATGATTGAAGTGTTTACGGACCCATTCACTCGCTCACCTGCAGACAATGCTTGATTGCATAAGCTCACCAGACTAAAGTCCAGGTGAGATAAAAAAAAAACCAATTTATTTTATAATTGCACACGTATTTACAATTCTGTGTTACTACCGCCAAGAATAACGAGATTACATGAGCTAACAAAGACTAACAAGTCCTTCAATCCAATAAATAATGAACATCAAAGTATTTAACTTTTCTCATGCCAACAAATAATTACCCCGTGAAAACCACCATCTCTCATCTTCCCCCATCCAAAACCACGCTCAATTCTACCCCTGCTAATCCACCCCAAACCCACCTACTTCAAATTCCCTGCTTTCCATCCTGAAAGTCACTGTCGTGTAAGGACCTGAAAGTTCCTGTGGTGTCCATCATGTTTACTCTGTGAACCCTGCTCCATCCCTCTCCCTTCCACAGGTCTCATGTCTCTGTTCCCCACTGTTTTGCCCTTCCCGCTCCTGCTCCTCTTGCTTTCTGCTCCCCTTGTTGTACGTTCTGTGTGTTCGCTCTCATAAGAGCCTAGCCAGTGTATCAAAAAAAAAGTATACGAAACGATGTTGGGAGATTCATTCACAAATTGACTCTTTTTTCCCCCACTTAGAGCCTAGTGACAGATTGTAGCTTAAATTCAAGTGTAGAAAGACTTGATTCTCTTTATTGTAACAAGACAGTTCTTTTTCCTCAGTTCAGTGAGCACCCACAGACTGTCTTTGCTGGATCTTGACACAGTCAAGATACTGCCAGTGAGGGTCCAGTATCACCTGGGTGACCCAAGGCTTGGATGAAAATGGTTTACCTGTTGTCTTGTTCAGCCACACACTGCTCTACGCCACACTGAGATATCGCACCCCCTCCTGCCCAGCAGACTGCTCTATCCTCAGAGGTGCTCCAGCTATACGTGGCTTTGTCTTCGCCGCTACTGGTGGACTCCCTATACTGCTCATGGAGATGATAATGTACAGGAAAAGTAGCAACTCAGAAATCACCACCTGGCAACAGAGCTGTGATTACCCCTATACTCGGCCTCCAGCACCCTTCAAATCATTACATCACCTCTACCCATGCCCCTCCCACCAACAACCCATTCCATTACTCTGTATTATAGAGACCATCGGCGGATAGGAATTGATGCTCACAAGATGAGCCCTTGGAGAGGAAAATATTTATCCAGCTGGTCATTTTAAATGTCAATGTTGTCTGAGGTGTCATTGAAAGGACGCCTTTATATACTTATGTAAAGAGGTATAACCTCTTTACATATACCCCCCCCGCCCCCAAGAAAAAAATAAAAAATATATATATAATAATAAATAAATAAAAAAATAAATAAAATAAAAGTATGAAGTGAAAAATAGATAGTGATGATACGTGCAGTAATTCTCAGTTTTTAAAATCTGAGTTTAGTTTCTCGAAGGAAGATTATACACAAACCAAAACGCAATTATTAAACAACGGACAAAATTATATTAAGACACTATATGGGATTTGAACCCAGGGTCACAGCATCATCAGGGCAAGTGCTCCAAGGAGAACAAAACAATGACCAAAGAAAGGTTCTATGTACAACTAACAAGATCAGTTGATCATCTTAGTTGTACATAGAACGAGAAGGGCACTCGGTCGAGTGAATACCTCCCCCAAGCTGATTAGTTTACGTTTTGTATCCCACTGATAGGCCGGATCTGGATTCAGACCTGAACCAAAATTTAACTGGCTTGTTCTCATCACCTAACCAACTCACCCACCAAGTTTCATCCGAATCTGTCTATAACTATTTCATATATCGTGCCATAATGTATGTATACCGTTTTATCCCTCATCACTCAATGGTAAATAATCACTTAAAAAAATTCTCGGATCCAGATCTGGATTCGGATCTTTACCAAAATCGAATCAACTATTTCTTGTTACATACCCAAGCTGCCCACCAAGTTTGGCCCAAATCCGTCGACAACTTTTTGAGATATTCTGCTACATGTCGTGTTTGGCTCGATCTCTCGACGGTGAAAAATCACTTTAAAAATTCTCGGATCCAGATCCGGTTTCGGACCTTCACCAAAATCTAATCATTTCGTCCTTGTCACATACCCAAGCTCTCCACCAAATTAGTCCACAACGTTTTAAGATATTCTGCTCACAGACAAACAGACAGATAAACAGCCAAACTGGGGTGAAAACCGAAAACCGCCACGCAACTTCAGTGGTGGAAGTAATGATCGAGATGACCTTTGGTATTACACTTCACCAAGTGTAAAAATATGTTTGAGTGAGCCGCTGGAAAAAAAATTGGTACGTACCGACGTTTTGGGCATAGCCCGACCTCAGAATATGACAGAATATGAAAAGAAGGGAAATGTTTTACCAGTATATTGAATTTTCCCTTCATTTTATATTCCGTCTTACTCCGAGAAAGGGCTGTGCCCGAAACATTGGCTCATCTGTCGTTTAAATTTTGGCAGACAACCCAAAGTGTTTAATCCTCTTGTATTTACACTTATTCAGCCAACGCAGACCACAAGTTCGTCACTCATATTAGCAACTACCTTCTGCATTTTGGTATGGCTGTGCTTGTATAACACCAAATACACACAAGGTTTTGAATGGATATGTATTGCATTCAAAATGTCCTAGGAATTAATATAGACAGCAATAGTACAAGACAAACCAAAAAAAGGGATACACCGATATAAAACGCAGTGTGTATTTGTCTGTCCCCATTCATAAGGACGATTTGAATAAGGCTTTAAAGGCCAATCTTTTAACGTGACTGTGTGTTCACTGTGGTCTGTTTGTGTGGATGAAAAAAAAATAATAACTTTAAAAATATTTTCCATGAAGGAGTAATTATGGCTCTTCTATTGGAAACGTAGATGGTGACTTGAAACCGGGCCTCAAGGGCGGTGTAAATAATCGTTTAATAAACAAACAATATATTTAAGGTGCAGGGAGGTGAAATTCGCTGCACGTGTGTGTAACGTGCGCAGAGTAAAACAAGTGATCATTTACATCTGTACGATGTTTAATAAATAAAGAAGATAAAAGCACACCTGACGCTTGGCCAAGGCTTTAGACTTTGGCATGCTCACGAGGCTGCAAGTCAAAATGAATATATACAGTAATATATATATATATATAATATATATATATATATATATATATATATATATATATATATATATATACAGTAAGTCGTCGACTTACGACCGACCAGTCGTAAGTCGATTTGGTCGTAAGTCGGCCGACCTTTATTTTTAGTGTATGCAAAAAAAAAAAAACAGAAAAAACTATGCAAAAATTACCGTATGTATATTATACTGTAATGATATAATCATCGGTAAGTCATTATTTAATATTTTCTTTGTTCATTATTGTTATAACCATGGTTAAAACCATTTTTTATTGTTACTGTATAACGTTTTTACGTCCGTCAGGTTTAAGTCAAGCACTGCATCAAACAGTCAAACAGATCGCATTCACTTTCTTTCCTTCTTCGTACTGTTTGATCACCTGCATTTTTGTGGCGAGATCAATGGCCTTTCTTTCCTTCTTGGCAGGTTGAGGAGTAGACAAAGATAATTTCTCTTGGTAGACATCTTGGGGTTTGAAGTAAATTTTTAAGACAAACGGATACGGATAAACTGCGCTATACCGAGACCACGCAAACACGCTAGCACTGGTGGGCGCTGGGGCGGAAACTGTCGTACGCCCAGCTGGGCAACACTCACGCTGCCAGACACGGAGCAGTCGTGGCCAGACATACAGTACATATCGCGGTCGCGGCGTGGTCGTAAAGTCGATCAGTCGTAAGTCGATGACTTACTGTATATATATATATATATATTATAATTATATATATATATATATATATATATATATATATATATATATATATATGTTGTTACGGCTGTGGAAATTCGCAATACACCATAAAGGGTCCTTAGATCAGTTATGACGATAAGTAATTGTGTAGTTAGATTTCCCCACCATTGTTTAGAGGGAATTTCCGTGTTCACCGGGCTGTGACCCTTTGAGATAGCCGTTTTTCTTTTCTCTGTCATTATTTTGGACCAATCATACCCCAACAACCAAATTGCACCACCAACATCATTCCAAACAACTACAACTCAAACACCACCACCTTCGCCTCTTTACCTCCACAACTCCATCCCGCAAACATTGCTTCACCGCCATTCTCAAACGACGCCCGCCAACAACCAAACTCCCACCACCTCCGCCTTTCTACCACACGCGTCGTGCCATGGGCTGTGAATGCGTTCCTTTCGCCTCAAAAAGCGGATCAGAATGCTTCACGTCCCTTTCATCCGCCCAATGGCTGAGCATCGGGTGGTGTGCCCGCCTCCGAACCCGCTGTGATCCAGAAATTTGCATAGACGCCCCTCCCCAGGCTATATAAGCGCGAGCACGGCGCAGCTCGCGGCAGAAAAGTCAAGTCTGGAGGGTTTGGAGAGCGCAGAAGAGTGGCAGTCTGGAGGGTCTGGAGAGCGCGGAAAAGTGGGAGCAGAGAAGTGGCAGCAGCAGTGTCGGCGGGGCAGTCGAGTCTGCAGTGTCGGCGGGGCAGTCGAGTCGGGAGACGGAGCTCGAAGCCGACGGGAAAGGCAAACGGGGAGCGCCGAGGAGAGCTCGCCGACCACGCCAGGGGCACGAAGCCAGGCGCAGCTACACTGACATCGCGGCTTGCCCGCCATCGGGCATGAGGGCCGGGTAAGACCTTCGGTCTCGTGGACCTGGCCGCTCCTCCAGGTTCCACGCGCATTAGGCCACGGGCCCAGTCTGACTCCCTTGTCTATGAGGGGGTCTTTTCTGCCTTTTCTTTGAATGCGTGTTGTGGCGCCGTGTCTTGTAAAGTAGAAACTATGTAAGTGCATGTAAATAACATTGCTTTATTCGGTTGTAACTCTTGCTTGTAAATTGCATTCTTACTGTATGGCTGTGAATACGTGCTTGCCTTGTCTGAGTGCGTAATAAATGTGCTTGTCGAACTGTTCCCCGTTTCGTTGCGTCCTTTCCTTGTTTGAAAGTTCCATCTTGCATCACGGAAGGAATTGGTAGAGGGGTGTAAGCACCCGGTAAATAATCACGTCCGTCGGGGCCGGCGATAACACCGCTCGGTTATCACTGAAGCACGGAACGGACCGCTTAAGCGGTTCGTGTCCTAGGCCGGCCAGCGGCGAGGTATGATCGCCCGGTTAACTACCCGCGCAGGTACTTAGGTAGGTCGAGTTTGGCGAACAACCCTATCCTGCACGGTGGCCGATGGGCACGATTGTGGTGGGTGTCGAAAGACCCACCCGTGACTAGCTCTGGCGGTAGTTCAAGGAGGGTCACGACTGAATTGTCCGTTCCGGTGGGCGACGCGGTTGCGATTGGAGTTACGCAATCGCTCGCACGCCTGGCGGGCCAGAATTCATAACAATATATATACACACACATACATATACATATATATATACACAATCATACATATATACATGTATACATG
>CM068956.1:86223067-86240567 GCA_035128595.1 Eptatretus atami | reverse complement strand
GCCACCACCAATACCTAATAAACTATCACAAGCTTCTGAGTATAAATATGGTGAAGTCAGATCTAAATGACTTATTACAGCCTGACTTAATATGTTAGGTATAACGTTTTAAAGTGTTGATCCCGTTACCACTTTAGTTGGTAATATAATTATACCGTCTTTATTAATAAAAATATATGCGTTTTGAAGATGCACGACAAAACTTTTGGTGCCAACTGTGAGATGTGAATAGTGCAATCCAAGGACATGGTTTTTCAGCACTTTGGTGGTATTGGTTGTGATCCTCAAATGCGATTTCTCTTTCTTGTTATATTAATACAGGATGAATTTTAAATTTGGTTCATCGAGTTCAAGAAATCTTATATACTGTCGTGTCCAGGGGGTTTAATCCCTACCTGGAAGGATGGCCAAACTTCTCCCTCGGAGGCCTACGGCAGAGACTCTCGGAGATTAATGCGCACGCGCCCGTGAAAACAGTTAAGCGCTGCGCCAGAACGGCACAAATACACGGACACAAGCAAATTGAATTAACTAAATAATAATTGAATAACAATAATCAAATATGTACAATGACTATAATTCAAATTATAATAATGAAAGAAAAACGTGAGATAAACTAAATCTAAATCTAATTGAGGTGCCTCCATACAGACTTAAATACACACGATGGGGCAGATAAAATAAAGAAAAATAATCCCTCCGTTATTTCAGCACTTAGTTTGGTCCAGATGGTCCTTATGGTCCTTTGAATCGAGACGCTTCATAGACACGCCCCCCAAAAAGGTGCAAAGCCACCCTCTCGCAGCAGGAAAAACGTATGTCAGGCAATTAGTGAGCGGTAATAAACACCAAGGCTCAGAGACTCCGTGCTGCTTCTCTTCATGAGCGAATATGCTGACTGTTCCTCTCTTGCACCCGGTCTGTTCACAATGATGGCCCACACGACGAGACGATTTCTTAGTCCCCGTGATCAGGTCACGAGGCACACTCTCCTTCCCCCCTCAGAAACGTACACATTTCACGGCTCAGCCGAACCGTCGATGGCCAAGGTCCTGCTCAGCACGCGAGCCAATTCACACAGCATAAACACGAGAATTATGCAGCCCTCGTCGTGCCGAGAGCAAAATTGAGATCCTCCGTGTCCTCTGACTAACGTCCTCTCCCAACCACGTGTATCCCTTGGTTATTACTCCGCAACCACCCCTTACTCTGGGGGCGTGGCTTGCTCGCCCAAACCTAGGAAGGCGGGGATTCTGCCCACTTGTCATTGTTTCAGGGACGTGTTCCCCACCTTTATTGCCAATCTTGGAATACAAAAACATGGGTAAAAGTGACACGGGGGCATTTACTTACTCGGGGAATTATCCCTCATCCCTATCTAATTAACATGGCACCACCTCCCCCCCCCCCCCCCCCCCCCCCCCCACACGATGTGGTGACAAGTGACACTTAAGCTCACAGTCTCCCTACTTAATTACATCGAGATGTCTCCTACACGTGTACGGGCCAAGTAACTCTTTACGATCCTATCTCTCCTATTAAATTCCTTCATCTACCCCCACAAACATAACAATATATTGTGAACCATGGTGTCTGTCCAAGTGTTTATCTCCCGTTTATGGCGGCCGCTTCCTGCACTGCGTTTGAAAAGCTTCTCATGCAGACAAAGCTCAACCTTCACTTTTAAAATTACAGAACAGGCATGAATAATGGGTGATTGCAAATTTTATTTCGCAAACAGGATATTGATCAACTTTAACTTTTCCCATCATTGGGGATGAGTACTTCTGCTTACAATACATAAAATGGGTACATGATGTACTGATTGGTATAGCTAGCTCAATCAGCTGCAGGAAAGATATCTCGATCAGCTGTGAAGGAAGTCTTTCTAAAGTCCCAAAGGAGATAGCTCAATCAGCTGTAGGAAAAGGTTATTTCGGAAAGAGTTAAGGTGGGAACCTGGAAGTGGGAGGGGAATCAAGGTAGGAGGTACCAAATATTGAGGGCATATTGGCATGTCATATCCTTTGTATAATTAAACCCATCTGGCTTGTACATTTGACTTGTCTTGGGGGACAGAACATTACAGTGATTGAACAGCTCTTCCTTGTAATTATTTGCACACCCTCTCCCCTACCCTTCCCACTAACTACCCTTTCCTCTCAATGTGTGTCATTTTTATAAGTGCTAAAAAGTTAATTGCTTTTCCTGGTCATCAATTTCTCTTATTTGGATCCTCATATTTGGATTGCCAAATGCTGCTTATTGAGAAAAAGAAACTGCTGTCTCACTGGAATGTCATATCCAACGGCCATTGTTGACACGTTGTAAGTATATCAAGTCATGTTCCTCAACACGTTGACTGCTGACTTGCCGGGAGTCAAACGCCTTGGATCATGGAGAACAAGCTTATGTCCGTTATAACCATTTATTTTCACGTTGTAGCCATCTCTTCTTCCGTCTTAGTTGAGCTGAAGTGAGCTTTGTGCCGATATTATACCAGGACACTTTAGTGATTTTGAATATCGTACAAAATGGTACAACACATTTTATCATGATTATTACAACGATTTATGTTCACCGAACTGCCAGCAGATCATTTGTTGCGTTATCTGGCACGCCAGCATATTCAGTTTACAATACAATAGCGTACAATCTTATCTTCGAGAATACTCGTAGTGGCAGAATCTGGTATACCCAGCACTACGACTATATACCTCGTCGGTAGTTAATGTGTTAAACACTGCCGGCCCATTTCCCAAAGAACAAATGTGAGTGCTTGCACATTATAATGAGCCTCTATAAAATTATAAAATTCTGAGAGCTAGTTTAAAGGATGAAAACGATGGCTGAATGGGTATCAATGACAGCAGATTGCAATCATGACAAAGGCCGCTAATGTCTTCAACGTGTGATCAAAATGATTTTTTTTTCTACTTCATAACATGCTTTGACAAAGACTATTACTAACCACAAAATAGCAAGAAAACTTACCAAAACAAATCCAATATACACATATACTTTCATCCCCAACAGCATTAACATATAAACAATTTAAACAAAAAGCACTTGACATTATATATATATATGTATATATATATATATTATATATATATTCTCTCTGAATACTGTATTTAAAATGCTCAGCAAAAGGAATTTTGCATCGTCAGAATGAGCTACATGCTGTATTATTTATGGGATGGAAAACTACAAATAGAATGTTGAGCTCTGATAAAAGAAATCAATACACTGTGTTCTGTTAACTCAACGCCACAGCTATACAAACGAAAAATGTGAAAGGAAAAGAGGAGATGTGGTATCCTTTCTGATTTTTCAAACATTCATCCCATTACCATATAATTTAATGAAAATTACAATCTCCGAATCTGGAAAAAAAAACCCTCACCCTTCTTCAGCACTTTCCCCCTATTATCCATGCATTGCACAAAAAGCCTTTGTATAACAAAAAAAAAAAAAATCGAAGTCGTTAAAGTTAAATGACAGTATAATGATCCATTTCTGCTTCTTCCTCCACAGTGTACTGAATGTGGTCGAGACAACCACTAAAGCATTGCCATGTGCCCCGTTAGAATGCCAGCTGCCCCCTTTGCTTTGTAAAACAAATATGAGGGGTAGAGAAGAGCATTTTGTTTTACATTAAAAAGAACAACATATGTGCTCAACAGATGCATCACACCACCACTCACAGACACAGAGGTTATTGGATTGCCTAAAGTGGCAAATCTTGTCAACAAAGCTACAGCCTTGATTTATGAATACAAGGTCATAAACTTTGTCCCCATTATTGCGGCTGCTTCCTTCCTGACAAACCATGACCCTGTGCAGCGCAGTGAAGAGGCATTTTATTTTTATCTGCAATACAAAATGAAAAAAAAAAAGAGGAAGAACAAGTACAGCTTGCACCGTGAGAACAGAGAAAATTTAGTCTCACGGTATTCAACTTCTCATTATTAACTCCGCCACCGAAGGTAATAATAATTGTCTGTGAACAGGATATCTCCAAAAGTTGTGGATGGATTCGGCCGAAACTTGGTGGACAGGTTGGGTGCGTGACAAGGATGAATTGATTAGATTTTGGTAAATCCGATATTCGAGAATATTTTAAAGTAATTCTTCACCAATGAGAGATTGGGCTAAAAACGATATATAACACAATATCTCAAAAAGTTGTGGACGGATTTGGATGAAACTTGGTGGACATGATGGGTGTGTGACAAGAATCAGTTGATTTGATTTTGAGAAATATCCGGATAGAGATCCGGCCCATCAGTGGGATACAAAACGTAAACAGTTCAGCTTGGCGGCCGTATGCGCTCTACCGAATGCTGTTCTAGTTTTCATTTTTACAATACCTCTCTTCTCACATTACTCGTATGAAATAACCAGAGTAGCAACAGTCGATGATCCAGCATTTTTAAGGTATGTTTCTCGACACTGAAACTCTATGCTTCCCGACATTTGTTCCTTGAAGTCTTTCTTCCTTTAATCCTAAACTAAAGATTGACCTGACAAAAGGCATTCCCCATGTAGGTTTGGGCAGAAATTTGGAATTTATTCTTGGTGGCAGCGATAACTCGCTAACTCTTCGCGAAGGACACCGTGGAATCTTTACATCCATCAACTAATGCCAAGTCTCCCTGTAAAATCCTCTTCAGACGAGATTCCCGTTTAACGTCCATCTGAGGAATGGCACACACATTGATGCCTCACTCCGGCTGCAAAACACCAGATTGACAATTTATAGTTGGGTCGGAATTCCAACCAAGGCTGGAAGGCTCAAAGGTGAGTGTGCATACCTTCCGACTATCATGCCAGTCAATAAAGCATTTTGTTTTATCTTTAAAAAAAAAACAAACATTTGTTTTACAGGTTCTTTCAACCCTAGACTCTGACAATGTAACTGGACCGGACGACATCAACTCAAGTGTCCGAAAAAAAAACATGTTCTACTGCTCTTACACATCCTCTCTCTGTCATTTTCACCCCGTCAGTTGTGCTCGGTCATCTTCCATCAGATTGGAAATCAGCAAACATCACTGCACTACATAAAAAAGTGCAAAAACTGATCCACTTAACTACAGACCAATAAGCTCCTTTTCAATCATCGCAGTTGATATGAAATCATTCCTGCTCTCCAACAACCTCATCTCAGATCATCAACTTTATTTCAGGTCACTCCACCTTGGACATGCTGCTTCTACTCACCCAACAATGGATGGAGGCCCTAAACGTCGGACATGAGATCAGGGTCATCTCTCTGGACATATCTCATGCTTTTGATACAGTCTGACATCCTGCCTTATTCTCCAAACTCTCTGCCTTTGACATCCAAAGCCAACTCCACATATGGCTCACTGACTTCCTCTACTCTCTTCGTCAATATGTGGCTTTCAATGGAATCCTTTCATCTCCTCTCCCTGTCAAGGCCAGAGTGCCCCAAGGCAGTGTTCTGGTCCCAGTTCTATTCCTGATCTTCATCAATTAATTATCTCTCTAACTCTCTGGAAAATTCTCTTTTTCGATTTTCTGATGACTCCACCCTCTGCTGTGACGTCCCTCATCCTTCAGATAGGCAGGCTGCAGCCTCTTCTCTCTCTTCAGACCTTGAAAAAAAAAAATCACAGGTTGGTCAAACACTTGGAATATGTCTTTCAATCCTGACTAATCTCACATTCTCACGATCTCTCTCTGAAAGGAGTGTCTGGCCCCCCCCCCCCCCCCATCTACTTTATTAACAATCCTCTTGAGGAAGTTCATTCATTCAAACTCCTGGGTCTCAATATCAGCCAGGATCTTTCTTGGGCAAAAACATTATAAAGTTAGCCTCCAAAGCCAGCCACTGGGCATTTTCCATCATACAAAGTCCTTCCTTGGCACACCTGAACTCCGATCCACCTCCAAGACCTTCATCCACAGGTTGATGGAGTACTGCTCTCCCCTCTGAGCTGGATCCCCTGCCTCACACCTTGCTTAGCCAAGGCTTTCAAGATCATTGGAACTTCCAGCGTTGAAGCTGAGTCTATGGGTCTATTACTTTACCATCACAGATAGGTCGATGGTCCCACTGTTTTCTACTGCCTCCTTTCTGGTTTTGCACCTTCTGCTTTTTACTGCTCTCTCCATGCTTTGTCCCTCCAACCCCCACCCCCCCCTTTTTCCCCAGGTTTCTGCAGGGTCGCACGGTCCACCATCAACTCCCTTCTACCTCACTTGTGAAACTACCGAAATCCAACATCACTACTCATCTCTACTCACTTGTTCCTCATTTTTTTCTCACCTGTGTAATCGACTCACATCCTCTTCAATCTCATTCTTTCCTCCAGGTCTTCAAGACAGCTTCTCACCACCATCTCAGATCGCCCCCAATCCAAAACCATGATTTTTTCTACCCTCGTTAACCCCCCCATATCCATCCTACTTATAATTATCCAGTTTTCCTTCCTTGGAGTTTCCATGCGTATCCATCTTTCCACCCCATGCATGCATGCTTTTGCGTCCTATTTTTGTTCGTTACATCCTGATCCGTTCAGTGTACTAGCTCGTCCACGAGGCTCGATAATGTATGTGAAAGAAAAAAAACTCATCATTTTATTATTTATGTAAAGAAACATTTTCGAACAAGCACTGACCATTGTTGTGAGTGACAGACAAAACATTCATTATTCTGTGATGGATATACACGCTGGAAATAATTTATTGTCTACAAATTTGTCAGCCAGAGGGATGAGCAACCCATATTCTTTAAAGCCCTTACTTATGCTCAACTTAGCAATATATTCAATAATTTCAAGTAAAACCATTAAATATAAACTACCATCTAAAATTCCCCCCTTCCCCAGCCCAGGGGCCTCGCCACCTAGCCTATAACCTTCCTGGGGCCCATCCCGCCATTTTTTGTTTCAGAGGTTTCCTCCTATCTTTCACCGTTCAGGAGAAATAAAAAGCCCGCGTTGGGGGGCCCGAAAAAAACAAAAAAACAAACAAACAAAAACTTCAAGTGATATATAGATATATAGATATATTTATCAAGCCAAGGGAAAAATAATCAATCACGTTTGAGTGGTTTATTGAAGAAAATGAGTTTTGAGACCTCAACTTGCATTATAGTTTCCTTTTCCTATTTACATCAACGTCTGCTTCTTTTCTTACCAGTGGAAACAAATTCTCCCCCCCCCCCCCTTTACTTCCTCATACATTGCAAGGGGGGTGAATCGATTGTATTTTGAGATGAAAAAAAGAATAAATGTAGAGTGTATACATTCCTTCTCCACAAGCTACAGAAAACACTTCAACTGCTGTGAGTGGAAAAAAGTAATCAATGTCATTAGGGGCATTATATTTGTAAAACATGCGTGGGGATGGGTGGTTGTTGGGGTCAGCTGACATTTAAAAAAAAATAAGAATCAAGGAAATAAGTTGGAAAGGAGAGATAAAGAGGGTAAGGAAGTGTGGGAGGAGTGGAAATAAAAGGGAAACTTAAGGTTGAGAGGAGATAAGTGTGAGGAAGGGGCAAAACATGCTCGTTTGGAATTACTGTAGGCTGTCAGCGCAGGTTTGAACCCCTTATACTGAGACCATTTGCCTTAAGTCAGACAATTGGATTGTAAGCCTGGTGTTGGCTTATGGTTGGGGTGGCTGACTTTTGATCTTTAGGTCCTGAGTTTGAGCCCTGTTGGCCACTGAATTAACACCAGGTGGGGTTGACTCAGCCTGTCATCCTTCTGAGGTTGGCAAAATGAGTACCAGCTTACTTGGAAGAATGAGCCATTCGAGTATCCTGTGTATCGGGACATGGCATCAGTGACATAGTTGTGCCCCAACAAAATGACAGCTACCTGGCAGCCAAGCTTCCATATGCAAGCAAAAGAAGAAGCCAATAGGATTGATAACAATTTTTTTTTATTGTTGGTGTTGCATATGTATTCCAGTATAAAAGCCCATCAAGAATGACGGGTTGGGATTATTTTATTCGAAATATTCAAGGAGTTTGGAAGATATGATGTTTCGTATCAAGAAGAAGCAATATTTTAAAACACGACATGTATAAATGAAATGCTAACCTATTTTCTTTATCTTCTGGGATGTTTCGTTTCGATGGTACATCCTACATCCTCGTGAGCATGCCAAAGTCTGAATCCTCGGCCTATCGTCAGGTGTGCTTTTATCTTCTTCACTTATTAGATATCCTACGGACAAAAATGAGCACCCATTTTACTCAGCGAGCATCACACATCACGTGCAGCCAATTTCACCTCCCTACGCCTTATATGTATGTTTTTCTTTAACGCATCTATACACCGCTCCTGAAACCCAGTTGCAAGTCACCATCTACATTTCCAATGGAAGAGACGTAATTACTTTCATGGAAAATGTTTTTCAAGGTTTTTTTTTTTTTAAATCCTGAAAAATAGACCACAGTGGACACAGTCGTGTTAAAAGATTGGCCTTTAAAACCATACTTAAATCATCCTTATGAAGGGGGACAAACAAATACACAAACACACATTTTGTTTTATACACGTAGATAATGTGACATGCCAAACCTATCTTCATAAATACTGTACTTGCTCATGAATATCATTTCTAAAACAAAAGTCACCTTTTACTCAAGTAATGTACACTGTACAGCCTAATTGATGATCGTCAAAGCTCATGGAAGAACTGTTCGTGATAAAATAATGAAAAACAATTGAAATCATTTATTTTACTCCTTCGAATCATCAGCACTTTGTGGAAGGAAGGGATGGGGGTGGGGAAGTGTATCGCTTGAGTTTGTGGTTCCATAATTGAGACCTACATATGCAAATTAAAATTCAAACAGGTAAAAGGAGGTACTTTTGTGAACAATGATTAGGTGCACAGAGTAGGGTTTAACGGCAAGAAGGTCATTAGAGTTTGAGGAATTAGGGAAGTGGAGATGTTGAGTGACGTGTGATGACAACTTGCATAAGAGTCATACGAAGTTTTGTCACGTCACTTGTAGCTTTGGAACTGAAAGGTCTCGGCGAGATTGGCAACATTACATGTACAGTATACAATCTCAGCTATATTTCCTGATATATATATTTGGAAGTGAAAATGAAAGGTCGAGGTGAGACTGCAAGCTTTTCACACCTTGTTTTTGTTTCTATGAATTTAAAACGATCGCATCTAGTGTGAGGACGTCGCAGAAAATGAAAACATCTGAAGTCATGGTGATGCAGAAGCAAAATGCATATGAAATACACAAATATATTTTAACATTTCTTCTGAACACTTGTTTAATCTGTTTGGCCCTTGCATCCACTGTGGAGGTTAAAACAGCCACCGCATTAACCACAGTTTGTAAGGAAGACATGTGCTGGGATGAAAAATTGTCTGATCGCTGGATGAAATGCCCTTGAGAGAATGGAGATTATATACAAGTAAAATAACTCGCAGATTTGCCCGGCATTGCGTGAACAAGTAGAAGTGACGAAGTAACATTTTGTAGCCAATCACAAAGATTGATTCATTGATTGGCTGATTGGAGCTCTGCTTCAATTTGCACGTTCGTCCGACCCTGAATACGTCTGAATACAAATGGCTTCGCATTTTGAATGTGGACACGCTTTCCATTTTGCTTCCTCTTGGTGTTCACAATTCAGCATCCAAAAAGGCTGTGATGAATATCCCGTTAACAGTGTCCCCCTCCTCGCACCTTACACCACCTAATTTTTTTTCTCCCCAAAGCAGATGCGGTCAGGCTTTGCGGTGACGGGATGGGTGGGTGCTTTCTAGATTTATACTAGAAAAAAAAAAGTAAAAAAAAAAAAAGAAAATACATGGAGGGATAAAATCTCAAAAAAAAACAACCAAACAAGGCAGGAATGACACCACGATATGACACCACAATCATCGTGTGGATTACCATCACGACATCTTTTGATGCTTTACTTTGTTGTGGGATTGTAGGATTGTGATGGATGAAGAAGAAGAATGAAGAAAAAGAAAAACAATGAAGATTGACACCACATTACGATACCACAATATGACGCCACATAACAATATCAAACGATATCGTGTCGCTCAACCAGAAGAGGATTGTGGTATCGTCATGTGGTGTCAATCTTCATTGTTTTAATCCCTCTTCATCCATCACAATCCCACAACAAAAGTAAAATGTCAAAAGATATCGTGATGGTAATCCAAAAGAGGATTGTGGTGTCGCATTGTGGCATTGTAATGGGGTGTCATTCTGCTTCTTTGTTCTTCTTCTTCCTCCACCGCAAGTAAAATGTCAAATGATCTTGTGATGGTAATCTGTAAGAGGATTGTTGTGTTGTATTGTGGAACCATAATGGGGTATTGCAATGTGGTGTCCCACCTTGTTATTTTTTTTGAGACTTTATCCCTCTATGTTTTTACATTTTTATACCATTTTTTTCTAGTTTCTGTTGTTTTTTTTGTTGTTGTTTTTTCGGAGGAGCATATAAAGTTTATAAAGAAAGCAAAATACATGTATAGAGATCAGTGAGATAATATACTGACATCAGTGTGTATCACCCACTGAGCTGTGTTGTGTATATATATATATTATATATATAATATAATATATAATATATATATATATATATATATATATATATATATATAATAATTGTTGCGAATTTCGCGCCCCGGCGTGCGACGGCCACGTGACTCGAATCGCGGCACGTCTCGCCCACCGGACGGACAATTCTGTCGTGACCCTCTCGGACTAACGCCGGAGCCAGTCACGGGTGGGCCTTTCGGCCTACCCGATCGTGCCAATCGGCCCCGCGTGGGATAGGGTTGTTCGCCAACATCGACCTACCTAAGTACCACGCGGATGGTAACCGGGTGATCGCACCTCGCCGCAGGTCGACTTCGGACACGAACCGCTTAAGCGGTTCGTTCCGTGCTATCGGGGATAACCGAGCGGTGTTATCGTCGGCCTCGACGGTTCAATTAATTATCGGGCGTATCACGCCACTCGAACCCTTTACGTGAAGCAAGATGGAGACCCAACAAAGGAAAGGACGCAGCGAAACGGGGAACAATTCAACACAAGCACTTTATTTACACGACACACGGAGAGCACAATATACAGCAAATGAAACAAAAGAAATAGTGACGCAGCTCTACAACCGACTACGCGCACACACGGCAACACTTAACAGTTCTACTTTACGAGACATGGCGCCACACACACACGTTCACACAGAACCCAAAAGAAAAGAAGAAAGGAAGTCGCGACTTCCCTGTGCGTGTCGTCCACCTTGGCGACCGCAGTCTCGAGTCCCTCCAGTTTCGAACGATCCTCCCGTTTCGAGCTGCCCTGGGTTTCGAACGATCCTCTTAGTTTCGAGCTGCCCTGGGTTTCGAACGATCCTCTAGTTTCGAGTTGCCCTGGGTTTCGAACGATCCTCTCAGGAACTCTGTCTGTCCACCTCTTTTGTAGGGAGGTCCTTCCCCCTCTCTCCGCCCCGCGCCCGCCCGTTCAGACGCGTCACATCGCGCACACCGCCAATCGGGAGAGGACACGCCACCCCCCCTCCTCTCCTCACTTCGTGGAGGGGGAACGAGATTCAAGCGGGAAATGTTCGCGCGGCGTTTTGGGGGGAGATGTTTGCGCGGAAGGTTTTGGGCGGGAGATGCCCCTTCACGCACTGGTTGCTGCTGCTGCCACTCCGCTCCTCCATCCGTCCCGCGGAGATCGGTGACCGCATGATGCTCGATGAATGGCGAGTGGTGAAGATGCTGGTAGCGCAGCTTGTGGAAGGTGGCGTCGTGGCGTGAGTGGAGTGATTGTTGGCGTCGAGGTTGTTGGCGTCGTGGAGTGAATGGAGTGATCGTGGAGATGTTGGTTGTGGCGATGTTTGTTGTTGTTTTGTGCACCAACTAACAATAAGAACAGAAAAATGACTGACTCAAAGTGTCGCAGCCCGAATGAATCACATTAATTCCTCTAAACAACGGGTTTGGGGCTAACTATACACGTACTTCAGAAATACCTCACCTACGGGCCTGAATGGTGGTTGCGAATTTCCACAGCCGTAACAATATATATATATATATATATATATATATATATATATATATATATATATATTATATGTTGTTCGTCTTTGGGCTGCTCCGTTAAGGATCGCCACAGCGCGGATCATCCGTTATAATCCGCTATACTGATTTGGCATAGGTTTTACGCCGATGCCCTTCCTGACGCAACCCTGGTCGCCTCTTATGACACAGGGATAAGGATTGGGTTTCGCCATGATTCCGGCTGCCCTACACCCTCTCATAGCGCGCCCCAGCGCAGAGCTCCCGTCCTCAAGCGATCCCCAACCCAAGCCTCCGAGTAGCCGGATTACAGGCGCACGCCATACGCCCGTTGTGTGTGTAATATATATAATATATATATATATATAATATATATATATATATATATATATAAAACTGGAGTGAACTTGCAGCACACACTATTGAGGCCAAGCAGCCACCATGTTGGAATACCCTTCCCTTGCTAGAACATGAGAGGTACAGGAACAGCTGAGTGTGATAAGTGCTGGACTTCATCATGTTCCATTGACAGAATGTTTCACATTTGGTTCCACATTTCCACTTTTGTTTGTTTTCCTTCGGTACCTTGTACTAGAGCTATGATGGTGACTGACAAAACTGAGAATCTGATTTTACCAAGTCAGAAGAGTCAAGTTGAGTTGGTTTCAGTGCGGAATAATTGAATTTCAGATCCTCAATAAAATGGAATGAAAATGGGTGGGTGGGGAAGGTTTGTTTTTAAAATAACACTTCCTCACAGAGTCCATGACGATGTTCCTTACAAAGTCCACAACTATGCACCTTACCAAGGGCGTAGCCAGAGGTCCAAAAGTGATGAGGCGAAAAGAGGTGAACTGTCCTATTTAGGTATTGTAATAGGAGTGGAGATAAGAGTAATCAGAGCACTGCCGGGTAGCTTTGATAGTTTACTCCCCAGGAGGCTCAGATGGCCAGAGGGCTCAGGCCAGATCATATTTCAGGAAATGAGCGACGAGGCAACTGCCTCGTCTACCTCAGCCTGGCTACACCCTAGCTTACAGACAGAGTCCACAACTATGCACCTTACAGAGTCCACAACTATGTTCCTTACAGAGTCCGCAACTATGCACTTTACAGACAGAGTCCACAACTATTTTCCTTAAAGACAGAGTCCACAACTATGTTTGTTCCTTACGGACAGAGTCCACAACTATGTTCCATACAGACAGAGCCCACAACTATGCTCCTTACAGACAGAGTCCATAACTATGCTCCTTACCGAGTCCATAACTATGCACCTTACAAAGTCCATAACTATGCTCCTTACAAAGTTCATAACTATGCTCCTCACAGACAGAGTCCATGATTATGTTCCTTACAAAGTCCATAGCTATGCACCTTTGAGACAGAGTGCATAAACATGTTCATTACAGAAAAAGTCCATAACTATGTTCCTTACAGAGAGAGTCCATAACTATGCTCCTTACAGACAGTCCATAACTATGCTCCTTACAGACAGAGTCCTTAACTATGCTCCTTAAAGACAAAGTCCATAACTATGCTCCTTAAAGACAAAGTCCATGACTATGTTCCTTTCAAAGTCCATAACTATGCACCTTACAGAGTCCATAACTATGTTCCTCACAGACAAAGTCCACAACTATGCTCCTTACAGAGAGAGTCCTTAACTATGCTCCTCACAGACAGAGTCCATAACTATGTTTTTCCTTAAACCAAAGTCCGTGACTATGTTCCTTTCAAAGTCCATAACTATGCACCTTACAGAGTCATAACTATGTTCCTCAACAGACGAAAGTCCACAAACTATGCTCCTTACAAGAGAGTCCTTAACTATGCTCCTCACAGACAGAGTCCATAACTATGTTCCTTACAGAACAAAACAACAAAACAGATACACACAAACACACAGTGGCTCAATATCACTGTGAATCCTTTGCTGGTGATTATAATATTATATGTAAACATGATAAATTAAACACATAAACCGAATCAGCGACTCTGATAAGGCAAATACTGTCGAGTTGAAACTTAACCGCCGAGAGCCATAATAATACCATTGTTAACCATTTCAAAATCTGATTTAATAAGGAATAATAAATGTCAGTGTTTGTGTATGTGTTTGTGTATGTGCGTGCGTGCCCTTCATAACTCCAAAACCATGAAACCAATCAGCCTGAAACTTTACTTGCAAACAAAGGGAACTCCAAGGAAGTGCAAGAGTGAAAATTGGGTGTTTGGGTTAATTAAAACACCCTTTTGAAGATAATTAATGGACTTTTTAACTATATCCTTCATCAGGCGAACCTCGGCCACCTCACTATATGTAGGGTCTTAAGGCGCATCCTGGGTTACGTTGTTGGGGTCTGAAACCACCCATGTTTTTTGGCTTGCTCAACCATGGCTTGACTTGGAACAGGCCGTAATGATTTTTTAACAATAAAGTTTTTTTTTTTCACTTTCCTCACTCTTATTATCGATTCCATGTTCATCATACCCAAGAATGACTGGATACATTGCAATGCTTATAAACGCCCGGAGACGCCAGCGTATGTGGCATTATTTCATTTATGCACAGACGATAACCTCATGAATCTCTTAAACTAAGCCGAATTACAAAATTTAAGCTCCAGAATTGAACTTAGCAGCAGTTCCAACGACAAAAAAAGTGTTCATTTGTCCAATTTGTCCATTGCTTTGGCGTTTCCGGGTGCATGGGTTTAATGGACGGCAATTAGTAATCGCTTGCCAAGTCAAGCGTTCCATTGAAGTGCTGGCTTGAGTGCTAAAGCCACTTGCTGAGCGCCCTATAGTCGAGAGTGGTACAATTCGTGTCCCGATCGGAATGTACAGTCAACAGTTACGACAAGGTGGAGATACGGATACAGATCACACGAACGTGGTACATATGGGTAGATTTGGAACTGTACGGACTCTCCTTGCCTTTCATGTTACATGTGGACATGGCTTTCCTGGTGGCAATGTTTCATCGCATATCTTATGGAGGTTATTTCAGATTTTCCTTTGTCCTCGTGCCCGTTTCTCAAGAATTTGGTTATCAAATTTGCTTTACAGAGGTTATTTGGTTTCTCTTTGTGAGTTTCAAAGCAAAATATATTTCATAGCACCTGATTTCTGAGCCATTTGTTGTATTAATGAGTTTTCTAAATTACCGAGCCAAATGTTTTTCCACCTGTCACACGCAGCTGTTCATAAAGAATGATGTTTGTGAACATATCCCTGAAACGTCTATATAAATGCAACGTTGTTTATCGGTGAAAGCTACTCAAGGTTTTTGGGTTGTACACAGTATGCTCTGGAGTCAGTAATCACACAGACTCCAACCTGCCGATTCCCGAAAAATTACCGATATCACCCAAACGCTGATATATACTGTGTGTGAGAGAGAGAGAGAGAGAGAGAGAGAGAGAGAGAGAGAGAGAGAGAGAGAGAGAGAGAGAGACAGAGAGTATGTGAGGAAGAGAGAAGAGAGGAAGAGAGAGAGAGAGAGAGAGAGAGACGAGAGACAGAGACGAGATGGAGAGACAGAAGGAGACGAAGAACGAGTAAGAGAGATACATGAGCAGAGTAGGACAGAGAGAGAACGAAAACACGAGAGAGACCAGATAGAGAGAGAGGAGACGAGAGACAGATGCGAGAGAGAGAGAGAGAGAGGAGAGAGAGAGGAGACAGGAAGAGAGAAGAGAGAGAGAGAGAGGAGAACAGAGAAGAACGAGCAAGAGAGACAACGAATGAGTCGTTAATTGTGTACATTGATGCTGAGTGAGTAGATAGCGAAGAGTGCAGTTATGTCTGTATGAGGGACAGAGGAGAGAGAAAGCGGAGATAGAGCGGAGAGAGAGCCAGAGGAGAGAGAGAACAGAGCGAGAGAGAGAGACAGAGCGAGAGAGAGACAGAGCGAGAAGAGACAGAGCGAGAAGAGAGAGCAGAGCGAGAGAGAGAGACGAGAGAAGAGAGACAGAGCGAGAGAGAGACAGAGCGAGGAGAGAGACAGAGCGAGAGAGAGACAGAGCGAGAGAGAGACAGAGCGAGAGAGAGACAGAGCGAGAGAGAGACAGAGCGAGAGAGAGACAGAGCGAAGAGAGACGAGATCGAGAGACGAGACAGAGCGAGAGCGAGAGCGAGAGAGACAGAGAGCGAGAGAGAGAGAGAGAGACAGAGCGAGAGCGAGAAGCGAGAAGCGAGAGCGAGAGAGACAGAGCGAGAGAGAGAGAGACAGAGCGAGAGAGAGGAGAGAGAGAGAGACAGAGCAGAGAGAAGAGAGAACAAGAGAGAGAGACAAGAGACAGAGCGAGAGAGAGGAGAAGAGAAGAGCAGAGAGAGACAGAGACAGAGCGAGAGAGCGAGAGAGCGAGAGAGCGAGAGAGCGAGAGGCGAGAGAGCGAGAGAGCGAGAGAGCGAGAGAGCGAGAGGCGAGAGTGGAGAGTGCGAGAGAAGCGAGAGAGCGAGAGAGCGAGAGAGGCGAGAGAGCGAGAGAGCGAGAGAGCGAGAGAGCGAGAGAGCGAGAGTGCGAGAGTGCGAGAGTGCGAGAGAGCGAGAGAGCGAGAGAGCGAGAGAGCGAGAGAGCGAGAGAGAGCGAGAGAGCGAGAGAGCGAGAGAGCGGAGAGCGGAGAGAGAGAGAGAAGAGAAGAGAGAGGAGAGAGAGAGAGACAGAGACAGGACAGAGACAGAGACAGAGCGAGAGACAGAGAGACAGAGAGACAGAGAGACAGAGAGATTTTTGCCTTTATATATTGGTACATATGTGACAGGAATAAAGATTATCAATGGCACTGTCTATAATGTTTGGAGGAGAGACATAACATTTCGGATGATGCTCAGATATACCTCACAGTCACTGCATTCAAAATGGCTAGATATATTATTTTAGAATTGACAAACGTAATATGAAACTGAATTGACAATCTGGTGAAACCGAACGGAGAGAAAGTATGAAGAGGACCCCGTTTCATGCACAGCTTTACCGTTTACTCAACAACTTGTCTTGCAATGAGGAACTATTGCATTGACAAATTAGGGAACTTGTGCCGATACTTTTTACAAACTACACCACATTCTTTCCCAGAAAATTTCCGACACGTGTCTACCGGAACAAAACCTCAGGTGAATGCACGAGATGGTATGGAAACACTATTCTTCCTTTCACTAATGCTTACAAAATGACTCATCTGATTGTTTAGTTGCCAAGCACTGACATGTAAAGTAAGACAATTAACCTTTTTGGGGTTTACTTATCGACATTGAGTAGTTAAACTCTGTCCCATGAAGATACAGCTTGTCAAATTGCACAACTTGGTGAAAAACACGTTTTGGAGACTATGTACACAACTGCTCAAGAGTTTTAGAAAACCCCTATTTTTCCAGTTTTTACTGAAATTTAAGCAGTTTAATGTTTCAATGTACTCTGAAATTAAAGCAAAGA
>CM068956.1:86198813-86222548 GCA_035128595.1 Eptatretus atami | reverse complement strand
AACCTGCAGCTCGAAGTCTTCACTTCACAGTTGAAACTGAGACTTCCTTATTTCGACCAGTGTTAAGCTGTGCTTGAAGCCGCTGTCCTGTGAGCCGCCTATCATGCAAGCTGTTGACGCTCAGAAACTTATCTTCTGATTGTGTTGTGGCTTTGGATCTTGCCAACCTCTTCCTCTCAGAGTTTCCTCCAGTTTCCAAGTGCCTTTTGATGGTGTAGGAAACTGTACTCAGGCCTGTCACATTTGCCACGGCGGCCGTGGGGTCTCCAAAATCTACGGCCACTAGCAATTAACGGCGGCCGCAGTATTTCCACGTCACACAATGTAGCAGTCAAATATGTTTTTATTTTTTGCGAGCCGCACGGCGTATTTATAAATTGTGGAAACCGAAAACGTGGGTTGCCGATGGTCTTTGATTTGATGTCGCACGGTGACCTTAAGGGGGCCCTGCGGCGGCCATAGAAATTTCAAGGCAGACGCAAGGTAGCCTCAAGGTGCCCGCAAGGTGACCGCAGGGGGGCCCAAGGCGAACGTGCGGCCAGACGGACGGTAACGAGTGGGTTCTCTTTTTTTTTTACCAGTTTTTTTTTTTTCGGCTTGTCGAATTGCTACGCGAACGTAGAAATGAAAAAAGTTATAACTCACGTTATAATTCCACGCGACCCCTACGGCCTGTAAAAGATAGCCAAACGGCGTAGTGCCACCCTGAGGCCACCGCAGAAACTCTGCGGCTGCCGCACGTTTTTGTCAATTCAGAGGGCGTCGGCCGCCGTATCCTCGCCGTAGAGCAAATGTGACTTAGGCCTCACTGACACCTTGGCTTCTTTGCAATTTCTCTGAAGGAAGACCTACACTTTTAAGGGTTATAATGGTCTGTCTGTCTTCCTTTGTTAATTGTTTTTTTTCTCACCATTATTACAGCAACATACTACTTCCTGCAGTGCAATATTGTCCAATTAATGCTTCAGAGGGTGCAGCAACACAGTCTCTCTCAACACTGCTTTTTACAGACAGGGTTTGTAACTAATCAACAAAAGTTGGGACACCTGTAGGAATTGTTTGCATCAACTTTCAAGGCTTAATTTACTCCATTGCTGCAGAATAGCTGCAGTTGCTAACCCATACTTGTTCCCTGAAAAGGGCCTTTTTTAAAAACTCTGAAATGTACATGATTTTCAATTTTGGTAACCTAAACTTTTTTTAACCTCTGGCAGTTTACCGCTTAGCTTTGTACCATTTCAGGTTATTCACTGGACTTGAACTGATTAAATTCAGTAAAAACTGGAAAAATGGGGGTTTTCTAAAACTTCTGACCAATAGCGTGCTATTATGTATGCAAAATTGCAGAATTAAAAGAATCCCTCTCCATATGATTGGTGTACATTAATCTTCACTTTGATCTCCTACTTCTATAAATGCCACCCCCCCCCCCAAACCCCTCCCTCACTTCGTTGAAAGTCTGTGTGTGTCTGTCTCTCTCTGTCTCTCTCTCTCTCTCTGTCTCCCTCTCTCTCATGCAATATGTAGACAGCTCTTTGTGGGATTATTCACCTAAGGTGAATGCTAAAGTCCCTCTAGTTTCTAATTATGCAATTCTCACACATTACACTTCATTCATTATAACTTTTTGACAAATACCTTTCAGTTTTTGTTTGCAGCACAACTCTTATGGAGAGTGTTTGGGCTGGCAGGATGGCATTGAGGTGTGCACACTTCCCTCTCAGCCATCTAGCCTGGGTTTGAATCTCAGCCAAGCTATAAACTGTCATCCTGGTGTTTCACAGGCAAGGTGATTCATCAATTTGTTTGCTGTCCCTCAGAAGGATGTTAAAACTGGGCATATCATTTGCACACATCCACCTCAGAAGTACATTTGTACACATCAACTCAGTATCATTTGTACACATAAACAAAGTATCATTTGTACACATCCACCTCAGAAGTACACCCATCGCTCCCTCTCAATTCCATCTTCATGTGCTGCACAGCAGCATCGCCGTGCGTCAAAGACGACCCGGCAATGTCACGCGCTGGAAGATGTGTTATTTAATATTTGGCATGGGGAAAGTGTACTTTGAATGTAGCTCTACTTGTTTATATTATTATTAATATTATTATTATCATTTTGTAATAATGTTCATATTATTATGTAAGATCAGGTCATTGAAAGGATCAGACTGTGCATGACATTATAATACGTTAGATCAGCTCTAGCCCTTGATGAACATCATAAGACTCACCATTCTAAATGCCCCATCTAAAATGTACTTCCTTGAGGGTGTTGTGGACAATGTCACATGTCACACTTGTTAAAGACCTTTATTAGCGAAAGGCCGAGCCAGCGGCTTACCGAGTTGCCTCGCAATTCAAGTCAGCTTGGGTCCGATGGTCTGTAGGGGATGCGATAAGCATAGAAAGCCTCAAGAACATTGGGTTTCCTCCCTTTCAGTTTAGTGTTAAACAGCAGTAGCGACTGTTTTAAAAGGCAATCATACATGTTTGTGGTATATAATATTTTTACTTCTGGTAGGGGTGCTCGACAAAGCGCCACGATAAGCTATTTATACACGTCAACACAGCATTTGTCCAAGGAGGAAAAATCCCCTTGGGGAGTGAGGATAGCAGCCTTGGAAAATGCCACGATAAGCTATTTATACACCTTAACACGGATTTCGCCCAAGACGAAAAACTCACTTGGGAAGGGAGGCAAATTAAGTCGCTACAACTTCCGTCATGTGACCCTTAATCTCCGTGACAAGTTTGGTTGAGATTGTATAAGTAACGACCGAATGTATTACAGTCAAACAGACAGACAGACAGACACCAAATTGCGTATTTTAGTACGATGAAAAGCATCTTACTATAATTCACCGTCTGTCTCTGTCTGTCTGTCTGTTCCCAGGTACCACAAAAACGGCTGAACCGATCGCAAACATTTTTTGGGTGTGTAATCCTGGGACCCCTTGGAGTAAAATAGGCATAAATATAATAACATGACCCCCTTGACGGCTCCCGTAGGGAGCGGGTGCTTCTCGTGGGAACAAGGAAAACAAGACAGAGCATTTAACAATGCAGAGCCTTGCCTAGGGATATAGATTTTACAGTTTATTCTTGAGAAAGAACGATCTACGCTCGCATATTGAAGTAGATATGCGTGCAGACTCAAACCCACTCACTGACACATGCACTGATTACAAGATTGCAATCACCTCTCCGATCCTTTTTGGTGTGCATGAGGCTAATTAAAATTGCCATGCTCTCCTGAACATTCCTCATGCATCTTTATGTTGGTTAGAGCGGAAGTTCTGGGTAAGGTCATGCACCATTTGCCACAAGACATTTCCATGCATGAATATCATGGTTGAATGCTGTTGTAAGTTGAAATGCGAGAAAGCCAAATGCCAACATTAAAATTGACTTGCAGATATCTGTCTACGACGGGTATGGGGGACAGGACGGATCACAATACTCGGTTACAGTAGTTTCTTTGGATGGTTTGTGCCACATTCAACAGCTTAGTTCATATTGGTGGTGTGTCTGGGTGCCCATGGTAGCGTTTGAGACCGGTCGCTTTAGATTGTTGGCCTTGACACATAGTGCCGGATGAGTAACACAAACGATTTGAGATATTCATCGTTTCTATATTACCTCCATCAACAGATTAACAACATGGCAGGATAAAAGTCGTAAATGCTGAGTTGAACAAACGTCCTGAACTCATGGACTTAGTAAAGTAAAGAACGTCGTCTGGGACCCGGCTGTCGGTTTGCCACCGAACACTGCTGATTGTGACGTCATCGATTCCCTCTTTGAAAATTCTATCTATTGATAGAAATATTGAAAATATTAATTTTAATATAATATATTAATATAAAATATTAATATTGAAAATATTAAATCTTTTGAATCCGCTATCACCTGCCTAAATACATGGAACACATAATGTGAAGATTTCGGAAGTATGAACAGAATATGTTTGGAGAAAAGTGTGTTAGAAGTTCCAGGCTTATGCCCATTACATTATTATGGTTATATTAATATTATGATTATGATATTCGATTTTTTTGAATCCGCTATCACCTACGTGAATACATGGAACACATAATGTGAATATTTCGGAAGTATGAACACAATACGTTCGGAGAAAAGTGTGTTAGAAGTTCCAGGCTTACGCCCATTATATTATGATTTACAGTGACTGATAATTAAACAAGCCGGTAGGTGGACATGGGTAGTCGCCTACCCAATAGAACCTGACGTGATGGAATGACCTGAGGGAATGACCTGAGGATTAAGCACAAGAAAATTCATGATTCTAGCTTCAAGGGTTAATGCTGCAGATTGTTTTTTCGTTAAAATACCCCCACATTTAGAGGTTTTTCGGCCGTTGCTAGGCAACGGAGGGTCCATAGCAACAGTTCTTTCTCACACATAACTAGGACATACCATGAACCTACCATACCAGTTCATGTATATCTGACTCATAGTCTCTGAGATATAACGAACTTCGTTTTTTTATTGTTTTTGACCAGGGTTCATTCAAAGTCTATCTTCTCCAACAGTTTTCATAGGATCCGGCTGGAAATTTTTGACAATATGGCTGAATGTACTGCCCACAGTCGCTCGTGGCCCGATTTTGATTTCGAAAAAATAATTTTTTTATGATTTTTCAAAAATGTCAAAGTCCCGTTGCTAGGCAACGGTGGTGTCCATAGCAACGGTTCTCATTTGCACACAACTAGGTCATGGTATGAACCTACCAACCAAGTTTCATCGAAATCGCCATTGTATTAACGGAGCACTGGACCGAACAGAGGGACAGACAGACAGACAAACAAACATATCGACGGAAAAACTGATAACAAGGTTAGAACAAATTTCAAAAATTAAAAAAAATATATTTTTTTTTCAACTGGATCTACTACCCAATAAATAAATAAACATGCAACAAATGGTCTTACTGGCATTGCTATTCCTTGGTTAAAAAAAAAAATCATAAAAAATAAATAATCAACCCTACGCCTCCAACCTTACCCGATGGAGATCTTTGGCATGGTCGTCATGGTGCCAACTGATCTATGCTCTTCACTACATGTTGCTGGATGATCTACATCTCAGCAAGGCAGTCATTCCTGTACTAATGGAGCTTTTTCATTGGATCCAACGGTGATGGGATGGTAAGGGAGGTGATAGGACGAGAGGGCAGATAGCAATAACAACGGTCATTCATAAATCCCCTTCTGGTGAAACTCCGAAAACCCAGAATCACTGCTGACTGCTGCTTATTTGTTTCTCTTTATCCCCCCCTCCCCCCCCCCACATATGGAACCAATTTCCACATTCTCTTCAATCTCATTCTTCCATCCAGGTTTTTCAAGACAGCTCTTCACCACCATCTCAGATCATCCCCCCATCTAAAACCATGATCTTTTCTATCCCCATTAACCCCCTTACATGCACCTACAAGCCTACCACCCTCCAAATTTCCAGATTCTCCTTCCTCAGAGTTTGCTTCTGTATCCATATTGTCCACCCGATGTGTCCTCCCCTACCCCTCATTTCTCCCCACACCCATTTGTCTTAATCTCCCTCTATTTTGTCCTTCAACTCCACTGTTGGTGTTTCCTCCTCTCTTTCTGCTGTTTATTTTGTTCTGTTGCATCCCAATCCGTTCAGTGTTCGAGCTCTTCCATGAGCTTTGACTCTGCATACAAAAATAAATAAATAAATAAAAACTCTCGAACACTGTGAACATATTTTTCTTCGAAATCAATTTTTTCTCTCCAAAATATCATTCTGCATGTAAAACACTTCATTTTGATCATTTATATTTTGTCGGTGAACAATTTTGATTCTATTGTTCATGTTTACAGTGGTATAGGTCGCTGCATGCTGTGAATGTCACCACATCTTTATGTGCTTCTCTGTTATTCTTCCCAGCATTGCTCTTCCAAGAACCTCGAGTTTGTAAATCATCATTTAAAAAAACAGAATGCAAGTCCTCATGGAGGACCCAGCCCACAACCACACCTTAGAAATTGGATGTGTCAGTTTTACATTTAAATAACTAACTTAGCAAATAAATGAATAAATAAATAAATAAATAAATAAAGCTCATGGAAACGTAAAAAGACCTTTAAATAATTCAAAGTGGTATGTTGGTAGTGGTGATGGTAAAGTGTGGAAAATCAATAATGAAATACCTCAAAGCTGTGTTTCATTAAAGAGGATAAAGTGGATAATAAATAAATAAATATTTGAAGGTGGCTTGCAGGTAGCAGTGATGGGAAAGTGCATATAAATAAATAAACTAGAGAGTTCGAAGAACACCTTACCCTGCGTTTGTCTTGAGGACAAAAAGGACATGGGAAGGGTCTTTTTAAACTCTTGCTTTGCACTTCCAAGCCTGATGTATATTGCCTTTGTTCGTGAACTTTCAATAATAGACATGATGACAACCATACGAAGCCGATGGGTCAAGCGGAACAGTCCAGAGCTCAACCTTCTAAAAAAAACTCTTATCAGAGAAACTGACAATGTTGGAATGATCTTTCAGAAAAAGATGCACTTCAACAAACAGATCCTTTGATCGAAGTTAGCTCTGTCATTGCATCATTAGGCACAGTCATTTCTGTCAGAATCCCACTGTTACTCCATCCTCAAAGCACGCAGCAAATTTATATGGTTGAGACGGCATACAACTTTGCCCAAGTGCTGCAAAATTGAAGGTTTTTGGAAGGACAAACAAGGCAATTTATGTTCTACAGTATATATATATACAGTATATATATATGTATAATATATGTTACGGCTGTGCAAATTCGCAGAACACCATAAAGGTCCTTAGTTCAGTTGATCGATACGTCTGTGTTCAGTTAGATTTCCCCACCGTTGTTTAATGGGATTTATTCGTGTCACAGGGCTGTGATCTTTGAGATAGCCGTTTTTCTTTCGCTATCGTTATTTTGGACCACCACCACCAACATCGCTCTCAAACAACCGCTCCAGACCCACCGTCCTTCAACAACCACAACCACACCTGCCTCTCAACAAACCACGCCATCCTCACCACTCTGCCAGCAACCGTCAACATCTCCACACCACAAACATCGCCTCACCTTCGTCTCCGAAACGACGCCATCTTTGCACCAGCCGCGGCGAGTCCCCAGCAAACAGCGTCGCTGCAAACCGACGCGGGGGTTCGTGTTTGAGCGCAAGCGACGGTGATTCCACGCACGTCCGCTCTGTAAAAGCTTCACCTCGGAAAAGGGATCACAGGAGAGAATGGGCGGGGCCTGTGGGGTCGAAGGGTGATGATTCAAACACGTTGGCTCGCTCTCGGAGAATCGGATCCAGAGGGCGGTGATTTCTACAAGTCCGCTTTCCGAGCAGAGGTCAGAGGTCAGAGGTGAGAGGGCGGAGATCAGATCTCGTCTCACCAGCCCTATAAAAGGCCGCGCAGAGCGCCAGTTCAACGAGTCGGGTCTGGAGGCGAGTCTGGAGAGGTCGAGGAGCCGCGTGGAAGTCTGAAGCCTGCAGTATCTGGAGAAGCTGAGGAGAACGAGGAAGCGCAAACGGGACGCGGCTAAGCCTGCTGTGCCGCGCAGAGCTGCGAACGTGTACGAGCCGGAGAGAGATCGCCCGCCAGCGCCAGAGGTCCAAGGTGATCGGGCTTCGGGATGGTCCGAGCATCCCTGAGGAACGGACAGGTTCTTACAGAGCATCAACTCTAAGAGAGCAAAGCCCATTCGTTCCTCTCAGGCATTGCCGGCCGGGGCCCGTACCACCAGGCCTGAGCCGGACCGCGGTTACGCTAGCTGCCGTGGGGAAGGAGCGTCGTGGGTCGCCCAGCAAGGAAGGTAACCTGCGGCCTCGCGTCTGCGGAAGGCCTCTGCGGTCTACACGGCTCCAGTTATAAAGGCCCACGGGCCCAGTCTGACTCCCTTGTCTATGGGGTGGTCTTTCTCCTGGATTTTGCTTTCAATGCATGTTGTGGCGCCATGTCTTGCAAGTAAAAACTGTATAAGTGACTGTACATAATTGCTCATAGACAGTCGTAGCGCTTTTTGCTCTTGCTTTATTTATTCCATACCTGCATGACTGTATACATGTGGAAAATAATAAATGTGCTTGTGTGAGTTACCGTTCTCACGTCATTTTTCCCCCATTGAACCGCTATCTCGCTCTCGCAATACTAGTTGGTTTTTAATAACGATAAATAGAATTGGGTCGGCGAGGTCTGGCAATAATACCCACTCGGTTATCCAGAACGGAACGGACCGCTTAAGCGGTTCGTGTCCAAGCAGGCCTTCGCCAAGGTACGGTCCCTCGGTAGGTTACCCGCGCGGGTACGTAGGTATATCGATATTCGGCGATTGACCCTATTTCGCGCGGGTAGAATACGGACTGGGCCGTGGGGGATTAAAAACCCACCCGTGACTGGTTTCTGGCATTGTTCCAGAAAGTCACGACTGAATTGTCCGTCCGGTGGGCGAGACGGCTGCCATTGGCTAAAGCGGTCATTCGCACGCTGGGCGGTAGAGATATCGTAACAATATATATGTATGTGTTATATATCTATATATGTGTGTGTGTGTGTGTGTATATATATATACACACACACACATATATATATATATATATATATATATATAATATATATACATATACATACACATACATATTGTTACGGTTGTGGAAATTCACAGAACACCATTCAGGTTCCCCGAAGATCAGTTATGTCGATAAGTGTGTGTTCCAGGTTATATTTCCCCACCAATGTAAAACGGGAATTATTCGTGTGCCGGGCTGTGAACCTTTGAGGTAGTGTTATTCTTTTCTGTCTTTTATTTTAAACAAACATCTCCTCACCATCTTCTCCACAACCGCCATCATCTCCTCACCATCTCTCCACAACTGCCATCATCTCCTCACCATCTTCTCCACAACCGCCATCATCTCACCATCTTCACCACAACTGCGTGAAGCCGATGATTCCAAACACGTCCGCGTGAAGCCGGTGATTCCAAACACGTCCGCGTGAAGACGTGATTCCTAACACGGCCGCGTTTGACGGCAAGATCGGATCAGAACGGCGAAAGGGCGGAGCCAGCCGGGGTGAAGGGTCGAAGGTGAAAGAGCAAGCACCCCCCCCTCCCCCGAACCCGATAAAAAGCCGTGCTGAAACGCCGAGAGTCCAGTTGAGTGTTG
Organism: Eptatretus atami; assembly: GCA_035128595.1. NCBI lineage: Eukaryota > Metazoa > Chordata > Myxini > Myxiniformes > Myxinidae > Eptatretus > Eptatretus atami. The sequence goes on along the minus strand of CM068956.1, from coordinate 86,213,338 downwards.
GAGTCCGGAGAGTTGAGTTTGGAGCCTGGAGTCCAGTTGAGCAGTTGAAGAGACGCCGAGTCGTCGACAAAGAACGCACGAGTTGGAGAAGAGCGCTGGGAGAGAGCGTTCAAGTTCGCGCTGCGTTGGTGTGGTGGAGTCGGGAAGAGAGCTGGAGAGTTCGGAGTTGGAGTGCGGGCAGAGACATCGAGGGTCGCCCAGCGAGTCACCAAGAGGGTGGCAGGTAGCCGCTCGGTCTCTCGGAGCCCCTTCGTCATCCCGGCTCCGAGCAATTATAAAGGCTTACAAGCCCGGTTCTTCCTTTCTTTCTTGGGGTTTGCATGAAAGTCTGTGGCGCCTTGTCCATAAGTAACAAACTGATTAAATGCATGTACATAATAAATAGACATCGGATGTAGGTTTTTGCTCGTGTCTTTTTCCCCATTTCCCCCCCCCCCCCATTCATTGCATTGCTTGCATGCCTGTGTGGAAATAAATGTCCCCATTTTTGAATGTCACCTGCTCGTTGCGTCCCTTCCTCCATTGACTGCCATAATTGCTTCGGAATATTAGCTGGCTGATTATAAGCCGATAAAACGTACATCTGGTCCGACGGGGCTTGGCGATATAAAAACCGCTCGGCAATCGCAAACGGAACGAGCTGCTTAAGCGGCTCGTTTTCGTGCAGGCTCCGTTGAGGTATAAACTCCGGCATTTGTGTCTGCGCGAATAATTAGGTACATCGACAATTCGGCGATCGACCCTGTAGCGCATGGACAGAAGAGTTGGCTGGTTTATGGTGTGGTTAAAAACACCGTAGCTGGGTTTCGGCGTTGATCCGAAAGCTGTGACTGATTGCTCGTCCGGTGGGCGCGCGTGGCCGCAATTGAGCTAAAGGCGGTCGCCCGCACGCCGACGGGCGAAAATCCACAACAATATAATATATATATTTCAATTGAAATAAAATAGAAGTTTTAAAGCTGTAGAAAAAAAAAACACAAAAAACTGAATCGGAAGTTTACCGCTGATGATGCACCTTCTTCAACACGTTAAATTAGTGATTCGTGCTTCTTGCTTGTGTCCTTTTATGATGTCATCAAGAACAGCAAGTTTCCTGTTCAGAATGATTTTCAATTTTAACTGCCAGGCAGACAGACTGACTGAAGCAATCGCTTTACTGTGACTGCGCACATGTGCTCGGGACGAAACCGTACAATTTGCCAAAGTCAGAGCTAAAGGAGCTACTGCTAAACTGTAGGTTCGTGTTCCGATTTATGTTTCAATTCACGATTTAAAATATAAAAGTCAATTGAAATTTAGTAGTTCCTCAATCAACCACTGACGTCAGACAGAGTGAACCAATTGCTTAATCCCGCTTTGCGCTACGTGTGCATGGTGCAAATTCAAAGTGAAATTTGGGTTGTGGAATGGTAAATGGCATCTAAATAAATAAAGAAATAATTTTAAAATACAAGAAAGCAAACATGACATATGAACCAAAGCTTTTCATGCTGTACTTCTCAAGGTTGAATCACAGCAAGAGAACCAGGAAGTGAGAGAGCATGCATATACAAGCTTGTCTTTGCAAGTTCGACACCGATTTGTTCCTCAGTCATGACGTCAATGGTAATCTGAGCCCCCATTGGTTATTCCAAAATAATTTGAGGTGCTTCATGCCCAATATAATTGTGTCCCAAATCTGAAAGAAATCCATCCAATCATTTTCAAATTGAGGCTCTGGATGGACACATGGACGGACAGACAGACTGACAATACCCAAAAAACAAGCTCCAGTTGGGCTGATGCCCTATTGGGAGTGAAAGAGAAAAATAAAATAATAAGAATCTACATTTTAGACTCTGGAGGAATGGCTCTTGGGCCACAGCATGATTTTGTTTCTTTTTATGGCAGTAGTGAGCTATTTTGAACTTATCAATATTGCCATCAAGTTTTATCTTTTTTGCATTTGTAATTCAAACACACACACACACACACACTCTATATCTCTCTCTCTCTGGTTTATAACTAAAAACAGCCTCAAATCATCCAAGAATGTCTGTTTATTTTCCTTCTTGGCTCAGCGATGGGTGGTAGTGACAAAAGTTCATGCTGGCAAGATAGCCTTGAGGTATGAACACTCACCTCCAAGTTCTCTAGCCTAGGTTTGAATTCTGACCCAGCCATAAACTAACATCCTGGTGTTTCACAGACAGGATGATTCATCAACATGTGTGCCGTCCATTGGATGGATGTTAAACTGGGTGTCCCATCTACCAGCATCGTCGGTGTACTTTAAAGACCCCCCCCCCCCCCCGTGTCCTTCAGAAGAGTTGGCGAGCTATTGCCGGCACCATGAACAAACTTACAAATTCTGCCGTGACTTCCTGTATCGGAGTAGCGAACCGACTAGGATTGTAGCTTCATAACTGTTCCAACAGCATCAATGCTCTGCATAGGGCATGGTAAACAATGGCAACAACAAAAGCTATCTTGTGAATTCAACAATTTATCCAAATTATAGCTAAGAAAAACATCGACACACAGGGCCATTTATAAAAACGATACAGAACTAAAGCACAATCAATAGGATGAAAGCTGGACAAAAATTCGTCAAAACATTTTAAGCAAGGTAGAGAAAGGTATGATATAAAAATCGATCTACTTGAACGCCGCTCCATCATTTATCGAAAATCAATATTTCACCCAATTACATTTGATATTCCGATTTACACACTGGTTTTAAGGGGTAAATATAGGGCATTCAACAGCAAAGAAACCTCTGACATACAAACACATGTCGATGTAGCTTCCTTCCTCGTGAGTCGCACTCAGGCATGCCTTGTCATGACTCAAGTCCGCCACTGGAAATGAACAACATGCAAATCCTTCAATCCTTGCAAGTTTGAACAATGAACACTCGCTCTGCAAGCTGTCTGTGGTCGGGACACTAAGAAGCGACACATTTTGCGTAATGTGTGAATATAACCCATTGATCGGAAATGATACATTCATTTGAACTTGAGAAACAAACATCATGAGCACCTCTGTGAGCTGCTGTAGTTCCACGAATAGTGTACAAATTTCAAACAAGGACGCTTTCAATATCCAGTGTCGTAAAGATTTGCAGCAACAATCCTGTATCTTCTGTTTCGCGAGTGCGTATTGGACCAGGGTACAGTAATTAATTCCACGTGCTCGTTTGTCCATCATTATGAGGCACAGCAATGGTGATGAAGCTAGTCACAACTCGCCGACTCTTCATCGAAGGACACAATGGCATCACTAAGCAGTCCGTATGACGATAACCAATGCTGGCTGATGGGTCCATGGTTCAATAAGTATCCCATCCGACGGACGGCACGCTCTTTGGATGGAACGCCCTACCTGTGAAACACTACAATGACATTTTGTAGTGGAGTCGGGAATCTCACCCAGACTAGACAGCTCAAAGGGAAGTGTGTCATTTATGAGCTATTCTTTCCAGCCCAAGCAACACGAAGTGCCTACAATAACGTGTAAAATATTAATTAATAAAATATCCTTGTGCAGGTTACGATGTTTATTTATAAAAATTCAAAAAATTCAAAAACCGAAGTGCACTCACAATACCATGTCTAGTTGAAAGTAGAAAAATTATTTCTCAAGTGAGATCACAAGTCTAACTTGAGACATTATTTTTCAGTCTTCTATGTCTTCCACGAGCCTTGACCCGATACATACGATCAGGTGATCAACCAAAGTGAAGACGTCAGGATGAAAGAGCGACTTAAATCATGAAATTAATTAAATATTTAGAATGACACTATCCCCAACAAGGTCATTCATACCCATGTTCTCTTTAGCCTCACCTTACACCATTTTATTTACGTATCGAAAAAAAGCATGCATTGCAGGTTGTGTCACTATGACCACACAATGCGAGACGTACTACTCCTACTATCGATGACCTAATCACTTCAACCAGGAATGGGCCAGAGCCATTCTTTAAAAATAATTTAATTAAAGCATCACATTTCATAAAGGACAAGGAAAAACAGCAGGATGTGGCGTAACGATGACTCAAGTGAGCTGAAGACCCTGCAAGCAGCTTTCCATATCCTGATTATGCAGGTGAGGAATAAGATTCTTTTGTCAGCTTTAGGAAAGTCGGCCTTCGATCGATGTGCAATTACACCTTCTCGAAGAACCGTGCACAAGGGATTTCTCCAATGAGTAGAAGGAGAAAATGTTACGAAATATAACGCGGGATGCCAACAAGAAACAACGACAAATGCACCTTAAATACAAGAATCACAAGTTCAATGAAAGGATCAAAGTGCATTCTAAAAACCAAATTTAATTGCAGCACACGTGGGATAAAATCTTAATTGTTGATTCATTATTTAGAATCAAATGTTACAGTCCATCCACTCTGACGCAAGAACCATCGATGGAATTATTTTGTTACCACCGGGTTCGTTGAAAAAAACACATGGAGGCACAGAATATCCCCAAAGATTCCATAAATGAGGACATGTCGAAAAAGAGCTTCTCCTCTTCTTTATCTGTTGCTTCGCACAAGGTGGACTTGGGCTGAATGCACATTTACTGACAGCAAAAGAAATACTGCAGAATCAATAGAATACAAAGTATTTACCATGACAATTTACAGGATAAGTAAAGAGGGTTACAGTGCTTTGTGGTAAGGTACTTCATGGTATGGCAACTCCAATATCACAGCACTGAGAATACCGTTACGACTTGGTTTTATGCTGAAGGACAGACAACAGATCAGGACGTAACAGAACAAAAGCAACTGTAGAAAGAGAGGGGGAGCACAATGACAGCATGGGTTGAGGGACAAAATAGAGGGAGACTTGGAGAAATAAGGGATGTGGGGGAGAACGAGGGTGAGGAGAGGACACACAGGGTGGACAAGATGAATACAGACGCAAACTCCAACTGTATTCTGATCAGCTTCCTTCTCGGTTGATCAGAGGGGGCTTGCTGTAAATGGAGAAGATTTATGACATTGTTGGCGAACGGCCGACTGTAGTCTGAGTAACAAGCAACCGCAGCCCTGTCAAAAATACAGTGGATCAGTGCTACACATCCTGCAAAATGGTTGGCTCTCAGCAAGAGAGGAAGAAGCTGGAGGTCAAATTGGAAGTTTGATGCATCGTTTCCTACAGCATCGCTTTGTGAGAATTTTGTGAGAAAGGGTTTTGGGGGTGTACACGGAATAAGATGCACAAGAAAACATGTTCAGTCAGAACAAATATAATTGGATAGACGGGGCGAGCAGGATGGCCTAGAGGTTCGCACGCTCACCTCGAAGCTGTGTAACCTGAGTTTGAATCTTGGCCCAGCTATATACCGTCAACCCGGTGTTTCACAGGCAGGGTAATTCGTGTGTGTGTGTGTGTGTGTGTGGTGTGTGTGTGTGTGTGTGCGTGTGTGTTGTCCCTTGGATAGACACTAAACTGGCCGTACAATTCTGCTGGCATCAGTGGGTGGACAAGCCTGGTGTTGCTTAGTGGTTAGGGTGCGGCTTGGGATCCTAGGGTCCTGAGTTCAAGCCCCGTTGGCGCTGAATTAAAATACACCAGGAGGTTGACTCAGCCTGTCATCCTTCCGAGGTCGGCAAAATGAGTACCAGTGTACTGGTAAGGGGGACACTGCATCAGCGGCATCCCAACTAATGATGCAACAGCAGCCACAGGCTGCACGAGAGAGGAGAGAGGAGAGAGAGAGAGAGAGAGAGAGAGAGAAGAGAGAGAGAGAGAGAGAGAGAGAGAGAGAGAGGGAGAGGGCATTAAAGGCCCCACAGTGCCCTTTTCAAACAGAAGGTAAGCAACACGGCCAGATACCAAATTCCTGCCCTAACTACTGCAAGGAAGGCAAATGGCAAACCACCCAGTATAACGTGAGAGAGAGAGAGAGAGAGAAGAGAGAGAGAGAGAGAGAGAGAGAGAGAGAGAGAGAGAGAGAGAGAGAGAGAGAGAGAACATAAGAGTGGGAATAATGTTGGCTTTGTTGAGTGGTTCTTGCTGGATAGATTTGGAGCGAAGCATCAATGTGAAGTTTATCCAACATCCGTTTTGTTCAAATTTGTTCTCTCGAGCGTCCCTCTTAATGAAAATGCAACTACTCTAGAGACGCATAATGAGCCAAAGGGTTTATAAGCAAATGGATGTTATTGTGCGACACTTCACACTGTAATAAAGCCAAAATGGCAACAGAATGCGTACGGCACTTAAATATTGCATGAATCAAGGTGCATCAGGAACAAGTTGGCTCCTTCCTTGCCACTATCAAAACCATTCGTCCTATTCAGTTTGAAGAGCGTGCATAATGTTTGGCAGAGAAAAGCTGTTGAAGGGTTGTACCATGTTCTGCTGTTAGTAACGTGGGTTTATGAGAAACTGCTGGCATGTAGCAGATTGCGGCACGTAAAATTTATGAAGCGTAATATTCACTTCCTGAAATCCACGATATCGATATCCAGACTAGATAACTCAACAGCCGTAACCGCAATCTCTCGTCTGCCCCCGTCCCCCTTGCAATCCACCATAACAAGGCCTGGTGCCACGTCCTAAACATAATATTGTCTCAGGTGGTGAGATGCCTTGGGGAAAGTTGATTTTTCCACCTGTTAGCTTTTAACCAAACATAACATCAGTAATAACTTGTGTGAGATGTGTTGTATACACATTGTCAATGAAGTCTTTGCATGTACAGTGTGGTCCATATGTATTGTTACCCACTGTACTTTTGACAAATCGAAAGTTTATCACGTCTTCTCGTGTTACTCATGTGAAGTTGGAAATAATTTTGCATCGCACATGTCGACGGATGTCCTCTGTCATGGTAATGATGGCTGTCATGCAGATCAAGTGGACAATTAGAAACTTTTATGTTCATATATTTGTTGGCTCTCTTTTTAGTTTTCTTTTTGAGGTTGGTTTGTGTTGTAAATAAAACTACCACCACTACTATTACTATAATGGATACAATTAATCTCACCTTAATGTCGGGTCAACCTCAAGGGAAATTTAGGCCTGTCTTGCATGAACTGGTTGACCTGACTCAACGTTAAAATGGAACAGATTTGGGCACGATTTAGAAAATTGTTCAGGGTGCTTGGGATGTACACAAATGCAAACATATGAATATGAAGATGAAGATGATGATGATGATGTTTTTAACAGCCATAATTATTCCCACCCCATGGAGTTGGTCGGGGAAAGTTTTTGGCCCAAGTCTTTCACGAACTGGATGGCCCAGCCTGACGTTCGATTGAGTAGATGAGAGCAGAAATATGGGATTTGTTTTGGGTACCGGTGATAGCTCGTCTACTCATCCACAAAGGATACCATGGGATCTAACGTCCACCGACTAAGGCTAGCAGATGGAACATCCAGTTTAACGTCCATCCGAGTGACGGCACGCACATTTATGTCCCGCCCTGCCTGCAAAACAGCAGCATGACAGTTTATAGCTGAGTCGGGATTTGAACCCAGGCTAGACAGTTGAGGTGAGTGTGCACACCTACTTCCTCCTTCGTATGCAGCAAAAGGCTGCAGATAACATCATTGGCTGAGGGCACAGCTCTGCCACTGATACAATGCCCCTATTACCAGTACACTGATACTCATTTCGCTGACTTCAGAAGGACGACAGGCCGAGTCAACCCCACCTGGTGTTAATTCAGCAGCCAACAGGGGCTTGAACTCAGGACCCTAAGATCTCAAACCAGCCACCCTAACTGCTAACCCAACATGCTTCACACCTACCTCTAACCCCCCCCTTCCATCCTATATAGGCCAACACAAATATGGAAAAGGGTGATATTACACACATATTATTGTTGTGCTTCTGCCTCCTCAGGATTAAATAATGCATCGATAGTATAACGATAGTTATTTCAAAGTATCTATTTAATTGAAAGTATTGTCATACATGTAGATAAATACACGTTGCATATGTATTAGATAGATGGTCTTGTGCTTCTTTTCACTATGTAACCTCTTCGTTTCTTTCTTTCACTCCTTCCTGAACCGGTTCAAACTGGCTAATTACCTCCCAGCATTTCATCCTCTCTTTCTCATTTCTTTATTCTTGAACCGGTTGAAACCAGATGAGACACATCTTGTCACCTTTTTCCCCACTGTCTGTCTCTCTGTCTCTGTCTCCACTGGTTGAAACCAGCCGATCACCACCATGCCACGACAGGAGAGAGATGTGGATCAGGAATGGTACACGCCCAATAAAAATAGGATCAATCTGGTGGGAGAGGTCAGCGAGGTTCACCGTGTGGCCAATTGCGTCAAGTGAGAGAACACATGCACCTTAGAGCATCCCCCAATGAGATTGGAGGTTGTATGTAAATTTGCAGACAGAGGGGAAAAAAAGGCCGGCAAGCACAAACTTTAAGGAGTCGCACTTTGTCGTCAGGGGGGAGAGTCGGTCAGAGTCATTCGGTCGCTCTCACCCGGATCGTCACTGGCTGCTCGCTCGTTGTCTGTCTGTCTGTCTGTCTGTGTCTGTCTGGAGGAGCCATCTCCCCCTGCTGCCATGAACCTGCCCTGCCACGTCTGCCATCATCTTCCTGTGATTTGCGACAATCCGCGCTTAGCGAGACCAGCTGGTGTGCACCGGAGAGGAGAGCGAAAGGCAGCTCAATGCTTCGCAAGCCGCGGGATGTCACTAATATCCAAGGGGCCACGCTGACTTCCCAGAGCCGTCACCGGGGTTCAAAGGGGTCCGACCCACTTACCCCATTGACTTGAATATGTGCTTGAATATGTGCTTTGTTGATTTAATACATGTATGGCACCAAACGTCTCCTGACTCATCCTGCTCACATCGTGATGATGGAACATGGCAGCTGAGTTGATGTGATTGATGTCGAGTTGGGCCTGCACACAAGATCGGTCACGTGACTTGGTTCCACTCACCAAATTAATAAGATCCGTCACATGACAGCCTGCACGATACTTGCTCGTACCGGGAACTTCATCTGTATGGTAACACGGCTCTGTACGAGGGTGCTGCCAAGAAGTTTCAGAGACGAATGAATATCGTGGTGGTCACTTAGCGACTGGCCGAATCCGTCTGTTGTTACCGGACACAGCAACCATCGCAATATCAATGAAAATAAAATTTCAATTGAGGATAAAAAAAATAAAAATACAAAAAAAAAATAAACGGAACTGACCCGATATTGTGGGCCGGCTTCTTGCTTTAAATACAATTCCTGATTATGGAACCTTTTCGGTATAAACAAGACTCAATTTTCAAAGGCAAAAGGTATTTAAAGAAACTTTAAAAATCATGTCTTCCGTTTCTAAAGCTTTAATCTCTATTTGAAGCGTTTCCTTGGAAGGTTGTTTTTTTTAGTTGTCGGTTTTGAAGGTTTGTGTTTTTTCGTTGTTGGTTGTTTGTTCCTTTTCTGTTTCATCTCCTTTCCCATTCCTCTTCCTGCTGTGTTTCAGCTTGTGTGCAGCTTTTTCACCCACAGGTCTTCTCTCTCCCATTGATCTCAATCTCACTTCTAATCTGCTGTTGGTGTTTCCACGTTTCCAATCTGTTCCATTCCAGTCTGCTCTAGCTCTTCCATGAGCCTCGACCACGTATATGAAAAAAACAGATAATCCTCACCTAGCCAGTATGAAGTAAAGGACAGTATTTCAGCAACCAAGTGTACCTTTGTGTCCTTTCTCAGCTCCCTTTGCCATTAGTGATGACTTTGTTAAAAGGTTTAAATCAAATTTTATGGAATGTTATTTAAGACCGAGATTTATGGTCACAAATAAATGAAAGTAGAGTCGTCAATCCAGATTTCACCCTTATTATGAGTTCAGCTCGGTCTTCAAAGAGCTGAATGTCACACGGACGTCATCCGAGTTTGGAGGTGATTTATTGGCATAATTTGTGCCATGACGTCAGCGTCATGTTGCATTTAGAGTCAGAGTTGCTCCTTTTGTTTAATTTATCCTTCCTGACTGCAACCTCACCTCCTAACTACCGGTGATCAGCAGGACACAGACAATGCTTTAGTGTTGCAGAAAACGCTTGTTGCTAACAGGTCATGCAGCATTTGCTTTTATGGGACTCGACCTGTGCCTTGCTGCCTCATCAAATGAGGGGGTTTGACACGCGCACACGCACACACACACGCTGAATGAAGTACTTGTGTTTCATGTGTTTGTTAATATAAAATTATTAAAATGTATGTTTGTTTACTTCGGTCAAGTGATATGCCCACCAGCTGAGAGACAACCAAAGTGAACTTCTGTGAACTGGATATTGATGGTTTATTCCTAAGGCAACCCATAAAGAATGGTCCTGATATTGGAAGAAAGAGTGTTTTGATGAAGCATGCTTTTTACTCTGATGGGAAGTATACCACTGATATACAGGATTTGTTTCCAGAGAAATTTGGTGAAGGATGATTGCCTCATCCAAATTGTGTAAAAGAATCGATGGAAAAGTTTCAAGAAACTGGTTGCGTTGCAGAGAAGTCTCAAAGTGGTTGGCCGAAGATTGTGTCAGATGTGGTTCTGCAGGACATTGGCAACTGTTTGCAAAGAAGCGCAAGAAAATCGTGCAGACGCTTGTTGCAACAAGTAGGCGTCTCAGTATAACTTCGACATGCAAAGCTGTACGGAATAAAATGAATTTTGTTCCCCATAAATGATATGTTATTCATGAACTTGCACTAACATAGAAAAACAGGTGAACTTTTTTTTTGTATGCACTGTCGAGGCTCGTATGAGAAGCTAACACACAGAACGTACAACAAGGGGAGCAGAAAACAAGAGGGTGGGAGAGGGAAGGAAAAAAAACAGTGGGGAACAGAGACATGAGGAGATCTGTGGAAGGGAGAGGGATGGGGCAGGCAACACAGGGTAAACAAGATGGACACGACAGGGACTTTCAGGTCCTTACACGACAAGGACTTTCAGGAAGGAAAGCAGGGAATTTGAAGGAGGTGGGTTTGGGTGGATTAACGAGGGTAGAAAAGATCATGGTTTTGGATTGGCGATAAGAGATGGTGGTGAACAGCTGTTTTGAAGACCTGGAGGGAAGAGTGGAATTGAAGAGAGTGAGGAAGAGACTTATGTATATAGAATGGGGAAAAAAGAGAATGAAGAGTGAAGGTGAGTAGTGATTCTTGATTTTGGTGGTTTTACCAGAAGGGGGTGTTGGCCGGACCTTGAGTGCCCTGCGGAAAAATGGGGGGGGTGGCGGGGGATATCTCAGACAGAGGAGGGGGGCGAGGCCGGAGCAGAGATGGTAGAAGACAGAAAGACCACCGACCTGCCTGCGTGAGAGAGTGAGACCAAAAGACAACCTCATCACGGGAGATACCAATGATCCTAATGCCTTGGTTCCCACAGCGTGAAGCCTGGTCTGAAACCAAATTGATCATCGGAAATCAAGCCATTGAGAGAAGAGGAAGGATTAATGTCTGAAGCAATGATGGATTCCAATACCTTGCTGATGATTGGGAGAAGGTTGATTGGTCTGTCGTTGCAGGGATCTGTTTTTTGGCACCTTTTTATGCAGGCAGTAATGTTTGCTGATTTCCAAGCAGATGGCAGATGACCTTGAGCAAATGAGGGTGAATCGAACAGAGAGAGGTGAGCAAGAGCAGCAGAGCAGGTTTTTAGGACACGTGGGCTGATGCCGTCTGGACCGGTTGCAGAATCTGAGTGAGGTTTGACAGCAAGCTCTCCACCTTGTCAGGAGAAAAGGACACCGAGTCCCAGGGACAGTTGGGTGTGACTAGGTAAGGTGAGTACAGAAAGCGATGGATTTGGAACACAAGATTTTGAAGCAAACACGGAGTTTAGGCATTCAGCCTTTTCCTGTGCAGTATCACCATTCGAGGTAAGGGAGGGGATGGAGGGGGAACATACATCAGAAAGACTTAACTCGATGCCATCATGATTTGGAGGAGGGAGACAGGTTTGAGAGTTCAGACTTGAGATGATAAAGATGTTGTTTTCTGGCTCTCCTGAGGGTAGATACACACTTGTTCCGAGCTTTGTGGAAGGAACTGACATTACCCTCAGTTGGGTTTGGATTCCATGAGGTGAAGGAAAGTTGTTTTAGGACAACAAGCTTCAGTGAAGCATGGGCGGGAGGAAGGGAAGGACATCTTCAGTCGAGATGGGATAAATCTGGACATGAGAGCAATTTTCTTTGAAAGAATTCCCAGGATGAGTTCATGTTGGAGGAAGTCGAGATGGGAGACCAGTCGAGAAGTTTGATGGCTGCTTGGAGACCCTGCCAGTCGGCCTGAGTGAAATGCCAGACTCCATGGCGCTGAGGTGATTCTCCAACAACAGCCAGAGAGATGTCTCTTTTGACAAGCATGTGGTCAGAAGAACCAATTGGAGCAAAGGAAGAACAGCAGATATTTTCAGGGAAATTGGTCAAAATCAGATCCAGAACAGATTGAGTACCTTTGGTTGAGATCCGGGTTGGGAAGTTGACAAATTGTTTCAGTCCCAATGAGTCACAGAAGCCTTTTGCTGAAGTGCCATGGCAGGTGAGAGAGGTACCTACACCCAGCCAACTGGCATGATGGCAGTTGAAGTCACCATGTATGAGGAAGAGAGAGTTTGGATGAGAAGATATAAGTTGGTCCATGTTTTCGGATAGTGAGGTGTAAATAGAATCATCACTGTTAGGTGGATGGTACAGCACACATATAAACATGAGGTGGGAGTGGAGGGGAAGCTGCAGCCAGAGGTATTCCTGGGGGTGTGCGGGAGAGAGGGCAGTGCATGGAGAGTGAGCAAGAGCGTCTTTGAGGAAGAGAGCAAATCCTCCACCAGGACGAGGCTCAGGTCTGTCATACCAGAGGAGGTAGTAACCAGGGAGAGATACAAAGCAGCTCTTCTGTCAATAGCTCCAAAGTTTCAAAGCTGTCGGTAGCTCCAAAGTTTCATAGCAGAAAAACGGATCATGTTTTAGACTGCACCTTCTGCATGGATGAAGCAGGGTTCCACATGCCTGGGTTTATAACTAGCCATAACACTCGGATTTTGGCGACAGAGAATCCGCATACAATCTTCGAAAAAAACATTGCACGATCAAGAAATTGGTGTATGGTGTGTTCTTTTGTTATTATCCAGAAGGTGTGTTATTAGACAAATATTTTTTGAGGTTCCCATATATTCTGAACAGCACATTAACGATATTCTCCAGCAGTTTTAAAATGGACTCACTGAAGAGGATAAACGAGATGCATGGTTCGAGGAAGACGATGCTACTGCACACACAGCATATGCAAGCCAGCATGAAGTCAGTTCTGTTTTCAAAGAGGGCTGACAGGATGGCTTAGAGGTATGCACAATTACTTGTAAGCTGTCTAGCCTTGGTTTGAATCCCATCCCAGCTATAAGCTGTCATTCTGGTGTTTCATAAATGTGTGCACTGTCCCTCAGATGGATGTTAAACGGGAATCCCATCTGCTAGCATTAGTTGGTGGACATTAAAGATCCCACGGTGTTCTTTGCGAAGAGTGGGTGACCTGTCGCCGGCAACATGGCCAAATATCAAATTCCTGCCCTAACCAGCCGAGGGCATTGTATCAGCGGCACAGCTATGCCCCCAGCCACCAATGATACCCCACTGCCCTGTGCTGCAAACAAACAAAGAAGTTTTCAAAGATCGCATAATTTCTCGTGGTTTATGGCCACCTCGTTCTCCCGACTTATCTGTGAAGAAAGCTCAAAAATATGCTCTTGGCAAACAATCTCCATATGATAGAAGGGCTTAGAGGGTAACACTTCAGAGGTTATCCATTGCATCCAGGCTGAAGAACTGCAGCAGCGAATGTTCAAAACACGTGAGGGTGAGCAAGAGCAGCAGAGCAGGTTTTTAGGACATGTGGGCTGATGCCGTCTGGACCGGTTGCAGACAATAAAACAACTCAACAACAAAAAAAACATCCTCATGGTTCATCTGCGGCAGGAAGCCATCGATCATTGCAAGCTGATAGGTACACGCCAAAACTCTCGCCCACCACCCTACCAGGAAAGTTAGCTGTGAGGACATGGTTCAATCAATATGGCCTTGTTGCCTTGCAGGACGAGACATGGCCGATTACCGATGGTGAGGATCAGTCGACGCCGTGAGCTCTGCAATAATGAGGGTCCCGGATCCACGAGGAAGGAATAAAAAGAGAATGCAGAGAAGGAATAGCGGCGTACGAGTGGAGAGACTCGACACGTTCTAGTCTGACGCTCTAGCCATGGAATGAGTCAGAGTCGGGCTTGTCTTTGACAATCAGTTCTTCTCTTTGGCTTTCGGGTCCTTTCGTTTATTTTTGATTCTGCCCTTAGCGCTGTTCTTATTTCTTTACCAACATGTACATGTATCCCCGAATCCATTTGAGTCATACTCAACTTTTCTTTTCTCTTTCTTCTTTCCTTTCTCTTTCCAGTTTGCTTGCTTCGCTTCGCTAAATTCTCTCTCAATGCACTTTGTTTCTCTCTCTTCACCTCACCAGCACCACCCCCCCTAAACACACACACACACACACACAC
>CM068956.1:86159360-86190523 GCA_035128595.1 Eptatretus atami | reverse complement strand
ATTCTAGTTTTGTATGTTTTAATTAATTTTCTGAAATTTGTAGGAATTCGTTTTTCACGTGGAAGTTGTGGGTTACGATGTGCAAATAAAGGTGGAAAAAGTCTGATTTAATGTGTGTGCCATCCTTCAGATGGATGTTAAATTGGGTGTCCTGTCTACCTGCATTTGTTGTTGGATGTTAAAGATCCTATTCGTAGGGTCAATATGCTGACTTACCCTAAAAAAATTGCAAGAAAACGTTTTATGGTGTTTTTCAGTAGTGTTTGGCCCAGAGAACAACATATCAAAAAGCTGGCCAAAATTGGACCATCAGAAATGGTTTGTAAATATGACGTCAAAAAAGATGTGGCGCCATTAGATGCAAATATACCAATATCTATGCATACTTTGAAAAAACAGTTCTCAAACCACTTTAAAAGTGACAATTAACGATAAAACTTATTAGCCTTATAATACCAAAAAGCGGTGAGGTTGCTGGGAAGGTCCCTAAAGTCGCATCATTGACGTCATTCATGTGTTCATGACATCATTCATCTTGTCATGACGTCATTCATGACGTATGCAATGTCATGAATGTATTTGCTACATCTATATGTATGAAATTTGTTGAGGGTTCATCTAGGGATTAAAATAGTCTACAGAAAAAAATATATAATTGATGACGCATCGGTTACGTGATTCAGCAGCCATTTGTTTAAAAATAAACAATAAAAAAAACAAACAAAATCTTCTTCTCTGAAGTGGCTGAACCGATTGAGGTGAAACTTTACACGTATGATCACCAATCCATGAGGAACAAAAGGTTCACATATGATGATGTCATAGTTCACAAGCTTTGGCAGCCATATTGGATTTACCCTAAAACCTAGAACAATCTCCTTCAGAATGGCTGGACAGATCAATGGGAAACTTCACACAAATGTTCTCCAAGCCACGGGTGTACAAGTTTGGTTCGGAATAAATGATAGGTAACATGGTTTGTCAGCCATATTGGATTGAAGGTCAATATTATATGTTTTCGCTGGAACCGCTTAATCAATCGACATGAAACTTCACAATTATGATCTCGTAGTGATGGGGAATACAGCCAGAATGATTTGATTTTTTTTGATTTTTATATTATTTTTAAATAAGGCTCACTTGGCTGTTCCTGGATGGGTTTGAGCATAGAGAAGTAGCAGCTAAAATGCGAATCCGATCCAGGTTCCTCCTGATGACTTCATCTTTGCTATTTTCTTGTTTGGGATCCTTCTGATTACTCCAATGCAGGACTGTTCCTATTTGGTCTTCCATTTGATTTGAATTGAATTTATTTTAATCCCATTCTAAATTCAATTGAACAATGAATAACAATGAAAAACGTCATGGGTCAGGGTTAGGTGTCCAATCAAAGCTGGGTTTCAGCAAAGCGGGACATCTTGGTACCCGGTCATCACTGCCAGCAGTTAGAAAGTGGCAGTTCTAATTATGTCTCTTATTAATTGCAAAACACACCTGTACACAAAACAAATCCTGGGTCTGCAATCTCTGATTGCTCTTTTTCTTGTTATTATTTTGACTGTTATGCAAATGTCTTGTTTTATTAACATGAGTGTAGGAATGTAAATGACAATGGAATACCACATACACTGTATGTATGTATAGAGAGATCATCCTGGGAAACAACAAACATGAGAAATAACCTTTTGTACATTGATTTAGTGTTCAAGGGGGGAGATTTATTTAAATATAAACCACATGCAGTATAAAGATATTTCGTGGACAACAGCGTACTTTAATATCAATTACATGGACATTATTAAATAGTAAGCAAATACCACCCGTCGCTTCACTGATGAGAATACGAAAGGGAAGGGTGGGGGGGGGCGGCGAGGAAACATGGGGAAGAGAGAAGAGAGAGAGGAGAGAGAGGAGAGAGAGAGAGAGAGAGGAGAGAGGAGAGAGGAGAGAGAGAGAGGAGAGAGAAGAGAGAGAGAGAGGAGTGGGGGAGCAAGGAGGGGTGGGGGAAGGGAAGACAGCATGAGGATGAGGAAGGGAAGGCAGACGTGTGGTGGAGTGTCAACTATGATTCATACTGTCTCATCAAAATGATTCTGCATAGAATAACAGTGAAGATGGAAACAAAATAATGTCTGAATCCATTTTCTACTGGTCATACTATTAATACCGGATGGAGCCAAACACCGCCCGGACACGTCCGGACATAAACAACACCCGGACATAAACCACCGCCTGGATACATCTGGAGACAAATACCAAGCAGCACACGTCCAGATGGAGGTGGGGTGGAGAGAGGTGGGGGGGGGGGGGGGGGGGGGAGAGGGAGAGGGAGAGGGAGAGGGAGAGGGAGGGGAGAAGAGAAAATGTTATGCTTTATGAACACACACACACCACACACACACACACACACACCACTGGGCCGTCTTAAGGCATGGGCACACTGGGCAGTTGCCCAGGGCCCCATGGGTCTCGGGGGCCCCATGCTGCCATGTTGTTCATGAGCGATCTCTTGGCAGATGTGGATAATTACTCGACTCCCGCTGGAAAGGCCTGAGATTCAAATCCCTTTTCAAATCATATTTATAATATAAATAATTTTGTGCATAACTATTGACAAATGTTATTTCTTATAATGTTGTTAATCTTGCAATAATATTGTATTGTTTATGCAATAATATTGTATTGTTATAATATTGTTAATTTGACTTGCAGCTGTGGATTTTAATTGCCTAATTGGTGCGAGGTTGTGTGTTGGTGTTTGCTTGTGTTTTAAGTGTTCATGTGTTTACATTTTTATTCCCGTGGTGGGTGGGTAGGGCCCCAGTGCATTGCTTAGCCCAGGGCTACAATTCTGTTAAGACGGCCCTGCGCGCGCAACACACACACACACAACCACACCTTTTTTTTTTTCTCGCAACTTTTAGTTTCTTGGCATCAGCTGATTGGAGTCAAATACATTGGAGTGTGATTACCAAATACAGTACGGACTGTATACAACCCAAAAAGCTTGTGTAGTTTTCCCCCTTGTTTTGAGGGAATTTCGATATTAAATGGTTTTAAAAACACAATGTTGCATAAAAGACATTTCAAGGAGATATGCATTAACATTATTTATAAAAAGCTGCCAATCATCATGTGAGGGATAAAAAAAAACAATTAGCTCTGTAATTTGGAGAACATGTTAATACAGCAAACAGCTCAGAAATCGGGTGTTATCAGCTTTGAAACTCACAAAGAGAAACTCCATAACCTTTCTAAAGTAAACCCAGTTCATTCATGTAAAGATAACCAACTGCATTAGAAACAGCCACGAGTACAAAGGAAAATGTGATCGTCTGTACGCTGCTGAGATTATAAGTTAAAACCTACTCTACCTGTAACCTCCTTCACCTTCGGTGGCAGAGGTAATAATAAAGAAAAAATTGAAAATATTAGCATTATTTTCCATCCCACTGCAAATAATGTCCAGAACACAGACATTATGCATGGTGTTGGCTTAATGGTTGGGGTGGCGGGCTTGGGATCCTCGGCTCCCGATTTCAAATCCCGCTCGGCCTTTGAATTAATACCAGGTGGGATTGACTCAGCCTGTTATCCTTCTGAGGTCAGCAAAATAAGTACCAGCTTACTGGGATGATTGAGCCATTCGAGTATCCTGCTTCGGAGTGGTGACCCGTCCAGGATTGCGCCCAATGGTCCAGGAGACTGCTTTTGGAGCACCGACGCTCTGCACAGAGTACGGTCCCAATGGATGAATGGACACAAAGACATTAACTATATCCTCCTCAGAAACAATGTCCTCCACAAGGCCTTCTCCTTCGACAAAGTTCTTGTCAGGAGTCCAAGGAACATAGCCATTTCACTCCAGAAAATGGCAATGAAGAGAGCGGGGTCCCACTCGTCCTTCCCAAACACCGCATGACATCTACACTTCCACAGGGCCATTTTCGTCATACTAAGAATCTTCCAAAAGACGAACTTCTCATCTGGAAGAAAGGAGGAACTGAACCACAAACTCCAAGTTATAATATTACAGGTCAGAGGAATACTAGGTTTCATACGAACAAGCCATCTTGCATGGATAATATCCCATGCCCTCTGAGCAAATATGCACGACCATATATAGTGAATAACAGATTCTGGGACCTTACATCCCCTATATGGACAAATCAATGTGTTGCCAAGGCCACGTTTTACACATGTAAATCGTGAAGGAAGCAGTTAATTAACATGCAGTCATGCCAAGTCACTGTGACTTCCTGGCATGGTAGGCAGTGAAATGGATGACCAAATTGCTGAACATCTCTCACTTGTCATATTTCTAATTATGCAAACTACCTGACTACACAGAACTCAAGACTTAAGTGATGAATAACTTGCATCACTCGCGTTTTTCAAGTCAATACGTGTAACAAGAAGCTTCAACAGGCCATAAGGATAAGGAGGAAACCAATTGTAAGGGTGTGACTGCCTGAACTCAAACAATTCCCAACCCCGCAGAATTGGGCCTATGTTAAACCGAACCAACAGGCCAATGCCCGTGCCCAATCCCATCATTCAGATGACGTGGCGCGAGGCTCTTGAAGCAGCAAGGGAAGAATCCAGACAACCCCGCCTCCCATCACTTCGATTGCTTTTACAAACAGCTGATTCCATTTGAGTTTAAAAATCCACTTTGCACTAAAGAAGTTAAAATTAAGCCCTTCAATCTGCAGACAACCAAAAGTAGGGAGGTAGCACCTCCGCAAGTGTCCTCAATACAGGAAAAATCTGCCCGTTCACTACAAGGGACTTCTCTCTCTCTCCACAAAAGCTTCTGCTCCTTCCATCCATGAAGACAACTTTAACGTGAGACAACTTTTCATACCATTATTCACAGCACTCATGGCCTCATTTAAAAACACTCCCTCAAACCTTCTACCTGATTGTACAGACCTACCAAATGTAGATTGTACATAGGCACATAAAGCCCTTCCCAGAAGCAAATACTGCTTTTGTCAAAATATGGAGACAAGATGCCTTGGAGAACACCTTACAGCAATGAGCTGTGCTCCATAATGAGCAGTCAACTCCAGCAGAATAACAAGATCGTCCACATACGCCAAGCATGACATGCTATGATCCGCCATTCCCGGAATCCTGAAACCTTTCATCTTATCTTCAGGTGCATAGACCAGATAGTGTATGTGTTATGTAGCAATTCATACAATGGTCAACTTTTCATATAGATCTGGAAACTTGTGTTTTTTTCACTTCCTAAGATCACATAGGACGACAAATCAGCTGTTTCCAATTTTTCCAAACATTGCTAATGACAAAAATCCAAGATGGCGGCCAGCGAGTGACGAAAATCGATAACAATTTTGATGACAAATTTCGTTTCGTATTTTCAGACAGTGTATGCAGTAGAAGATCTATAATAGACATCATAATCATAATCCCTAACACTCATCACAATCATAATCCCTAACACTCATCATATGACCACTCTGATATCTTTGCCTGATCCTGCATATTTAGACAATATACGTGTAGTGTCTTTACATAAAAATTATCAATTATGTGTTTTTTCTCTATTTGCAGATAAGTCATGGACACGAGCGAAGAACCCCGGAGAAAAGGGCGCGCACAGAAATAAACTATAAACTATGCATAAAGTGTCAGAGCTCCAAACAAGAGCAATTGAAAGAACCACCACAATCTGAGGAACATTCAACGTACGACAAATTCTTGACAGCGGTTCGTTTGAGAGCGAGTTTTGGGAACAGTGAGTTCATTACACTCAGTGAAAAATTGGGGACTTGACAGCAGGTGATCTAAGTGACAAGCATGTGTGTGGCACAGAACATGCTACGCGGCAAGCACCAATAAAGAACATATAAAACGTGATGAAAAGCGATATAAACGAGCCTGTGCAACATCCGATGTTAGTCTTCTTCAACGAACCATAGGGAGACCAGCTACCTCATCGCACCATGGAGAACCTGAAGAACTGTCAGTATCAGGAAGGCACACTCGTTCAAAATCCATGAACTCGATAAAAGTAAGTGCTTTTCTGCCAAGGCAAAGTTCAAGATGTTTTGCACGAATGCCGGTCGGAAATATTGGAACTCTGATACATGATATAGTGCAACACTCAACAACCCAGAGTGGAAAGTGAACTACGCTAATGTCATATCTGACATGATGCACTGTCACAGGACATTGTGTATCAAAGCAGTGTATAACTGAACAGTGGCAACTTCTGAAGCGTGAGCTTGAGTGTGCTGGAGACGGTTACCCTACTCAAATACCCTACCGGTGGCAAACCGATGAGAGTGAAACAACTGTTCACTATATAGCAGCCAAAATCGAGTTCTTTGCTGAAATACAGGAGCCTATCGAACAGGTGAATCATACCCATCGATGAAGCAGAAAAGGACTATGTATCGAAGATGAACAACACGGTATTGCATATTGGTCAAGATTTTGAAATGCCAAACAGCACGGAGATGGTTGCGACAGAAAATCGAGAAGAAGTCAAACTCGTTCAGTTCACACTATTGCCAATAAGCCTACGCTGATACATTCCAAAACCAAACAAAACGCAGCAGTCGGAGAAGCAGTACACAGACCTGACCCACATGATAACATGAAGAAGATCTTTGAAGCTTCCATGGTGCTACGTAAATCGATTGAGCAGGTCAAAAAGGACCATGGGTTTTCAATGGAACGCTGGAAAACTCAGCAGAAGATGTAGTTCCACATGAACTACATAGCATGATTCTATGGATCTTGAAGGGCATGTACACAGTAAAAACTGAAGCCTGAACACATGATTTGAATCAGTCAGCAACGGGCATCTCTCAGCAAATACTGCAAGCACATAGATCAAATCGTCAAAGGTGTGGAGAAGCTACTTCCGACTCAAGGATGTATCACTGAGCATATATCGCGCGCACACCTACAAGCCAACATATGGTTGCAGACTTAGTAGCTGTACCAATTCTACTGGATCCTGTTACTCTGGGATGGCGACAACTGGAGGACGGCCACTATGTCCCAGTTGTCTCAAAAGTTCCAGCAGCACCGGAGGCTGTGGTGGAACTTGTGAAGTGTTCCTGTGTCGCCAGTAAGTGCAGTGGACGGTGCTCTTGTAAGGCACATAATCTGGCCTGTACAGAGCTCTGCAAGTGTGAAGGAGCTGAGGACACATGCAACAATGTCACAATTGATGAAATTCAAGTGATGACGAGGAAATGAGGACTTGGATGACTAAATAATTATATATGCCTAAGCATCTTTGTGTTTTGTATTTGCACATCCATTCAAATTGTATGTTCTCAGGACTACAGAACGTCCTTTTTGGCTATATTTGGCTGTCATCTTTGGGAGGTTCGTAAATAATGCCTAACTGGGTTAAATTAGCTGAACAGATAATTTTTTTATCTCTGAATGTGTATAATGGGTAAAATATGGGATTTCTCAAATTTTGGATTTTGGTGACTGCTTATGAATACAAAAATTTGGAAACAGCTGTTTTTGTGTTCACTGTAAACATAGGAAGTGAAAATTACAAGTTTCCAGATTCTATATGAAAAGTTGACCAAATTACAAATGACATACACTAAGAGGAGTGGTTGGCAGAACAAAGGGATGGAGACAAAGGACACCCTTGTCTAACCCCTCTTTGGATATTAACTTCAGCTTCCAACCTATTATTCGATATGACCCTGGACACAGCATGTTCGTAAAGCTTCTCAAGAGCTCCAATTACAGCCAGACCAAACGACAATGCCCACAACACCTCACATAGGTACTCCAGTGAGACGCTGTCGAAAGCCTTCACTAAATCCAGACTCAGGAGTGCAAGATCCGCCTTTCTACAATATTGCCAATGACAGGGCATCTGTGACACAAATCAAGACATCCGAGGCTCCCCTCCCCTTGATACCACACCTCTGATGCCCATGCAATACACCGTTGGCTTCCTCCTGCTTTAATGACCCTAACAGCTTTAATAACTTAGCCGCCATGATCTTGTTATCCAAATTCAAAAGAGATGTCGGTCTCCAATATTTGATGTCCTTCAAATCCCCTTCCTTTGGGAGCATCGGCAACAATGATTCAGACCACGACGGTGGCACCTTTCCAAAGCTCCAGATAGCATTACAGACTTTCAAAAGGGGGTCCTTAATGTCTGGTAAAAACACCTGATAAAATTCATTTGGAATGCCATCCTTCCCTGGTGCTTTATCTTCCTTTAAGAGTTTAAGGCCTTAATAGCCTGTTCTGACTCCTCAGGTGTAAATACATAATTTTTCTTCTCACCGTTCATACGAGCATTCCAACGTGACAGTAGATCTTCCCTGTCCACTGCAGACACCTCCTGCTTCTTATACAAAGATGAGAAGAAATCCCCAATCTGACTACCAGAGGGTCAGACTAAAGGCAGCCAACACTGTCACGCATGTATGATGGCTGTACACGATGTTTTGCCAACTTACGGTGTCGATGCAAATTTCTCCAAAATTAACATAATGAGTTGAAGTGTGATGATAAAAGTAAAATGGAGCCAATTAAGCTTGATTGATAATTAACTTGAAAATTAAAGTTTTTAGCACATAGCACAATGTATTGTTATAACCCTTTAATGGAAAATGTATTCAAATACAACATGATTATTACATTTGTGTTCTCAAACATATATATAATATATATATATATATATATATATATTATACTGTACAGTGTATATATATATACATATATATATAATATGTATACTGTACAGTGTATATATATATATATACATTATATATATGTATATATCAGCAAATAGCACCAATCACTCACTGATAGGATACTAAAGGGGGGAGAGAGAGAAAAAAGAGGGGGAAGAGGGAGAGAGGGGTGGGGGAGAGAGAGAGCCAGAAGAGAGGAGAAAGAGAGCGGGGGAGAGAGGAGAGAGAGGAGGGAGGGGGAGCAAGGAGGATGGGGAGAAAACAAAGAGTCGGGAGGAGGGAGGAATTGGGAAGCGAGGGGCGGAAGGCGAAGACAGTGTTAGGTGAGAGGAAGGGAAGGCAGATGTGCAATGGAGTATCCACCCGGATGCGTCCGGAGATGAACCCTGCCCGAGCACGTAAAGAGACAAACACTGCCCAGTCGCGTCTGAAGCCAAGCTGGCCAGAGACAAACACCGCTTGGACACGTCTGGAGACAAATTCCCGTCCAGACATAGTTACCTGCTGCAGCTGATATTTGGGCATCACAGTGATCAAGTGATTTGTCGATAAATATGAATGTTGAAGTCTATGAATTTGTCTCGATGAATGTCGAAGTGATGGGTATATAATGAAAACACATCACACAAACAAGTTAAACAAAGCGATGTTGTCTGAAAATGGAATTGCACAACACTTTCAGCCGGCGAGGCACCACCCGAGGGACCGCACGTCACTGCGGGTACAACGCAATCAGTCGATGTGAGATGTGAACGTTTTTTCCTTTTATATGCACCGATATCGAGGGCATTTGATAGTACGAGTGAGGAAAGTGAAAAAACAACTTTATTGTTGAGAAATCGTTGCGGCCTTTTCCAAGTCAGGGTATGGTTGAGCAGGCCAAAAAAACATGGCGGCTTCAGACCCCAGCGAGGTTACCATGGATACATTTTAGGACCTCGTAGAAAGCGGTGACCGAAGATGCGCCTGATAAAGGATATAATTTTGTAAGGTCATTAATTATCTTTAAAAGGGGTGTTTTAATTAACCCAATTTTCAGTCATGTGCTTCCTTGGAGTTCCCTTAGTATGCATGCAAAGTTTCAGGCTGCTAGTTTTCATGGTTTCGGAGTTACGGAGGAGGCAGATACACAGACACACATTGACATTTATTAGTACAGATGGACTTGCCTTTGAGCTGTCTAGTCTGGGTTCGATTCCTGACCTGAGTATAAACTGCGAGCTTGGTGCTTTTCGGGCAGAGCATTGGATCACATAGCGTGATGTCTCTCGGATACACGTTAACATGGGTTTCCCATCTGTTGGCATTGGTTTTGGGAGGTGAAGATTTTACGGTGTTTGTGACGAAGAGTAACCAGATGATTGGTGGTCTCATGGTTCGTGCGTCTACTCTGAGTCTGGGAGGTTGGTGGTTCAAACCTTGTCCGAATGATACCAACGACTTTAAAAAATCGTGTGTGCTGCTTCCTTGCTTGAAATTCAGCATTTTTAAAGGAATAGAGCATGGACAATCAACGCTGAGAAGTAATAAGTAAACAGTTCAGAATTAAGGCGAAACATGTGAAAATGCAAAGCCCGTCTGCTTCGTATTTGGACATCTCCTTCTTCTTATTATTCTAGTACCTTTGACCTCTTGACCAAATTATTCATTTGGCTTCTCCATATTCTCATAATAAAGCTTTGTTGAAAATTTGATGACAAAGCTTAAATGGTAAAAAAGTTACTGCCTGGACATACACATACACATAGACAGACACAGACACAGAAGTGATTGCAAAACCCTGTCTCGCACTGCGTGGGGGACGTGCTAACAATAACAACTTCATATGGACCAGCAGTGTACCCACCTTGGGCAATCTTGTTCCAAGCATGCAACACCTTCTTCTGATGCATACCTTTATTTGGGCGGTGTATAGGCAACTGACAGCTCTGTGTGGGAAAAGAAAAAATAACCCATGAAGTTATGTGCCATGAAAATGAAAAAATAACCCATGAATAACCCATGAAACAGACATACCTACTGTTTACAATTCAAAACACCTCACAGCATTGGAAAACGTGGGGTCAAGAATACTGCACTGGGAATGGAGGAGACTTGTAATACCCTCCCCCACCTGGAGGCGGCGCTACACGACACACATTTACATTGAGAATTTGCAATCTCCCCTCTCACTCCCCTCACCACCTCAAGACCACCAGCAAAGATTAAAAAAAAACACCCCTATACATTAACAGGGGTCATGCTGATCCTACACAACAAATCTGGATATAATCAGCCCAGAACTGCAGGAGGAACGTAACACCACAGACACAACGACACACAAATAACACACAGCAACACACACAAAAACAAGCTCAAATGAGTAAGATCTCGTCCTCTTAATGATGACGTCATAAAAAAACGGATATGACGTCATTGTGATGTATCAGGTTTGCGATAAATTATCTGTGCTAATGCCCGGCTTGATTCCGACAACAAAATTCAAACAGCTTGCCTAGTTTCGGAGATAATGGGATAGGCGATTTCCATTAGCGGCGATATTATGACGTACCTTTTTTTCTAGGAGGATTTCCAAAATCGGAGATGGTTACTGCTGCGCGTGGACTTTCTGCATATACATGGACAGTTTCACGAAGATCCGATGAAAACTCTGGGTTGTGAAACAAAAATGTAAAAATAGGAATGACGTCATAAAAATTGAGATGACGTCAGTCATAGTGATGTATCATATGTGCGGTAATTCATCTCTGCTAATGCCAGTTCAATTCCCGCAAACAGAATTCAAAAGGTTGCCTAGTTTCGGAGATAATTTTTTAGGCGATTTCCATTAGTGGAGATATTTTGACGTCATAACTTTTTTCTAGGAGGAATTTTCAAAATCGGAGATGGTTACTTGTCTGCACAGTAGGGGTGTTAAAAAAATGAAAGTTTGATTTTTTGCTGCTCCTGATTTTGCTTTGTCCAATACCCATAAGAACTTATAGGTCAAAAATGAACAAAATTCCATGATATTTAGGGGTTCCTCAAGTTGGCACAATTATGTCCATTATGGAGAGGCATTTGCACTGCAATGTCAAAAGCTCATCTAGTCTCGGAAAAACTATTCTTTCATCCTATATGACTGCTGTGGTTTTTGAAAATATCAAAACCATATATTGTTTGAAGTGTACTGCGTTGTGCATATTCGACGGCAAGTTGTCAGTTACAGTTTGCAAATTTCAACAATATTGTGCCAACTTGAGGAACCCTAAACATCCTCCAATCTGCTTCATATTTGGTGTGTATGTTTCTACTGTCAAATGGAACAAAGGCACACCCAGGGAGCATGAATATTCATACTTATTAATTTTTACACCCCATTATGAAGCACCCTACTGCACAGGGTATTTTTTACATATATATATATATATATATATATATATATATTATATATATATATTATATATTATATATTTATATATGCCAGTTCAGGAAGTTTCGATGAAAACTGTAGGCTGTGAAACAAAGTCGCAAGAAGAAGATGAAGAACAACAACGTGAGTAAGACTTAGAGATCCTCCACGAGGATCTAAAAACACCGGTCCATGAATTATAGTGAGGATACAGGAGATTTGAATTTGATTTGCGACTACCATGAGCCATTAATTCAGCCGACAATGCCAAAGAAGCCAACTCAACCTGCATTTTGTACACCATACCACATGCACCACAAAGATATATTTTCATCGGTTTCAGCGAAGGTTGCATGCGACATCTCGACACAACATTTCCAGAAAGGACCTCAGTCACCACACACTGATCCCATCCTCTAAACGGTGACCCGGGGTCTCGGGTTTAATGGGTTCTGGTTAACGGAAAATTTCTGTAGGTCATCTGATGGGTGTACCATCTGTCCATTGGTCATTTGTCACCAACAAGTTCAGCATCAAAACAGGATCACTATACACAGTCTGGCGTTTCATTTAACTGCTGTGTGAAGTAGAAGATGCATCAACATATGGACATGTAATTAATGTATGGTGGAAAAGTTTGCTCTCAGTGTAGTACCTTGAAGAGGACATAGACGAAAGAAAGGACAGGTGCGCTTTTCGAATGACCGGTTCTACCCAAAGTTGGTAGAAACAACCATTGCCCACAATATAATTGTCTATTCATCACAGAGGCGATTGTTCTTTGTTATTAATCTCAGTTACATATATTTCCAAACAGGTGTTGACGCAATAACAGGTGAGAGCACTGTACCTGCTCATTTTGCCATGAAAGTCTTTTGGAAACCGATGACACAGAGTCTCAAGGTATGTATTTGAGGAAGCCAAATGACAAGCAAGCACTACTCTGAACATCATTTCAATACTACCTGACCTCCAGCTCTTATTTTTACCCTGATCACATCACACCATACCTTAGCCTCTGCTAGTGCTTAGTTTGTTGACATGTAGTAGAGTTCACGATCAGGCAATCTAAGGAAACTTTGCCCTGAAATGACAAAGGTTCCAATATATCCCCAGTGCAGGCTCGTTGCTTGGAGGTGTAAATGTCGTCCAAACGTCAATCCGTCCCATTTGTTGTCCAAGTTTTTTTCATATCCTGCCCCATTTCTTTTGAAAGGATATTCATTCCCTTTCCTTCATTGACTTTAGCAGGTATCAGGTAATTCAAGGTCAGATATGAGCAATGTTGATTACACAGATGCACGCACATACACACACACACACAAACGTGGTTGTTTGATGACATAGTATCACCACAGGGAATTACCCCCAAAAGTAACTTCGATATGCGAAGGGTTCGACTGAATTGACACCTGTCAGACAAACGCACCTCGGCGCCATCCTTTTTAACCTTTCAACCATTTTTATTCCTCGGCCTTCTTGAGGATGTGCAATCATCCTCTTTCCCCAGGGCTTCAAGTGGTGCACAAATCAGATGTCACGGGATAAGTGCATGAACTGTTATAAAAGGTGTATTTGGTGTAATATATGAGGGTTAGTAGGAAAGTAATGCCACTTATTTTTAGCTCACCTGGAACATAGTTCAGGTGAGCTAATGGGATGGCACATCTTCTGTCCATCAGTCCATCCGTAAACACTTGCAACTTCTTCTCAGAAGCTACTGATGGAATTGTGACCAAAGATGGCTAAAATTACCTTTGGTGTGATAGAACTCGTTTGTTTTAGGCATACTCACCCTCCACATACAAATAGGTCATCACAAGGTTTAAAGGTCCCAAAAGTACTTGAATTTCAATCTAGCTTGGCTGCCATTTTGGATTATAGGAAAGCACTCAATTGAACACTCAATCAACCTTTTTCTCTGAAACCGCTTAACCAATCGATGCAAAACTTTACATATGTGATAAAGTACATGTAAGAAATATAAATTGATAACAATGACGTCATTGGTCATGTGGTCTGGCAGGCATGTTGGAACAAAGGAAAACCTTAAAAATTCATCTTCTCTGAAACAGCTTAACCGATAAATGCGAAACTCAAAATATACAATTGACCACCTTTGGGAACGTTTCATTAAAAGAAGCTGTTCCAAAGCACAATCGGGCCACCAGTGACGTCATAACACAGAAAGTGGGCAATATCTCGAAGAAATATGAATTATAGACACCATGAAGTTGCACCTTATCAAATAGGGCTAATTTTTACACAACAGGAAGTGACATAATCACACTGGAAATGGACAATATCTCGAAAACTGAGACCCGTAGACAGAAGGGAGTCGCACTACTCTGAACACCATTTCAATACTACCTGACCTCCAGCTCTTATTTTTACCCTGATCCATCCATCACTCCACTTTTTCACAATCAGCCAGGTGAGCTACGGCAACAAAGGGGCTCTATTTTTCAGTTTGTAACCAAAGCATCATAGGAAAGCAACAGGAGATCACAATGAAAGGTTTGCATCTCCCAGCCATTTTAAATTGAGCAGCACTGTGATTGGTCATGTGACAACATCACACCACATTTTAAAAAATGGCTGCCCCGCTAGATGTGCGTACGAAGCAGAGAACAGTTGTTGAATTTCTTACCGTGGAAGAGGTTCCTCCAGTGGACATTGATAGGCATTTAAAAAATGAGTTCGGCGACTCAACCATTGATGTGGGCTCCGTTAGACATTGGGCAAAGCATCTCAAGAGCGGGGAAACTGATATCGACGACAAGCCTCAAAGTGGTCGACCTGCATAGGCTATGAGCATATGGGTTGATCGGTATCAATGAGACGGAGCAAGGTTGGGGTCCCTAGAGAGGGAAAATGTGTGATAGCAGTGTGTAGTTCTTGGCCTTCTCTGTTTTATCAATCTATCTACAACCCTACCCCTAAGGTTGACGGTTGCAGATTTTTCATCCAAAATGTAGAGGGTCATTGTCAGTTTATTGTCATTGTGTCATTGTGTAAAGTCATTGTGAAATTTTCATTGTCATTGTGTAAACAATGTATACAAGTATTTTCCCCAAGGATTTGGAACTTGTTGGCAAGGATATTAAATTCCTCATGTAATGGTATAAAAGTTATGCACCAGTGATAAATGTAATGGTCACAATTAACTTTCAAATGTGATAGAAATAAGTGCCGAAACCACATAAAATGAGTTTTTTTTTTCTCAACATATAGTTTTACATTTCATTATTTAAAGACATCATGCACCCAAATAGCATCATTCATCAATAATTAAATTTATCCCAGGAACCCTTTCCCAACATTTTCATACCACTTGCAATCTCATCTGACGCATGTTGACAAGTATGTGCACCATTTTATAGACTGACCCTGAAATGACGATTCTCGCTAATTTTGCGACTGAAATTGGAATGCGACACAGATGGCGATATTGATTCAAAATTATTAAAAGTTTGGTGACCCAATAACTCTTTAGACTCGGTAGTTAGTTAGCATATGGTGCACAAAGTTGGTAATTCCAACCACAACATTTTGCTGCATTGGTGCTGTGACCAGCGTATTCCCAGAAAATGATCGTTATTGGTGTCAATATTATTGTTTTGAAAGCATGGTTATCAATGCCCAGAAAATGATTATCACCCCACTCCTCCACCTCCCTCATTCCTACAGTACCTCATTGATCAGGAAGCAGCATGCATGACCACAACATTCAAGTGGCAGTATAATTAGAAGCTTGCCATATCAAACAAGAAAAAGAGCAATCAGAGATTGTAGATCCTCGCTAGGACTGGTTTTGTGTGGTGTGTTGTGTGGTGTAGTTTATGTGGCGTTTGTGTACTGGTGTAGAATGTAATTATACGAGACATAATTAGAACTGCTACTTTATAAATACTGGCAGTGATGACCGGTTCAGCAATTTCAGAGATTTTTGAAGGTTTTATTTTTTTCCGTGACCGTGACCGATGACTTCATCAAAAAATTTTTTGCCAATTTTATCCCGAGATGACGCTCCAAAATTTTCATACCGGTCGGATGTAGTGTGCTACATATGCAATTATGATGCCATAATGAAGGCACCTATGATGTCATTAAAAAAAAAACAATCACCCTCATTCCCCATGAGGAGTACTTGCAATGTGCCAAATTTCATTTTTTGTCCTTGGTGTGGCTTCAGAGATACAGAGGTCCAAAGGTTTTCCAACATCGCTGCCACAACACGTGGCACATCACCTTTGATGTCATAATTATCATTAAAACATTCGATATGAGTAATCGAACCGATGTCACACAAACAAACAAGCAAACGGACCCAAATGCAATACCCTCTCCTTTGGCAAGGGTATATAATATACCACTTCACGACTTGCAAATACCAGTTGATTACATTCACTTAGACTGGAGAACAAATACTAATATATTTTGGTCGTTGTAGTAACTAAATTAATATTGGCTATCATCAGCCACCAAGTCGATTATATTTTATTTCTGCAGGTAAGATGTCAGTGGTGATGGTGGTTGTGATGGTGGTAGTGATGGCACAAATCTAATTGTATTTATCTTTGCAGGTGAGATGGTGGAGGTGGTCATAGTAGTGGCAGCTGTCAAGTACTACTCCCTGTAGACAGAGTACCATCATCATGCAGGATATAAGGAACCAAAAGTCTGGAAAGTCACACAGTGAAGTCTGTATCATTCATAAACTATCACTGGACATCAGATCAGATGATTAACCCTCAAACATATATACCCCCATTTATACATATGTACATATATATATATATATATGTAGATATCGAGGATAAAAAAGATAAATGACACAGGATATAAATAATAATCAACGATACACATTACTTATGGTTTTGGTAAATATGGGCAGCTAAAGAGCAAGGGGGAGTGAATTAAATCAAATGGTCAGTTGAGAGATTAAAAACGAGATTTCAGGCCAGTTGCAAGGGTGCTGAGAGCAAGATAATGTGAGAAGCGATTGTATGTCAGAGAAGCGATGACCGGTTTCAACCACAACAACTTGCAGTGTCGGAGTTGTCAATGATGAAGATTGCTGCAGTGGAAGCATCATTCAAGCATCAACAATCTGCAGAGCAGCACACTGAGCTCAGAAAGAAGAGCACTGTTGGAGTTACATGCACAGAAACTGCCACAATGGTGGTATGGTGTTAAAAAAAAGGTCAAAGTATGCAGGTTGGTGCAATGGGTCGCAAATCAATGCAGGACCGAGCATGCACCATGATATCTGTGGATGCCAGTTGAACCAACTTCATAAGCTGGATGTGACTCTTCTGCTCTCAAACTGCTTTTTTGCCTCAGTTGTACAAGCTAACCTCCACCACTGCTCAACCATCCCCAAATATCTTCCAGCTGGCCACTTTTCCCATAACTCTCCGACTACAAATGCTCACTATCAAGGGTGACTCCCTTTAAATTGTTTCTACTCATGCTCCATCCATTGCCCTCATTAAACTAGCTGAGTAACCAGATGGGCTACATCAAGCAATAGCAAGTTTGAACCA
Organism: Eptatretus atami; assembly: GCA_035128595.1. Classification (NCBI taxonomy): domain Eukaryota; kingdom Metazoa; phylum Chordata; class Myxini; order Myxiniformes; family Myxinidae; genus Eptatretus; species Eptatretus atami. The sequence goes on along the minus strand of CM068956.1, from coordinate 86,172,860 downwards.
GCCATATACAGTAGGGAAGAATATAAAAGTATATTGTTGTCGTCATCAGGCTCGACCCAGTTGCCTGGTCCGAATCCCGGCGAACTGATTCTGGAGCTCCGAGCAAGTTCCTGGGCCTGTTTGCCATGTTCCCATGCTGAAGAGGAATGCCTTTGCCAGTTGGGACTTGTGCTGATTGGTGCCGTGTGCTCGATTACCCAAAGTCACAACCCAAGCATGGTTTCTCGGACACGGGCATGTTTCATCCTGGCAGCTAATCGTCCAAACCCAAAATGTCCTTTAGCGGACGTTTAGAACTCATATAACTCGCGATCAGAGCAAATCCAAGACTCAGAGACCAAGTGGATTTGCAATGCCTATCAACAAGAAGGGTGGTAATACAAAAAGAAGTAAAGCAATTTATTTTTATAATGAAACCCCGTACTTACAAACGATTGGAAAGTCCTTATCTATGTAATCTGAAGGGCCTCAAGCCCAGCATGTGACTGTGGTCACCAAGATCAGACTATTCATCACAATCACATTGTGAACGAATGTCACCTATGGAAATTTGATGGAGGATTTAGGGCAATCCACCTAACACCAAACAGGGCTGTGACTTGGCTGTCCAAGTTAGACTTCGATCTGTGAGTTGAAATTTGTCATATTCAAGAATAGAATATAATAGGGCCTCAATCACACCGCAGAACAAAATGTGCAATTATATTTTACACCACATTTCCCATTTTTGTACGATCTTCTTTCATGATACGACCTGTCAATTTGACGTAGATAGATACATATAAAGAATTAAACGTTTCGTTTTTAAACGTTTCTTCAACTAATTTCGTCGGTGTGCTTGTTTGAGTGCTTAAGCCACCTTGCGAGAGAGCGCCTTCAAGCTTCAATGGTGATACCGCAGCGTGACTCTCCATGGGGACATCTCCGAAGTTCGGAGAGGAAAATAAATTTGATGATTACAAAAATGTTTTCAGTCGTTACAAAGCAATGAAATCCACATCACAGCATGATAGCCAGATGTCCGCAAGCCCGCTCAAAGCTGTTGACGCTGGGTTCAAATCCCGACCCAGCTATAAACTGTCATTCTGGTGTTTCACAGGCAAGGGTTATTATCAATGTGTTGTGTGTCTCTACGATGGACGTTAGACAGGACGTCACATATGCCGGAATCCCGCCCCCTCCTCTCCCACCCCTCCTTTCTGTCCCCCTCTCACCACTCCTCTCCCTGTTTGGGCGTGTTTTATCACTCTTCCCTTCCCGTCACGCTGCCCCCTTCCCTTCCCCTCACGCGCCTTCCCCTTCACTACCACATTCCCTTCCCCTCATGATGCTCTTCCTTCCCTCCCTTATGCTTAACTCCTCCCAAACCCCCTCCCCTCTCTATCCCTATGGACATCTCCCAGCGGTCTCCGCATGCTGTATTAATGTGCTGGTTTAACGTACCCCGTTTCGTTCAATCCTGTACTACCCCCTCCCCGCACAAGCCCCACTATCCAAACGCAAGTCAAGAACCCTTCCCACCTTTCCACCTGAAATCCCCCTACCAAATGCAAGACCAGAATCCTCTCTCACACTTACCTTTTCCAAATCTCCTCCCCCCCCACTTCCCCATCCTCCTCTCCCACTCCCCCCTCCCAGAGGTGTACAGCAACGTTTGTTGAGGAATCGCTCTCCCCACCTCCCTTCTCACTCTCCCCCTCCTTCATTGCTCCCCATTTCCCCCCTCCCTCTCTCATTCCACCCCCTCTCCTTTCACCTTCCACCTCCCTCCCTCTCTCCTCCACCCCCTCCTCTCTCCTTCCACCCCCTCCTCTCTCCTTCCATCCCCTCCTCTCTCCTTCCATCCCCTCCTCTCTCCTTCCACCCCTCCTCTCTCCTTCCACCCCTCTCTCTCCCTCCTTCCACCTCTCTCTCTTCCTCCTTCCCCTCCTCTCTCCTCCTTCCACCCCTCCCTCTCTCCTCCTTCACCCCTCCTCTCTCTCCTCCTCACCCCTCCTCTCTCTCTCCCTCACCCTCTCTCTCTCCTCCCTCACCCTCCTCTCTCTCCCCTCACCCCTCTCTCTCTCCTCCCTCACCCCCTCTCTCCCTCCCCTTTCTCTCCACACTCTTAATATTCAAGTCAGCAAAGCGACGGGTTGGATTTGCTCGTATTTACATAATGCATGTAAGTGCATGAAATGCCAAGTTATAATATATTCCTTATTATGTTTCCATTTATTTATTGTACTAGTGCAGGCCCGTACAAGCGTCGCCGTACGTGCGTGCCCATACGTGCAAAAAAAAAAACAACAAAAAAAAAACAAAAGAAGAATTGTGACGTCATAGCACGCGTGTCCTGTCATTGGTTTGGTAAATAAATGGCCATAACTTGGGAACCACTTGTGCATTAATATCAAACCTTGAAAAGGCACATCCACAGGGCCCCAGCAATATACCTGGCAAGTTTCAATTAGATCGGACCAGCGGTTGTCGAGAAACAGCGGTCACAGACAGACAGACACACAGAGATTGCTAGAATTATAATTAATTTATGCACCTTATCATTAGATTGTGAATATGATTTATTCACAAATTAACGAATTTTGTTTTCTTTACATGAATTACTAATGTGAATCTTTGTTAATGTGATGATTGTTGTCAGCAAGAACATAATCTGCTTGTTGATGCTTTTGTTAATGTGAATCTTTGTTTGTTTTGTTAACCTCCGCCATCGAAGATCGGAGGTTACTGTTTTCACCCCTTTCTGTTTGTTTGTTTGTTTGTTTGTTTGTGAACAGTATAACGGAAAAACTCCTTGACGGATTTCGACGAAACTTGGTGGGGGGGTTAGGTATGGTCCAAGGATCATGCCATTAAATTTTGGACTTGTGTCCCCCCCCCAAAAAAAAAATTGTTAGAGAAAAAAAAATATTTTGCAACTTTTTTTTCAACCAAATCGATTTCTTTTTTTGCATTTCTACATGTTTTAAGTGATTCCAACCCCCCCCCCCAAAAAAATTGTTACCCCCCCCAAAAAGATTTTTTTTTTTTGCATTTCTACATGTTTTAAGTGATTCCAACCCCGCCCCAAAAAAAATTGTTACCCCCCCCCAAAAAAAAGAGAATTTTTTTTTTTGCATTTCTACATGTTTTAAGTGATTTCAACCCCCCCCCCCCCAAAAAAATTGTTTAGAGAAAAAAAAATTTTTTGCAACTTTTTTTCAACAAAATTTCGATTTCTTTTTTGCATTTCTACATGTTTAAGTGATTTCCAACCCCCCCCCCCCAAAAAAAATGTGAGAAAGAACTATAACTGTCAGCACTGTGAATATTAATGAATAAATATAAGTTCACTTGAGTGACCAGCATATTGGCGCGGAGGTTTTGCACTTCCGAGTGCCCCCCTCTAGTTTGTTAATGTGATGATTGTTTGGCAAGAACATAATTTGCTTGTTAATGTGAATTTTGTTTGTTGTTAATGTGATGATTGTTGTTGGCAAGAACATAATTTGCTTGTTAATGTGAATCTTTGTTTGTTGTTTGTTAATGTGATGATTGTGTTTGCAAGAACATAATTTGCTTGTTAATGTGAATCTTTGTTTGTTTGTTTATTAATGTGATGATTGTTGTCGGCAAGAACATAATCTGCTTGTTGATGCTTTGTTAATGTGAATCTTTGTTTGTTTGTTTATTAATGTGATGATTGTTGTCGGCAAGAACATAATTTGCTTGTTAATGTGAATCTTTGTTTGTTTGTATTATTGTGATGATTGTTGTCGGCAAGAACATAATTTGCTTGTTAATGTGAATCTTTGTTTGTTTGTTTATTAATGTGATGATTGTTGTGGCAAGAACATAATCTGCTGTGATGCTTTGTTAATGTGAATCTTTGTTTGTTTGTTTGTTAATGTGATGATTGTGTTGGCAAGAACATAATTTGCTTGTTAATGTGAATCTTTGTTTGTTTGTTTATTAATGTGATGATTGTTGTCGGCAAGAACATAATTTGCTTGTTAATGTGAATCTTTGTTTGTTTGTTATTATTGTGATGATTGTTGTCGGCAAGAACATAATTTGCTTGTTAATGTGAATCTTTGTTTGTTAACGTGATGTTGTTGTTGGCAAGAACATAATTTGCTTGTTAATGTGAATCTTTGTTTGTTTGTTTATTAATGTGATGATTGTGTTCAGCAAGAACATCATTTGCTTGTTAATGCCTTTGTTTTAATGTGATGATTGTTGTGCAAGAACATAATTTGCTTGTTAATGTGAATCTTTGTTTGTTTGTTTGTTATTGTGATGATTGTTGGCGGCAAGAACATAATTTGCTTGTTAATGTGAATCTTTGTTTGTTTGTTTGTCAATGTGATGATTGTTGTCGGCAAGAACATAATTTGCTTGTTAATGTGAATCTTTGTTGTTTGTTAATGTGATGATTGTGTTGGCAAGAACATAATTTGCTTGTTAATGTGATCTTTGTTTGTTTGTTAATGTGATGATTGTTGTTGGCAAGAACATAATTTGCTTGTTAATGTGAACTTTGTTTGTTTGTTAATGTGAGATTGTTGTGGCAAGAACATAATTAGCTTTTTATGTGAATCTTGTTTGTTTGTTAATGTGATGATTGTTGTTGGCAAGAACATAATTTGCTTGTTAATGTGAATCTTTGTTTGTTTGTTTGTTAATGTGATGACTGTTGTTGGGAAGAACATAATTTGCTTGTTAATATGAATCTTTGTTTGTTTGTTAATGTGATTGTTGTTGGCAAGAACATAATTTGCTTGTTAATGTGAATCTTTGTTTGTTTGTTTGTTAATGTGATGATTTTGTTGGCAAGAACATAATTTGCTTGTTAATGTGAATCTGTTGTTTGTTTGTTTGTTAATGTGATGATTGTTGTTGGCAAGAATATAATTTGCTTGTTAATGTGAATCTTTTTTGTTTGTTTGTTAATGTGATGATTGTTGTCGCAAGAATAATTTGCTTGTTAATGTGAATCTTTGTTTGTTGTTTTGTAATGTGATGATTGTTGTCGGCCAAGAACATAATTTGCTTGTTAATGTGAATCTTTTTGTTTGTTTGTTAATGTGATGATTGTTGTCAGCAAGAACATAATTTGCTTGTTAATGTGAATCTTTGTTTGTTTGTTTGTTGTTATGTGATGATTTTGTCGGCAAGAACATAATTTGCTTGTTAATGTGAATCTTTGTTTGTTGTTAATGTGATGATTGTTGTTGGCAAGAACATAATTTGCTTGTTAATGGAATCTTTGTTTGTTGTTAATGTGATGATTGTTGTGGCAAGAACATAATTTGCTTGTTAATGTGAATCTTTGTTTGTTTGTTAATGTGATGATTGTGTTGGCAAGAACATAATTTGCTTGTTAATGTGAATCTTTGTTTGTTTGTTGTTATAGTGATGATTGTTGCTGCAAGAAACATAATTTGCTTGTTAATGTGAATCTTTGTTTGTTTGTTTGTTAATGTGATGATTGTTGTTGGCAAGAACATAATTTGCTTGTTAATGTTGAATCTTTGTTTGTTTGTTGTTGTTAATGTGAATTGTTGTTGGCGACATAAGGATTAATTTGCTTGTTAATGTGAATCTTTTGTTGTTTGTTAATTGATGATTGTTGTTGGCAAGAATATAATTTGCTTGTTAATGTGAATCTTTGTTGTTTGTTGTTAATGTGATGATTGTTGTCGGCAAGAACATAATTGTGTTGTTCATGTGAATCTTTGTTGTTTGTTGTTATGTTGATGATTGTTGTCGGCAAGAAATTATTTTTGTTAATGTGAATCTTTGTTTGTTTGTTTGTTAATGTGATGATTGTGTCAGCAAGAACATAATTTGCTTGTTTAATGCCTTTGTAATATGAATCTTGTTTGTTTGTTTTTAATGTGATGATTGTTGTCCGCAATAACATGATTTGCTTGTTAATTCCTTTGTTAATGTGAATCTTTGTTTGTTGTTTGTTAATGTGATGATTGTTGTCCGCAATAACATAATTTGCTTGTTAATGCCTTTTCATGTGAATCTTGTTTGTTTGTTTGTTGGTTAATGTGATGATTGTTTCGGGAAGAACATAAATTGCTTGTTAATGTGAATCTTTGTTTGTTTGTTTATTAATGTGATGATTGTTGTCGGCAAGAACATAATTTGCTTTTTAAGAATCTTTGTTTGTTTGTTTGTTAATGTATGATGATTTGTCAGCCAAGAACATAATTTGCCTTGTTAATGTGAATCTTTGTTTGTTTGTTAATGTGATGATTGTTGGCCGCAATAACATGATTGCTTGTTAATGCTTTGTTAATGTGAATCTTTGTTTGTTTGTTTGTTAATGTGATGATTGTTGTCCGCAATAACATGATTTGCTTGTAATGTGAATCTTTGTTTGTTTATTAATGTGATGATTGTTGTCGGCAAGAACATAATTTGCTTGTTAATGTGAATCTTTTGTTTGTTGTTTTGTTAATGTGATGATTGTTGTCCGCAATAACATAATTTGCTTGTTAATGTGAATCTTTGTTTGTTTGTTTATATGTGATGATTGTTGTCGGCAAGAACATAATTTGCTTGTTAATGTGAATCTTTGTTTGTTGTTTGTTAATGTGATGATTGTTGTCAGCAAGACATAATTTGCTGTTAATGTGAATCTTTGTTTGTTTGTTTGTTAATGTGATGATTGTGTCCGCAATAACATGATTTGCTTGTTAATGCCTTTGTTAATGTGAATCTTGTTTGTTTGTTTGTTAATGTGATGATTGTTGTCCGCAATAACATGATTTGCTTGTTAATGCCTTGTTAATGTGAATCTTTGTTTGTTAATGGATGATTGTTGGAGGCAAGAACATAATTTGCTTGTTAATGTGAATCTTTGTTTGTTTGTTTGTTAATGTAATGATTGTTGTCGGCAAGAACATAATTTGCTTGTTAATACCTTTGTTAATGGGAATCCTTGTTTTGTTTTTGCAAAATAACTTGTATATAAATAGCACCGTAGCCACAAGTTTGCCTCATCAATTACTCCCCAAGCTAATTTTACCTCCACCACCCGAACCTCACTACCATATCGGTAAAACTGCTCCCTGTGCTCGAGACGTTGCTTTTAGCTGCATTATGGGGAAAATGATCTGTATAACTGTGCAACCTCCAAATCCAGAGTGCCTTGGGTGACATGTGAGATTCATTATAAATTAATGAGAGCCAGTGCTCTTAGGCAAAAGGCAGGGCAGTGGGTCCATCCTGAGGATGATCCTCCTTCCAGGAGGAATGATTCTTGTGAAAATCATGTGCTTTGGGCGTCCTTCAAAATGACTCTTTAGGGCACAGGAAGCACTTTTTCCAAACCACACTCTCTCAATCAGCTTAACCACAGGAAATTTTCTTACGTATTTGGTGACCTGTATAACTTTATCATCTGATTATTTGAAAACTCCATGATTGTTACCTGCAGAGTAAAAGAAAGATGGTAAGAGGCGTTTTGCAGTTTTTTTAACAATGAGAGGGGAAAGGGATATACGAGACGAAGTGGAGTACTAGGAAGAGGAAGAGGAAGAGGGGTGGGGAGGAGAAGCAAAATTCAATTACATTCACACATGTAAGATGTACAGAGTGAACCCCCCGAACACTCCTGCAATTGAGGACGTCAAAGGCATGTTACAGGTGTTTTAAGTGGCCAACATATTGTGATGGTGCAAATTACTAAGGTGAAAAAGTCAAATGAAACAAGCTCAAATGAGCTAAGATCCTCGTCCTCTTAATGATGACGTCATAAAAACGAATATGACGTCATTGTGATGTATCAGGTTTGCGACAAATTATCTGTGCTAATGCCCGGCTTCATTCCCGCAAACAAAATTCAAAAAGCTTGCCTAGTTTCGGAGATAATTTTTTAGGCGATTTCCATTAGTGGAGATATTTTGACGTCATAACTTTTTTTCTTGGAGGAATTTTCAAAATCGGAGATGGTTACTGTCTGCGCAGGGTATTTTTACATATACATGCCAAGTTTCAGGAAGTTTCGATGAAAACTGTAGGCTGTGAAACAAAAAAGTCCACAAGAAGAAGATGAAGAACAACGTGAGTAAGACTTAGAGATCCTCCATGAGGATCTAAAAACCATATTTCCGATTAATAAATCTGTCAATGATTGGAAATTTAACATCATTGGAATTCCAAGTTTTCTTAATTACCTCCGCCACCGAAAGTAAAGGAGGTGATGTTTTTACCCCTTTCTGTCTTTGTTTGTTTGTCTGTGTACAGGATATCTCAAAAAGTTATGGATAGATCTGGATGAAATTTTGTGGACAGGTTTGGTGTGTGATAAGGACGAACTGATTAGATTTTGGTGAAGATCCGGATCCGACTAGTAGAATTTTTAAAGTGATTCTTCACCATTGAGAGATGGGGCCAAAAACGATGTAGTACTGTATAGCATGATATTTCAAAAATGTATTGGGCCCGATATGTTCTCATGGATCAGGCATTACGTGGCAGAGGTATGCGCTCTACCGAGTGCCCTTCTAGTTATAGAATAAAATCGCATGCCCCTCAGGATCAGCACCCAAATGAGACTTGCGCTGCTCTGAGTGTCAGCAAATTAATGGTCCTCATGTGCTCCCCAGTGTCAGACCTTGAATGTGCTCGCACATCCAAGGATCAGCGCCTGAATGGTGGTGGCATTCCTGAGAGGGTGGCACCTGAATGACCCTCACACACCCCCTGGAGTCAGCCCTGCCTGGACCTACCACGTACCCAGTTTCAGCACCCGATGTGCTCACACGACCCCCCAGGATCAGCACCCAAATGGCGCTCGCATGCCAAGGGAAGTTGATGCCTGCCTGGACCCAATGCCCCCGACACTCCCCCTGGGGGCAGCACCCAAATGGGCATCGCACTCCCCCTGGGGTCAGCCCACAAATGGGACATGCACATCCCCCCAGTGTCAGCACTTGAATGGACTTCATGCACTACCTGGGTTCTTCACTGACCTGGACCTCGCACACCACCCCTGGGTTCAGCGCCTGAATGGTCCTCGCACTCCGCATAGGGGCAGCACCCAAAAAGGCATTTGCTCAACCATGCCAGCTGTCTGCATGCCACAGATTTGTTTGAAAGAACTGTTCGGGGCTAAACAACCATCTATGCAGTCGTGTCCCTTCTTTCACACAACAATTGGTGATGAGGATGACTGAAATTTCTCTCCCACCACCTAATCCCTTCCTCGCTCTGTCAGGTGAGCCTCCTGTGCCATCAATCCTCTTGAAGAAGTTCTGTCATTCAAACATTTGGGTCTCACTGTCTGCCATGATCTTTCCTGGGAAAGTCACATTTCCAAGCTGGCCTCCAAAGCCAGTCACCGACTGTGCATCCTCCCTCATGCAAAGTCCTTCCTAGGCACACCTGAGCTCCGAACCACATACAAATCTTTCAACCATGGCCAGATGGAGTATTGCTCTCCTCTCTGGGCTGGTGCTCCTGCCTCATACCTACCTTGGCTTCACGCTGTGGAAACCAAGGCTTTTAGAATCATTGGTATCTTCCATGATGAAGCTGTCTTTGGGTCTCTCACTCTTCTCACCACAGGCAGGAGACACCTCTCTGGCCTTGCTCCCCCCCACCCCCTTTTCTCTGTCTCCCCAATATTTCCACAGTGCGCTCAAGGTCCACCAGCAACCCCCTTCTGGTGAAACTTCCAAAATCAAGAATCACGGCTCACCTTCACTCTTTCATTCCTCTTTTCCCACCTCTGAAACAAACTTTCACACTCTCTTCAATCCCACTCTTCCCTCCAGGTGTTCAAAACAGCTATTCACCACTATCTCTTGTCTTTCCCCATCCAAAACCATGGTCTTTTCTAACCCCATTAATCTACCCCAAACCCACCTGCTTCAAATTCCCTGTTTTCCTTCCTGAAAATCCCTGTAGTATCCATCTTGTTTACCACATATGCCACACCCCTTCCCTCTCCCTTCCAAAAATCTCCTCATGTCTCTGTTGCATACTGTTGTGTTTCCCTCTCCTGTCCTCTTGTCTCCTTCTCCCATTGTTATACGTTCTGTGTGTTTGCTCTTATACGAGCATTGACAGAGTATACAAAAACAAAACAAAACAGAGTTTTCTTCGTTCCTGGGGTTCCATGGGGTTTACCAAATCTGCACAGCATTCTACCATCCCCAAGATAACGGGGGTGTACAGTGTTTCACTCAAACGTGACGAATGACAGCCGAGCACACCTTGGGCAGGGCTGCACGTTTCAAACGGCTTTACTCCAGATACTGCTACCCCACAGGGCGACACAACACTCAACCACCAAGGTCTCACGGGCATCGATGGTGGTCGGCCGTAAGCTGCAGCTGCCCCTGGATAGGCTCCATCACTCAGCAGCTCAAGTTCCTGCTGGCAACACTCAAGGTGCAGTAAACAAGCACATCGCCAGATGAAGCAGTGCTTTGACAGGGCACACGGGGTTAAGACACTCCACTGTGCAGGTCTCGGATTGGATCAGAACCTGTTACCCTCATCTGAAAACAAACAGCACTCCTTCTGGTCCTCAGCCATTCAGGTCAGCCATCAGCTGGGACTCCAGTAAATACTCATTCCGGCTACGGAAGGTGCCTGCCTCCCTCGGTTTCCAGTGTTGATGTGCCTGCTCGCCTAGCTATAAACTGCAGCATTGCTGGATGCGCCCGCTGCCCTGTCAGGTGTGTCTGTCACCTTCTGGCCACTGCACCACTGGACATGCCTGCTTCCCCGTTGCCTGGGCCACAGCCTCTACCGGATGGTCCTCAAACTCGGCCTCTGTGGGTGCAGGCCCGTCCAGGTTATCTATTGGACTAAGTATCCTGCTTCCATACCTGAACTTTCCAAAGGAGGGCTGTGAATTGGTATGTTACATCAGTGCTGCAAGTTAATGTTTGCTTTTCGAAGACTGCACTGGTTGGATGTGGACAAAATAACTGTCGAAATCTGGAGTGAAATCTGAAAATGTTAAGAAATTAATGATGTTTTCGTTTTTATGGGTATGTCCCATTACCAATCAGCTTGCTATCACTTGGCAAACCAACCATTCCTTATCAACCTTTTCGTTGGAGTGCTTGCTTAAATGATTTAGCCATTTGGCGAGCACGCAAATCTTTCTTCGATCTCTCCAAGTTTCCAAGGCGATACCACTGCTCGGTTCTCTCCGAAGTTAGGAAAGTCTCCCACCCCTCTCTCTTCCTCTCTCTCCCACCGCTCTCTCTCCCTTCTCCCTATCCCTCCCTCCCTCCCACCTTCTCTCCAACCTCTCCGTCCACCCCTCTCTCTCCCAACCTTCCCTCCACCCCTCTCTCTCCAACCTCTCCCTCCACCCTCTCTCTCTCCAACCTCCTCCTCCACCCCTCCTCCTCCATCCCCTCTCTCTCTCCAACCTCTCCCTCACCCCTCTCTCTCCCAACTCTCTCCTCCACCCCTCTCTCTCAACCTCTCCTCACCCTCCCATCCAATCCCTTCTCTTCCTAATCCTCTCTCTCCCACTCCTCTCCTCCCCTCCACTGCCTCTCTCTTTGACCCCTCTCCCTCTCTATCTTCCCCTCCCCCCCCACTCTCTTCATATTACCATCAGTGATGCAACGGATTGTATTGATGTATATGTATGCCTGATGTTGGCTTAATGGTGAGGGTGGCAGGCTTTGGATCCAAGTGTCCCGAGTTCAAATCCCGCTCAGCTGTTGAATTAATACCAGGTGGGGTTAACTCGGCCTGTCATCCTTCCGAGTCGGCAAAATGAGTGCCAGCATGCTGGTATCTGTGTCGGAGTGGCGACCCATCCAGGATTGTGCCAAATAGCCAAGGAGACTGCTTAAGCAGCACCAACACTCTGCACAGAGTAGGTCCCAATCTCTCCTCTCTCTCTCTCTACAATACGTGTATGAAATCACGATTCCTGCATGTTGTTTGTGTGTGTACGGGGGGGGTGAGGGTGGTGGGAGTTCTGGCATAATTATTAGATGGCATTGGCTTCTGAACAGGTTATACCTGTTTAGCATTTCCATCTGAGCACTTCACCGTTGATCCTGTAACGCAGCTTCATTAACCAATTTGTACTGTCAATATTTTACTAATATCCTTATGTTTGTTTGTTTTTTTTAATTGAAAGACTATGCTCATAGTGGAGTGGATTGAGCTAATGATTTAAGGAAGGAAAATGTGAGAAATATGAGGGGGGGGGGTTCCGAGGGAAGTGTTCAGGCTTGTATGTGCAACCTCAGCAAAAAAAGGAAAAAAGAAAATAAAAACACAAATAAGCCACTCAGAACGGAAATAATGCAAATGTAAATTGTTGTTGAATAACATGCTGGAATTTTAATGCCACATATTCAGGTTTTATTCCCGACCACAACAATTTAATATTATTTTTATAAAGACAAGGTGGGGAACTCACTGAGTGATCTTTGCATCATTTACAGTGTTAAAAGGAAAGGGGGGAGGTCGAAGATGAAGTGGGGAAACAAGAATAATTCAACAAAATGGGAACAAAGACAAAGGAGAAGCTTGTAAAATCCTAAGAGACAACATACAAGTCAACGGAGTAAATTTATTGGATTCAAACCTGAGATCCCAGCATGAAGAGTTTTGAACTTACGTGGGAATGCAAAACAAGACTCGGTTTTTCACTATAAACGAGTATGCATCCTCACATTATTAATCTCCATTTAACTTACACATGATCAAATCTCCAGGAAGAGAAACGAAACAAGGTACCAGCACACATACTTGAAAGATACTCTTGGAGTTGGATCATGCAGACAAGACATCAGAAAAATGTCCTCACCTGATAGAAGCTGGTGGTGGTGGTGGTGCAGAAGAAGGTGGCCAAGATCGTGCTGGGCAAGTCGCTGGCCAAGTCCCGTGCCGCCTCCCCTGGTGGTGTCCCTTTCCCAGTGGGAAAGGGACGATAGAAGAAAAAAAAAGAAAAAAAAACCGAGCTGTTGGCCACACGATCGATGTTGGCCACACGATCGATGATTGGCCACGATCGATGTTGGCCACACGATCGATGTTGGCCACACGATCGATGTTGGCCACACGATCATTCTCGCCACCTTGGCCTTCGCCACCTTGGCCACCGGCACCATCGACACCATCAACCGCACCTGCACCGTCTTGCCCACCCCAGCGACTTGGCCAGCCGACTTGCCCAGCACGATCTTGGCCACCTTCTTCTGCACCACCACCACCACCAGCTTCTATCAGGTGAGGACATTTTTCTGATGTCTTGTCTGCATGATCCAACTCCAAGAGTATCTTTCAAGTATGTGTGCTGGTACCTGTTTTCGTTTCTCTTCCTGGAGATTTGATCATGTGTAAGTTTAAATGGAGATTATAAATGTGAGGATGCTATACTCGTTTATAGTGAAAAACCGAGTCTTGTTTTGCATTCCCACGTAAGTTCAAAACTCTTCATGCTGGATCTCAGGTTTGAATCCAATAAATTTACTCCGTTGACTTGTATGTTGTGTCTCTTATCTCTCTCGT
>CM068956.1:86142210-86159335 GCA_035128595.1 Eptatretus atami | reverse complement strand
GGGCTCCACTGGTGCTCCACAAGTTCCCTGCTGCAGATGTTGTTGCAAGCTGTTAGGGTCGACAGCAGAGCGGAGCGGTGTCGGTTTGTGGAGATTTTGTGGTGCTGGTGGTGGTGGTACTCATACGGACAACTTATCTACATTGCCGGAAATTTCAACGAAACAAACAACAGGTGGGTCAGAACTACATACATTTCTAATATTTACATTACCCATAGCCCAGGACCTGTGACAGCAGGAGAGAACATAAATAGGAGAGACCTGTGACAGCAGGAGAGAAAAGAAATAAATGGCAAGCAAGTGGTCAAAGATGTAGATCAGTACTTTTCATCAAATTTCACTGTACATGGGGTGGGGGTAGGGGAGGAGGGGAATAAATCCAGGACCATACAGCTTTGAGGAGAACAAGCTGTAAACTAGGCTATCTTTCTATCCTAAAAACACCTTGCCTTCCATGGAGGTCTCTCCTCCAAGCCATGGGAATGACTCCTATATGGTTAGGGATCTTTAAGATCAGCTCTTGGCAATAAAGAGAAAATTTTGGGCAGGAGGCTTTGTGCCTATCAAAGCTGATCCAAAATAAATGAGAATTAAATGACCCTTCTCCACCCCTCCTCCATAACCCTCAATCATCCGCTACTGAACCACCACCCAACGTCCGGGGGAGGGAGGGGGGGATTGCGTCAACTACATTGCTATCGATCATTGAATTTTTAAAGTTCTGAACTTGAAATAGTTTGAACAGATCAAAAGTTTGAAATTCTCAAACAGAAAATAGCTTTGTTCTCCCTTCCATAAACAAAATTAACATAAATTAAGTGAGAAAAATGTGAGGAACAAATTAGAAACTAAGCGAAGTTTATTGCGTATTGCCTGAAACATCAGACTACAGTTACAACTTTTGATGTGAATGTTAAAGATATTAACATTTAATCTTGATGAAAATAATTCCGGGAACATCTACCGGTGAGTGCCGTTTAAGCCTGAACACCGAAACCACCCTGGCTAGGTTGAGAGAAAACTGAAAACGACCGACGTCACCTCAAGACCTGCCATACAAGATTGGTTACTTGTGTTGCATGTTTTGCCAGTGGATGAGCTCGGCATAGAGGCCTTGTTTCTTCAACAACTCGGCATGAGTTCCAACCTGGTAGGAAGACAAACAAACGAGTCGAGTATTCACATGAAATGGATGAAGTGGATGAAGTAGGTAAAAGGTAATTCAATAAATAAGTAGGTTTTTGTCATGGCATCATCTTATATACTCTGTACTCTTATCTCATCAACTCTCTCCTTCCCTCTCCCTTCCCCTATCCCTCCCTGATTTTCAAATGAAGTGAAAAAGACAGATGAGTTGTATGTTTATTACATATGCAAAAGTATTGCGCGCACACACACACACACACACACACCTCATGAATTTTTCCATTGACAAGCACGTAGATAATGTCAGCGTTAACGATGGTGCTGAGACGATGAGCAATAAGCAAGACAGTACGGCCACGTGCTGCCTGATCCAGAGCTGTCTGCACTGCCTTCTCAGCCTGCGCATCCAGTGCACTTGTTGCCTCATCCATGATGAGAACGGTGGGATCCTTAAGCAGTGCCCGAGCAATGGCTAGACGCTGTTTCTGTCCACCAGAAAGGGCTATTCCTCGCTCACCTGCACAAAAATCCCCAAAAAATACACGTACACAGTGCTCCACTTAACATCATGCCAAGCATTGCTTTCCAAACTCACCTGCAGATTCCACAATGACAGAAATTTGGAATTCATCACTGTTAATCACTGAGGCACTTTACAACGTCAGCAAAGGATGATATAACAACTACAAGAGAGCATCAATAGATCATCATTGGAGCTTGTAGAACTGGAAAGAGAGCACTTAGCAAGTACAAGAAGCAAAGTGAATGGTAATTCAAAAATGATATTGGCCATCTAAGGATTGGGTAGAGCAAGGGAAGGGAGTAGTTTTGAAGAAACATGGGAGTGGAAGATGAGGTTTAGAGACAATCTATCTATGCCAATAAATATCAGTGTGTGAGTGTGTGTGTCAGTGTGTCAGTGTGTGTGTGTCTCCTCCACAACTCCAAAACCATGAAACCTAGCGGCCTGAAATTTTACATGCATACAAAGGGAACTCCAAGGAAGTGCATGAATGAAAATTGTGTGTTTGGGTTAAATGAAACACCCCTTTTGAAGACAATTCACAGCCATATTTAATTATTTAAATCATCATATCATTGTGCTCGACCGCAGTCCATTGATGACTCCAGATTGTTTGGTAAAGCAGGAGATAATGTTACGTGTGGCAGACGGCACTTATCGCTGCCAGCATCGTGCAACAAGGGCTGTATGGGATACGGTGCTGGTGCTTTCACCACTCATGGTTTGGAGTCACATAGTATCTGCTTTATAACCGTAAGGTTTTCAGTCACAAGTGTATGGAATAGAGTGGATACCTCTGCCATGTAATGCCTGATCCACAAGAACATATCGGGCCCAGGAACCCAATACATTTTTGAGATATCGTGCTATATATCGTTTTTGAGACCTATCTCTCAATCGTGAAGAATCACTTTAAAAATTTGAGTAGTCAGATCCGGATTTGGATCTTCACCAAAATCGAATCAATTTGTCGTGGTCACACACCCAACCTGTCCACCAAGTTTCATCCAAATCCGTCCACAGGCTTGCTATGTTACCCTGATGATGCTCTAATGAGGGCGAAACCGGTCGGTGACTGCGCATTTCCATGCACTTGTGACAGCATCTGAAATTCCATCTTCGTAAATAGCGCTGTGATATAGCTCTTCCGGGAGCCACATACAGTACATGCGTTATGGCAATGATGTCATGACATTCGTCTCAAGTCAGAGAATAGCACATATATATATATTTTTTTTTTCAGTCACAAGTGTATGGAGTAGAGTGGATACCTACACCATGTAATGCCTGATCCACAACAACATATATATATATATATACATATACATATATATATACACAGTCATGCACCACTTAACGACAGGGATACATTCTGAGAAATGCGTCGTTAAGCGATGTTGTCATTGTGCGAACATGAGAGTGTACTTACACAAACCTAGATGGTATAGCCTACTACACACGAAGGCTATATGGTATAACCTATTGCTCCTAGCCTACAAACCTGTACAGCATGTTACTGTACTGAATACTGTTGGCAATTGTAACACAATGGTGAGTATTTGTGTATCTAAACATAGAAAAGGTACAGTAAAAATACGGTATAAAAGATAAAAAAAAAGTGGTACACCTGTATAGGGCACTAACCATGAATGGGGCTTGCAGTACTGGAAGTTGCTCTGGGTGAGTCAGTGAGTGAGTGGTGAGTGAATGTGAAGGCCTAGGACATTACTGTCCACTACTGTAGATTTTATAAACACTACACTTAGGCTACACTAAATTTATAAAAAAAATTATTTTTCTTTCTTCAATAATAAATTAACCTCAGCTGACTGTAACTTTTTTACTTTATAAACGTAAAAAAATTTTAAAAACTTTTTGATGAATGCTTAGGGGCCATTATGAATAAAACAACACGAGATTAAATGTCGTAAACATTTTTTTTATAAGTAGAAAGAGTACACTAAAATAATGATAAAAAGTACAGTATCGTAAATACATGAACCAGTAACATAGTTGTTTATTATCATTATTAAGTACTATGTACTGTACATAATTGTATGTGCTACACTGCACTGTTATACGACTGGCAGCACGATGACATCACGAGGTGACAGGAATTTTTCAGCTCCAGTATAATCTTACGGGACCACCGTCGTATATGCGGTCCGTCGTTGACCGAAACGTCGTAATGCAGCACATACTGTATATATATTATATGAGGCGCGATGATATGAGGAGGAGTGATGTCAGGGACACATCGGCCATTTTGGAGTTATGCCATATAGCACGATTTTAACCCTTACCCTATCATCCGAGCCTATCATCATCATATCATTAAAAAATGTCGCTTGCATCACTCCTCGCGGGGCCTCATATAGATGTGTATGTATATATATATATATATATATATTATATATATTCTATATATCTATATATATAAAGTTGAAAGTGTGTCTGTCTGTGTGTCTGTGTGTGTGTTTGTCTGTGACCTATGCACCGCGAAAAGTACTGGACTGATCCTCACCAAACTTCACATGCTGACAGAACATGTACCCGGGGTGTCCCGATGTAAAAGAATTGTACTTCCGACTTGCGGTTTCCGAATTATGACGTCATCACCTGATTTCGTAACGTTAATTTTTCAAGCTCAGCCGATTGACATGGGCCAACGCCATTTGCAATAGAATGAAAAAATAATGCTACAGTCAATTGAAGACAATGACTTCCGACTTCCCGGTTTCCGAATTATGACGTCATCACCTGATTGCGTAACGTTAATTTTTCAAGTTCAGCCGATTGACATGGGACCAATGGAATTTGCTAGAGAATGAGAATTAATTAAGTCGCAAATGATGACATGAAACCAGCCTCACATTGTTGAGGCATTATGGTTTTTTATCTGATGCGGCAATAAATCTTAACATTTTTGAACTCGAGTCTTCTGCATAAAACATGGCGGGAAAATAATAATATTATAGTGGTGATGAAAAAAAATAATAATGGTGGCAGCCTCTACAATTTTACAATTAACTGTGACATATACTCCTTCAGACCCGCCGTCATCCACGGGATTCCTGTGCGGAGCACGGGTTATCCCTGCTAGTATATATATATATATATATATATATATATATATATATATTATATATATATATATATCGGGCCCTGAAAACGGCTGATCATTGATTGCCTGCTGCTGCACTCATCCCCTAAGTTACCTTTATTGTGTTTCTCCTGCTGTCACAGGTCCTGGGCTATGGGTAATGTAAATATTAAGAATGTATGTAGTTCTGACCCACCTGTTTGTTTGTTTAGTTCAAATTTCCGGCAATGTAGATAAGTTATCCGTATGAGTCTGTTTCGTTTAGTTACGCAACGCACTAGGTTATTTATTTTTGGGACATTTATTCGAAATGTCGCACTCAGGGATCCGTAGGTAAAATGTACTGGGGAACCGACACCTGCATGCCACACGAACGTTAACGACTCGGGTCGAGTCTAGCAAAAGGGAGGGTAGTGTTGCGGTTGCCAGAACCGCATGCACACAGCAGATAGGTGTCCCAAGACAGTTCTCCATTATTTTACATGTAGATGTTCCTTCCTTTTGTTTAGCGGGACAACAGGGAGTGCGTTGCGATGATTTGATAGTTAGGGTTGCTAAATAATTTTCTTTTCTTTCATCCCACTCTTCTTCTTTTCTTTCCTGGGATAAATCAGTCACGTGCGCTTTGCTGTAAGGTGGGCAAACTGCGCGCCGCCGTGAAGGATCCGCTGCACCCGAAGTCTCGTTCCGGGCGAGCCCCAAACCCGGCATGTGTGGGCGAGTGACGTGCGCTAGTGCTGGACTGTCGATTTAAGCTTCCAATAAGCTGGGGAGATCGCTGATTGCATTAGAAAGGCATCGAACAAATACCTCTTAAGAGGCTGCAGGATGGTGTTTTTTTTTGACAGCAAGACAATCCACGGTACCCTCTGCTCTGCTTGCCCCTCGTATCGTTTACCACAGCGTACCGTCCTTCACTGACACGACGTGCGGTCCACGATGACCCGAGATTCAGAGCGAACACCCCCGGGATCGCAAGCGGCTCTGATGGAGGATACGTGGTCGGTCGGGGGTTCTCCGGAGGACCGCGGGTCCATGGTCGGTTCACCGCGAGGACAAGGGTCCAGACCCGATTTGTGATTCGCGTGCCGATTTCGGTGGGCGATTGTGTCGTTTGTGGAGTCGGAGCGCAATGTTCCCGCTGTTGGGGATGGCCTTGCCGGAAACTGAGTGAGGCGGTTTCCGGGCCAAGCTGGCGGGCCACGTGAGGAGTCGGGGCAATCGGAGCTCCCGATTCGGGCGATGACATTTGAATTCGGCATGGCCCCTCCCCCCGAGCTTCGGGCCCTATACAAGACGGAGAAGTTCTCCGTCTCGTGTGTGGTGTGCGTTTTTCACGCGGTGTGTTCCTGTTCCCACGCTCCTGCTTCTAGTCTCCGCCCGCCTCACCTCGTCATCCACCTCCTGCTTCTCGACTCTGCCTCCTAGTCTCGCCTGCCTCGACGTCGACCCCACCCCCTACCTGGTCCCCACCACTCCACCCTCACACTCTGGACTCCGCCCCTTCTCCACTTAAGCTCCTCCTTCAGAACACAGTCTCTGCGCATGCGGCTGGGGCCAGGACAACGCGCTACTGTCAGGTACCGCACCATGGAGCATTCCCCCCCCCCCCCGAAACGTATTGGCGCGCGGTCGTGCCATCGGGCGCACAGATACCGAGAGCATAACCTCAATTCCCCTCCCCTCCTGGCTGCAAAACTCCCTTCTCATCGGGGTGGTCTGTGTCTGTGTGTGTGTGTGTCCTGGCGCCTGTCTGGTTAAGTAAGTCTGTATAAGATATTATTGTTATTAATTTTACGTCAAGTCTGCTCTGTGTCTGCTTTCGTAAGTTGCTTGTATTATTGTCGCACCCCACGCTTCTTTCTATCCCTGCATTACACCCCAATAAATCTTCACTGTGCCACATAGCTTTCCTCGTCTGCTTGTAAATAAATTATTATCATTAGGAATGTTCCCAGCTCGTCTTTGTGGTTTCTTTCATTGATCCAGCATGGTCCAAATCCTAGTTTAGCCGGACTTTAATCCAACGATCCGTTCCTTTTAGCCGGTACGTCCTTGCGTGTCGCTTGGCTGCATCCGATCCGGTCCGGTAGAGTGATCCGATTCGGACAAGGCATACCAAGGCGTGTTTCCCGGTAATTCAACCACGTGATTAATTAGGTAACCTGATTAACCCATAGACGGGAGGACCCTACGTCACGCGGTTGAGTTATTGGCGTCCACTGGGGTTAAGCAACCGCCGCGTAGGATTATGTGCGACGGCCTACAATTCCGGGGAGTTGGTGGGAATCCACATAGCTTCCTCACCTAGTGGTCTTCTCATCCGACCCCCGGCCCGCAACAATATATACACGAGCGGGGCATGCTTACACATATTTTGTAAGCATACGAACCGTGTTCCCATTGTCTTGGGTCGCTCAGCTGGATTAGATTTTTCATTATTTATTTGCATTTATTTTTTTTTCATTGATTTATATTTATATTTACGGATGTTTTCCAACGATTCTGTGATTTTTCCTGGTGCACCAACTTCGATGTTCATCGGCACACAAAATTTCCGTGCTTCCCCAATGTCTTGGGTCACTCACCTGCATTTTTTTCTTATTTATTTATATTTTTGTTTAATGGATGATATCGGACAATTCTGTGATTTTTTTTTCTCCGGTGTACTGGCTTTGATGTCCATCGGCACACAAAATTTCAGCTTTCTACGTCACCTGGAAAGCACTGATCTTTAATGTCAGTCATCAGTGGTTAGAAAGAGCTTAATATATATATATATATATTTTTTTTACGACAGTCAATGAAAGAGCATCAACCATTTGTGTTGCCACCACCTACTGCATTCATTTCCTTTGGAATATACTATCTCTTAATACTTAATCACTGCAGCAATTTCAGTCTTCTCCATTTTTCAGAACTCCGTTAATTGGTTCACATTGAAACTTCAGTATACAAGTCCAGCAAACATAAACAAGTGACTGTTTCCAAATTGACACCTGAGATAATGAGCATTTCGACCTGTGAAATTAGTTGAGTCTGAACTTGCAATTAAATAGAACAGGCAAGAGACTCTCTACACACTCCTTGTACTCGCTGGACCCTTTGATGCAACTACTTCACCATAATATATCTTTACATTAAGGATGCTCAAAAAGAACACATCAAGCGAAGAACAAACTCACCAACAATAGTTTGGTAACCATCAGGAAAGCCACGAATAAAGTCATCAGCATTCGCCACCTTAGCCACTGCACAGACCTCCTGGTCAGTGGCACCTGGCTTGCCAAAACGTATGTTTTCAATGATTGTCGTTGAAAACAGCATCGGTTCCTGCAGGAACAAATAATAGAATGCTTGATCAACGTTTGAAATCAACTTGATCACATTAATGCCACATCATTCTCAGAGTTTCTGGTAAAAATCGACAATGTCAGGAGGATACTATTGTTCCAGAAATTGTGATCGACTTCTGTTCATTTCTCTTCTCGGGCAAGGAGAAATATGGAGTTGGTCGGAGAACACCGTGGAATACTTTGGCAAACATGTATGGAAGCATCTTAAATTGCAACCTTAATGTATTGTTTTGTCCCCCACCCCATCAAATCATGTGCGTACTTAACGTCTGTTCTCCACAGTATTATTTTGTCCTAAATACATTACGTCTTTCAATTTCAACATTTTATTCCTGCAACGTGTTCTTCTTCCGTGAGGTGAGGTGTTGTGACCATATACAATTCTTATTGGATTAATTTGATTGTACACACCGTTGTGTTGAACCAATGAAGATATTATTTGAATGTGTCGATCAGTTTTGTGCATCATTGGAATTCAGTTGAAAGTGAATTGGTGAACTTATCCAAGTAGTCTAATGCATAAACCATTTAAGAGAATGAGGAAGAGAACAACAAAACATGTCTCTGAGCCTGTCTTTTTTTTCTTTCTTTTTGCAAAAAATCGAGTTGGGTGTACTTTTATGCTTTCTGCTCTTATGGTTTCGGACCTTGTCCTTGCTTCTATGATATTATACCTGATGGTTTAATGGTTAGAGCATCAGCTCTGAGTCTGGGGGGTTGGTGGTTCGAATGCTGGTCAAGTCATACCAAAGACTAAAAATGGGACAATGCTGCTTCCTTGCTTGATGCTCAGAATTTAAAAAGGATAGAGGATGGAAAAAATAACAGGTTGTCAACCATTGCGCTGGAATGATGGTCCTTTTGGCCTCTTCTTGCATTGAAGTCCCTCATAAGGAACTCGTTTTACTATAAGGAGAAAAATAAGAATGAGGAAAAGAAGAACAAGGTGGAGAAAACAACAAGGAGAAGGAGAAAATATACCAT
Source organism: Eptatretus atami (assembly GCA_035128595.1). Lineage (NCBI taxonomy): Eukaryota > Metazoa > Chordata > Myxini > Myxiniformes > Myxinidae > Eptatretus > Eptatretus atami. The sequence continues at coordinate 86,150,223 of CM068956.1, read as the reverse complement.
CAGAATTGGGGAATCCCCCGCCATTGAAAAATAATTGAAATCAGATAAGCGGTTTTCCATTTATTACAAAAAACATTTTTTTCAAGATGGCCGCCCCAGTCGACCATCTTGGATCCGGCCACGCCCAAAATCAATAGGGTTCTTCCTTTTCAGGTGGTACATGTGTGACCCAAATTTCAAATCGATATGGCGAACAGTTTATGAGTTATCGCACTCACAGCTATAAATGTTGACGCCCAGCCGGCCGGACGGACGGACGACCCGGGTGACAACAATATCCCCCTTCCGCCACGCGGTGGGGGATAAAAAGGCAATATAAATTTATATTCACATCAATGTGACATACTTATGCGAGTGGGTTTGGACTTAAATTTCCTTATGGATACAACTCAAATGTAAATCAGATTTTACTGGTGTAGTTTAGTTTAGTTTAAAAAGTGTATGGACAACAATACTATTATACTATTGTAGTAGCCATGCGGGTCATTTGTGTCCTGGTGCGAGTCCCAGCGGACCGCATCAACAACGGCCACAACAGCCAACTGGTTCAATTGCCCCGAGCCGGATCCTGATAGTTAATTTTATTCAGCTCCAGTACCTGATGGAGCTTGATGGTTCAAAACCGGCTGAGCAGAGCCAGTGAGGCACACGGCATGGTCTTTTTATGGGGCGATCACCTATAACCAATTAGTGCTGAAGTAGACGTTGCCTAATTGCTCGAAAGATGACAAGTTCAAATTCACCCTGAGACGAGGTATATTTAATATCCTAGGCACACAGGAGAGGGGAATACAAGAAGAAGCAATAACAATCAATAACAAGAAGCGAATACTTCGATATCGCGTGGCTGGGGGCAGTAAAAGTCTAGGTTAAGAATGATGAAACAATTTTGCAGTTATAAAATTTAAATGTAGACACGGTGAATTAGCATGCATGATGGGAAAAGTTGTGACGTTGGACAAATTTCTATTTATAGCCCTCAGATCAAAGGGACGTACAAGGCCATAAGTGTGACAGAAGACGTGACAGAAGACACAGGACAGAATAGCCAATTATATAACAGCGCGATGTCGCCGCGCTATAACTAGAAGGGCACTCGGTAGAGTGCATACCTCCGCCCTGTAATGCCTGATCCACAAGAACATATCGGGCCCAGAAACCCAATACATTTTTGAGATATCGTGCTATGTATCGTTTTTGAGCCCAATCTCTCAATCGTGAAGAATCACTTTAAAAATTCGAGTAGTCAGATGCGGACTCGGATCTTCACCAAAATCGAATCCATTTGCCGTGGTCACACACCTAACCTGTCCAGCAAGTTTCATCCGAATCCGTCCACAACTTTTTGAGATATTGTACTTTATATTAGTTTAGCCCCATCTCTTAATGGTGAAGAATCACTTAAAAAAATTATAGTAGTTGGATCCGGATCCGGATCTTCACCAAAATCTAATCAGTTCGTCCTTGTTACACACCAAACCTGTCCACAAAATTTCATCCGAATTCATCAACAACATTTTGAGATATCCTGTACACAAACAGATAAACAGACAGAAAGGGGTGAAAACCTTCGGTGGCGGAGGTAAAAATAGGAGCAACATGTCTCGCCGCTCACCTGGTAGAATAATGATACTGAGGAGGAAGTCAACATGGGACGGAATCAGCAAAATGTGCAGACGAACCCATGGTATGGCCCGATTTATTTATTTATATTATTATTTATTTTTTTAAGTCGTAAACAAACTTTGGTACATCACAGGTGATGAGGTTGTGGTCAAAATTGATCGGAATTGTGTGTGCAGTTTCTGAGAAGAAAGCAAATACATATTTGGAGGGCAAACGCCCCCCCCCCCGCCACCGGTAAACCCCTCCGTAGACCCCTCAGACTCCGATTTTTACCCTGCGTCTGTAGTTAAAAGCAGGGTTAAGCATCTGTCAATCCGTGCTCTACTAGGCATGCGTACGTGTCTGCATTAAAAAAAAGCATTTTCTCAGCAACCAGCAACCTATCTTGTGAGGCAACTCCCCATAGATCCCCTTTGGGCCCGATTTTTTAATACCATGAACTAACTTTGGTACATATGGGGTGATGAAGGTTGTGGTCAAGTTTCATGAAAATAATCTGTGTGGTTTCGGAGAAGAAGTTGCAAGTGTTTATGGACGGATGGACAGACTGCCGGATGACGCACCATCCCATAAGCTCCCCAGAACTACATTCCATGTGAGCTAATAATTAATCAATAATAAACCCATTACCATCAACCAAATACTTGCGCCCACAAAACCAACAATGAATGGAAGATGCCTTAATTATCCTAATCCTTATAGGCCTTCAATCATCCCACACAAGATAGACAACAGCAAGGGATCGACAAGACAGAAATACCGGGCTATGCCTGGCAGGACACCGCAGGACCTTGAGGAGGCATGAGCAGGAACAGTCCCTGGCCTTGCTGCAGTTCCAGTCCGGCCTGAGAGGAGAGAGATGGGCAGGGCATGGCGGAGCACAGTGCTTGGAGGGACGTCGTTTACAAGGGAAAGCTCCCACGCAGGTCCTCGCAGCAAGGTCCCAGGCTAGTCTCTCTCCCCCCCAAGAACCTTTCATACAAAAGGATGCCATTTGGTCCATCAAGCCTGCAGCTACATCAACACTACATTAATTAAATCAAATGAATTATCAACTTCAATTCACTTCAATGGTGGAAGGGAGATGGGTAGATTGGGCATGAGAACAGTGGGGCAGGCACAAACATCACAAACTGTTTTTTGAGTTGTAGCCTGTGAACATTGCCAACTGCAAACAATCATTGTGTTAGCTGTTACACTGTTACCTGCATTGTTAGTTAGCCAACCTTGTTCCTGGCCCAGTCACTGTTCATTCTGCTGTAAAAAAAAAACTCTTATGCTTATTTTGTCTTTGCCATTCTTTATCCTCAGCATCTCAATCAAATCTCCTCGTAACCACCTCCTTTCTAATGTAAAATCCTGTCTTCAGCCCTTCCTCATAGCTTAGTCTAGCTCACACCAACATCAATCTCATCACACTATGCTTAACTCTCTCAATAGCAGCTATATCCTTCCTCAGATGTGGTGACCGACTGACTCCCATATCGAGACAGGCAGTGCTGATTACCATATCTAGTCACACCCCAGATCCCTCTATTGTGTCAAATTCTCCATGACCACCCCTTGCATTATGTGTTTCCTATTTTCATTATCCTTACCTATCTACAGCTGGCCAGCACCTTACATTTCCTTATGTTAAACTGCTTTTCCAAATCTATGAAACTATCCAAACTGCCTGTTTACCTCCCGTATCTATTACCACCCCCAGATCTTTCTCCTGTGTGACAAGCTCCAAAATTCCCCTTGCATCCTGTAATCTCTATTTTCATTATTCTTTCCCATCCCCAACACCTTACACTTGCTCAGGTTCAATTGCAACTGCCAATCTTTTGCCCAATCTATGCAAGTATCAATACTTTCCTGGATCTGATCGCCGCCCCCTCTGCTATCCACCTTACCTCCAAGCTTTGTGTCAACAGCTCGGTGTTCCACCTATGTTCAATGCCATCTTCAAAATCTTCCGTTTTAAAGTGTGTAAGGCTCATGGAGGAGCTCTCGCAAACAGGATGTAGAGATTTGAGACACCATTGCACATGAGTGAATCAGAATGATTTGGATATTCCCGAGTTTCTAAATTGTAGAAATATCAACCAAGGTTATGGAATTTGAACCTACACCACAAAACAACACGCTCAGATTAGAACAGGAAACTGGCCTAACCACAGTGGCACTCATTATCATTAAGTAAGGAAGAAAAGTAAAACAAGTAACTCATTTTGCTATTGTTTAATATGTTGTTCATTCTCATTTCTTAGGTAAATCTACTGTGGCTGCACTTCTTGAAAGATTTACAACCCAACACAAGGAGTCATCACACTGGATGGAAAAGACCTTCGAACCCTGACCCTGCATGGCTTCGAAGTAGTGTATCAGTCTTATAGACCAGGTTTGCGTTCATTCTTGGCAGATTTAAATGAGTTTGAATTTGGAAGGCTGTAGTAGGATACAAAAATAATGATTGTTGAGTTGTTCTTGTAGTTCTCGTCTGCTGTTTCATTCCAACTCCCTTTCTATTTATTATTTGACAGCCCCACTACTTGCCTGCCTTTTTCAAAATCTCACAAATATTTGCTAAACTCTCCTAAGGTATACCTGCCATATGCTGTCTCATTGCTCTTGGTAGAATTATTTTCTTGATATTAGAATTATCAATGAAGACTGAAGGCCTTGTATATTCAAATAAAAAAATGCTGTTCTGTAGTGGTGGCGCAATACCAGAAAACCAATCTCATTATGCTTTTGCAGGTTTGATTGGATGAAGTTTTGGGAGGGGAGGCTCAGATTGGGGGAGGGGAGTGGTACGAAGTGCATGGACAGAAAATTGTGTGGTAGAAGCCAATGGGTATGACGTATGTATGTGTATGTTTATATTATATATTATATATATATATATATATATATATGTAACATGTTCATTACTCATGCACATGGCCTGAAGCTGTGTGCATGAGTATTCTGTCCAAAAATGGAAGAACACAGTATATCCATTTTTGTCAAATTTCAGCTTTTACATGAAATCGCATCTACAGGATCTCCTCTATCTCTCCATATAAGTCATTGCTCTGAGACGTGTAGTTCCCCAGATAGGTGAACTCAATAACACAGTAATTCCGCATGAGGTAGGCATTGAAAACAACAAATACATTATCTCAAAATCGTGAGATTGGACATACTCTGTTCTTCCATTTTTGGGCAGTATTGCAATGATCCCATCTGTTTGTCAACAGAATAACTGGACAAGGAGGGTAGCTAGAAATTTTAAATTTGGCACAGAGCTTCATATTGTGAAGGTCTTGGACTAATTCAATATGAGCTCACAAGGAAGATATAAAATGGAATTTAGTCCAGCACTCTTTATTCACAGTGCAGCCACAGGCCAGAGTGTGGGTATTATGATAATAATGTCTGCATGTATAATGTGAAGTTCTGTGCCAAATTTGGCAATGGTAGCTGCTCATATTGTCAAGTTATTCTGCCGACAAATGCACACGCTAGTTGATCGCATTTCTCACATGCTGAGCAGAGACTGTAGGCACATTTAAAGAGTAAGAAGGCACAAAGAACTGACGAGACTCTCGGTGAGAGGGAAAGGCAACTCGCAGTCAGGCAATCTCTATTCAGATCAACAGAAGCGATAACTAAGGAGCAGAAACAGCTGACACTCACCAGGGTAGAAAACCAGTCAGAATCCAGAGTAAATTAGATTGTCGAGCAAAAATTGATTTTTTTTTTTAAAGTTACCAACAAAGATGCACAAATATTTTTTCAAAAAAACCCAACGTAGCCGATGTCTCCCCATGTTTGGGAGAGGTAGGGGTAGGGGGGCCAATTCATTTTGTGCCCACGATTTTCCATCAACATCAAGATCCAAAATAGGATATTATAATACTCCATTAAAAACTAAAACCTCAAGTTGGAATAGAGAATGAATGCAATGCAAGAAATTTGCTATCTTTACATATTGGGAACATGCGTGCAGAGTTGGATTTTTTCCAAAAAAAATTGTTATCGGACATCAAATCACAAGGCAACCATGACTTTTAGAAGAGAAGCATAACAGTGTGGATCTGCACCTCCTTCGAGTGCATTCCAGTTGTACTCGTATTTCATAAAATTAGATTACATTTTAGTGTAGTTTTTCAGTTATCCCAATGGGCATGTCAAACATAGTGCTGCGACTTTATTTTTCACATCACAACGTGACCAGTTCGGAATTTGATACTGGTTGTTATCTGGGTGACCTTCTACAAACTAAAACCATGAAATGCAATTGGCAATAATCTCACCCAAATCCCTCCCTTGTCATCAAAGTTATGCCGTACTCGATCACAGCAAAATATTATTTTCCTCCAGGGCTGTCGATGAGTTACTCTAGAATTATGGGATAATTCCTCTGTCTGGGTTTCTGAAATGACAGATATGCCAATCTCTTTTCCAATGTGTTTCACTGCTTTGAGCCTCTCAAATGTCGGTGCTATAAATGTTATCACTGGCACAAAACCCCACCCAAATACAACATGCAAAAATGTTGTATGAAAGGTTTAAATTACTATCTGTAACCTCGCTGCAACTTATCCATATTATTGTTGTACAATTGTTGTGGAAATTACTTCTCGAGGTTAACATTGCTTAGCACAGTTTAGTGATTCCCATGGTAAATGTAATAGAGTAGGTGTGAGGTAATTAATCATGATAATAGATATGTATCACTTTATGTCAAGACAGACGATGTCCACCCTCCCTATGTATGCGTCTTAAAAACCGCTGACCCTTTGAGCCTTTATTTGATGTACTGTTGGGGCCGGGTTTCGGTGGCGAGCACGACCGGAGGGGGCGGGAGTAGAGTCGGCTCCACCGAAACACACGGAATTTGGTCGTGACCCTCGGATAAGTTCGAAAAGCACGGGCCCCTTACAGGACATGAATCGCCAATAATTCGACTGCGCTGGGGTAGGGTTAATTGCCAACTTCAATATACCTAAGTACCCACGCGGCAAAGCTTACCGGGGAATTCACACCCTCGACAGGCCTCGAGTGGAACGAGCCGTTACCGTGCTCGAATCGTGTGTAACCCGAGCGGATGGTTACCGAGGCCTGTCGGTCCAAATGAACAATTTACTGCTTCGCTATTTCCCAACACACACCATGCTAAGCCAATGAAAGAAACACAGAAACGAGCTGGTACATTCAACAAAAGGATATTTATTTATAACAATAATCGGGAGGGGAACACAGAGCAGAGTTATCACGAATAAAGAAAGGTATCAAATATACAAGCAATTCCTTAAACAATTATACTTAGAACAGGGCCACGACACACACGCACACACAAATACCCAGAAAGAGATGGACCTCGAGGTCTTTATGCCCTTCAGCCGGAGGGAAGACGAGCTGAGGGAAGAGAACGTGCTGGCTACCTGGCCGCGTTTGCGTGGCTCGTCGATCCGCACCTTCCCGGAGCATCAGTCGCCAAAGAACGGACCAGGGCAGCCGAACCCAGAGGAGGCGAGACGAGGTGATCTCCCGTGATGAGGTGGTCGACCGCTTGTAGTAATGCGCCAGACGAGACGCCTCGGATGCACGCGATGCAGTCAGCCGCAGACCTTGACAGAAGCGGGACGCTCGAGCAGAGGGACGCAATCTTCAATCAATTCCGTCGCTTTCTCGGGGCGGGTCCGCTCCCCCGTCGCCTGCTGTCATTGGGCGGACGGCGTGTCGCGGCTCCGCCTTATTGCAAAGGACCGCCCCGGCTCTGGTCCGCGCGTCGCCCATTGGGCGGAAAATGACGTATACCCTTATTTGGTGCACAGCCAGAGCAAAACGCTCCGTGCCCATATTTGTTCCAAGCCAGATAAAACGCTTCGTGACCATATTTGGTGCGAAATCCACACACGCCTGGGCATGGAGTTCAGCACATGCCCGCATGCCGGCGAGCACGCGAAGAGCGTGGACAATGCCTGAGCAGACGTTGTGTCGTTGTTGTTGGTGATGTAAAAATCCTAACTATAAAATAATTCACAGCGCACATACAATTAATCACCCATTAAACATAGGACGGGACCCTACCTAGAAAACACATACTTACCGATATAAAGATCTATAAGGACTCTGGCTGTTGTGTGCGATGGGTTCCAGATTCGTAACAGTACTACCCTCTGTAATCTGTCTTATGTTCCGTTAATGTGCTGACATGCCTTTCCCACAAGTTTGGGCAGGAAACAAAAGACGGCCACGCTGATCACCAGCAGCCCTGTTCGGTGTGAGCGAGGAAGAGGTTGCCCACCCACAGACTGGGCCACAGGCCAATAGTGACAGAGAGGGGAGGGGTTAAGTGCATCACTCCAGCAGCAGGTGGGGGGAAAAACCATATAAAAAGGGGCCCAGCAT
>CM068956.1:86127736-86142185 GCA_035128595.1 Eptatretus atami | reverse complement strand
GGCATTGTCCACGCTCTTCGCGTGCTCGCCGGCATGCGGGCATGTGCTGAACTCCATGCCCCAGGCGGTGTGGATTTCGCACCAAATATGGTCACGAAGCGTTTTGATCTGGCTTGGAACAAATATGGGCACGGAGCGTTTTGCTCTGGCTGTGCACCAAATAAGGGTATACGTCATTTTCCGCCCAATGGGCGACGCGCGGACCAGAGCCGGGGCGGTCCTTTGCAATAAGGCGGAGCCGCGACACGCCGTCCGCCCAATGACAGCAGGCGACGGGGGAGCGGACCCGCCCCGAGAAAGCGACGGAATTGATTGAAGATTGCGCCCGTCTGCTCGAGCGTCCCGCTTCTGTCAAGGTCTGCGGCTGACTGCATCGCGTGCATCCGAGGCGTCTCGGCTGGCGCATTACTACAAGCGGTCGACCACCTCATCACGGGAGATCACCTCGTCTCGCCTCCTCTGGGTTCGGCTGCCCTGGTCCGTTCTTTGGCGACTGATGCTCCGGGAAGGTGCGGATGACGAGCCACGCAAACGCGGCCAGGTAGCCAGCACTCTTCCCTCAGCTCGTCTTCCCTCCGAGCTGAAGGCATAAAGACCTCGAGGTCCATCTCTTTCTGGTATTTGTGTGTGCGTGTGTGTGTCCGTGGCCCTGTCTCTAAGTATAATTGTTTAAGGAATTGCTTGTATATTTGATACCTTTCTTTATTCGTGATAACTCTGCTCTGTGTTCCCTCCCCGATTATTGTTATAAATAAATACCTTTTGTTGAATGTACCAGCTCGTTTCTGTGTTTCTTTCATTGGCTTAGCATGTGTGTGTTGGGAAATAGCGAAGCAGTAAATTGTTCATTTGGACCGACAGGCCTCGTAACCATCCGCTCGGGTTACACACGATTCGAGCACGGTAACGGCTCGTTCCACTCGAGGCCTGTCGAGGTGTGAATTCCCCGGTAGCTTTGCCGCGTGGTACTTAGGTATATTGAAGTTGGCAATTAACCCTACCCCAGCAGTCAATTATTGCGATTCATGGTCCTGTAAGGGGCCCGTGCTTTTCGAACTTATCCGAGGGTCACGACCGAAATTCCGTTGTGTTCGGTGGAGCCGACTCTACTGCTCCCGCTTCCCCCTCACGGTCGTTGCTCGCCACCGAAACCCGGCCCCACAACAGTACATCAAATAAAGGCTCAAAGGGTCAGCGGTTTTTAAGACGCATACATTAGGGAGGGTGGACATCGCCTGTCTTGACATAAAGTGATACATATCTATTATCATGATTAATTACCTCACACCTACTCTATTACATTTACCATGGGAATCACTAAACTGTGCTAAGCAATGTTAACCTCGAGAAGTAATTTCCACAACAATTGTACAACAATAATATGGATAAGTTGCAGCGAGGTTACAGATAGTAATTTAAACCTTTCATACAACATTTTTGCATGTTGTATTTGGGTGGGGTTTTGTGCCAGTGATAACATTTATAGCACCGACATTTGAGAGGCTCAAAGCAGTGAAACACATTGGAAAAGAGATTGGCATATCTGTCATTTCAGAAAACCCAGACATGAGGAATTATCCCAGTAATTCTAGAGTAACTCATCGACAGCCCCTGGAGGAAAATAATATTTTGCTGTGATCAGAGTACGGCATAACTTTGGCATGACAAGGGAGGGATTTGGGTGAGATTATTGCCAATTGCATTTCATGGTTTTAGTTTGTAGAAGGTCACCCAGATAACAACCAGTATCAAATTCCAGAACTGGTCACGTTGTGATGTGAAAAATAAAGTCGCAGCACTATGTTTGACATGCCCATTGGGATAACTGAAAAACTACACTAAAATGTAATCTAATTTTATGAAATACGAGTACAACTGGAATGCACTCGAAGGAGGTGCAGATCCACACTGTTATGCTTCTCTTCTAAGAAGTCATGGTTGCCTTGTGATTTGATGTCCGATAACAATTTTTTTTGGAAAAAATACCAACTCTGCACGCATGTTCCCAATATGTAAAGATAGCAAATTTCTTGCATTGTATTCATTCTCTATTCCAACTTGAGGTTTTAGTTTTTAATGGAGTATTATAATATCCTATTTTGGATCTTGATGTTGATGGACAATCGTGGGCACAAAATGAATTCGGCCCCCCTACCCCTACCTCTCCCAAACATGGGGAGACATCGGCTACGTTGGGTTTTTTTGAAAAAATATTTGTGCATCTTTGTTGGTAACTTTAAAAAAAAAAAATCAATTTTTGCTCGACAATCTAATTTACTCTGGATTCTGACTGGTTTTCTACCCCTGGTGAGTGTCAGCTGTTTCTGCTCCTTAGTTATCGCTTCTGTTGATCTGAATAGAGATTGCCTGACCTGCGAGTTGCCTTTCCCTCTCACCGAGAGTCTCGTCAGTTCTTTGTGCCTTCTTACTCTTTAAATGTGCCTACAGTCTCTGCTCAGCATGTGAGAAATGCGATCAACTAGCGTGTGCATTTGTCGGCAGAATAACTTGACAATATGAGCAGCTACCATTGCCAAATTTGGCACAGAACTTCACATTATACATGCAGACATTATTATCATAATACCCACACTCTGGCCTGTGGCTGCACTGTGAATAAATAGAGTGCTGGACTAAATTCCATTTTATATCTTTCCTTGTGAGCTCATATTGAATTAGTCCAAGACCTTCACAATATGAAGCTCTGTGCCAAATTTAAAATTTCTAGCTACCCTCCTTGTCCAGTTATTCTGTTGACAAACAGATGGGATCATTGCAATACTGCCCAAAAATGGAAGAACAGAGTATGTCCAATCTCACGATTTTGAGATAATGTATTTTGTTTGTTCAATGCCTACCTCATGCGGAATTACTGTGTTATTGAGTTCACCTATCTGGGGAACTACACGTCTCAGAGCAATGACTTATATGGAGAGATAGAGGAGATCCTGTAGATGCGATTTCATGTAAAAGCTGAAATTTGACAAAAATGGATATACTGTGTTCTTCCATTTTTGGACAGAATACTCATGCACACAGCTTCAGGCCATGTGCATGAGTAATGAACATGTGTACATATATATATATATATAAATACATACACATACATACGTCATACCCATTGGCTTCTACCACACAATTTTCTGTCCATGCACTTCGTACCACTCCCCTCCCCCCAATCCTGAGCCTCCCCTCCCAAAACTTCATCCAATCAAACCTGCAAAAGCATAATGAGATTGGTTTTCTGGTATTGCGCCACCACTACAGAACAGCATTTTTTTATTTGAATATACAAGGCCTTCAGTCTTCATTGATAATTCTAATATCAAGAAAATAATTCTACCAAGAGCAATGAGTACAGCATATGGCAGGTATACCTTAGGAGAGTTTAGCAAATATTTGTGAGATTTTGAAAAAGGCAGGCAAGTAGTGGGGCTGTCAAAATAAATAGAAAGGGAGTTGGAATGTTGATGGGTAGATGGGCAGCATTGATCTGGTTTTAAGGGAGGATGGGTGCTATCCTATAAAGAACAAGGCCAGAACTCAACAATCATTTATTTTTGTATCCTACTACAGCCTTCCAAATTCAAACTCATTTAAATCTGCCAAGAATGAACGCAAACCTGGTCTATAAGACTGATCACACTACTTCGAAGCCATGCAGGGTCAAGGGTTCGAAGGTCTTTTCCATCCAGTGTGATGACTCCTTGTGTTGGGTTGTAAAATCTTTCAAGAAGTGCAGCCACAGTAGATTTACCTAAGAAATGAGAATGAACAACATATTAAACAATGGCAAAATTAGTTACTTGTTTTACTTTTCTTCCTTACTTAATGATAATGAGTGCCACTGTGGTTAGGCCAGTTTCCTGTTCTAATCTGAGCGTGTTGTTTTGTGGTCATAGGTTCAAATTCCATAACCTTGGTTGATATTTCTACAATTTAGAAACTCGGGAATATCCAAATCATTCTGATTCACTCATGTGCAATGGTGTCTCACAATCTCTACATCCTGTTTGCGAGAGCTCCTCCATGAGCCTTACACACTTTAAAACGGAAGATTTTGAAGATGGCATTGAACATAGGTGGAACACCGAGCTGTTGACACAAAGCTTGGAGGTACGGTGGATAGCAGAGGGGGCGGCGATCAGATCCAGGAAAGTATTGATACTTGCATAGATTGGGCAAAAGATTGGCAGTTGCAATTGAACCTGAGCAAGTGTAAGGTGTTGGGGATGGGAAAGAATAATGAAAATAGAGATTACAGGATGCAAGGGGAATTTTGGAGCTTGTCACACAGGAGAAAGATCTGGGGGTGGTAATAGATACGGGAGGTAAACAGGCAGTTTGGATAGTTTCATAGATTTGGAAAAAGCAGTTTAACATAAGGAAATGTAAGGTGCTGGCCAGCTGTAGATAGGTAAGGATAATGAAAATAGGAAACACATAATGCAAGGGGTGGTCATGGAGAATTTGACACAATAGAGGGATCTGGGGGTGTGACTAGATATGGTAATCAGCACTGCCCTGTCTCGATATGGGAGTCAGTCGGTCACCACATCTGAGGAAGGATATAGCTGCTATTGAGAGAGTTCAGCATAGTGTGATGAGATTGATGTTGGTGTGAGCTAGACTAAGCTATGAGGAAGGGCTGAAGACAGGATTTTACATTAGAAAGGAGGTGGTTACGAGGAGATTTGATTGAGATGCTGAGGATAAAGAATGGCAAAGACAAAATAAGAGCATAAGAGTTTTTTTTTTACAGCAGAATGAACAGTGACTGGGCCAGGAACAAGGTTGGCTAACTAACAATGCAGGTAACAGTGTAACAGCTAACACAATGATTGTTTGCAGTTGGCAATGTTCACAGGCTACAACTCAAAAAACAGTTTGTGATGTTTGTGCCTGCCCCACTGTTCTCATGCCCAATCTACCCATCTCCCTTCCACCATTGAAGTGAATTGAAGTTGATAATTCATTTGATTTAATTAATGTAGTGTTGATGTAGCTGCAGGCTTGATGGACCAAATGGCATCCTTTTGTATGAAAGTTCTTTGTGTTTACTTTCTAATCAGTGATAGCTTCTACTAGAAATGGATGAAGTGTGTGTGTGTGCGTGTGCGTGTGCGTGTGTGTGGCATGCTTTTTGTGGGAGTTCTACTGGAGCTTTCTGATGTAGAATGTGATACACCAAAATGATCATCACGATCTCCTGAGTAGATTAGGCTAATTAACTACAAAGAACCCAGAAGAATTCCCATGTTTTAAACGCATACCATGTTAAAGTGTATAGAGCAGCTTAATAGGTCCTTCCATAACACGGCATTCTAATGATAAAATAAATAACAAAAAGAATGATAACATTGTGACAAAGCAAATATTAATTAATACTAATAATATTAACAATAGTAGTAGTAGTAGTAGTAGTAGTAGTAGTAGTAGTAGCAGCATCATTTGGCAATAATAATAAAGAACATATAATCCCTGGCCCAAGCACATCAGCTAATGCTTCAGCAGTACAGCAGGCGGGTATGCTACAAGGCCATGAAGACCAATGAAAATTTGGTCCAACGGACCAATGGGCCAACTAGTTAATTCAACAAAAGGCCCATTCAAAATTATTGCCCATTTGAATTGACGGCAAGTGAAGACAACTTATTTGTGAATTAATGTTCGTTAGCAAGTTCACCTCCTCCTGATAGACCAACAAGAGCGACAACTCTGCAAGGTGGTAATGTCAAGTTCAAGTCTTGAAGCACAACATCTGAAGGTCTTGTGGGATAACTGAAAAAAATATGAAAGGAGGAGAGGTTTATGACAAGAGAACTTGGATTGTACATACACACAGCCTCAAATTACTGTTTCTTGCTCCTATGTGAGCATATGTAATCTCCATATTTGAGTGAGGTGATAATTTGTTGGTAAGAGTGTTAGTATCTCTCCTCTGAGAAAAGCTAGTCTGTATTATATGAGAAACTGTCTGCACATTTAAACTGGAGAGCATGTCTTTGGCCTACTGTACTCAGAGCTGCACTCACTTGCATCCTTGGCTAACCATCGATGTGATGCAGTTTGTAAAGGACAAGAAGGATGAGTTCAACCAATGCTGCGAGATAACCTTTTCGGCAGTTATATGCCTCATTAAACTACTGGAGATAAATTTAAGTCAGGCTTTCACTCTGGACTTTCCCACTTTGTTAGCCATGATATATTACCATGTTCCATCTGCACAAGTGTCACCAAATAGGGTTGAAATTATGGAGGTTTCTCCTGTGAGAATGTGTGCTGGTTTGGCTCATAGTTCCTTGGTCTTCACCGTAAGACAATCGATATGTTCGATGGAGACCATGTCATCCATTAGCTTAAATCGTTAACTCACATCCACTCAAGATACATAGTCCAAAAACACCTTCATCTTCTTATTGACAAACTCAGAAAGACTTTTCCCTGCCACAATTGAAATTGAAAATTACTACCTGTGATATCGGCTAAGCCAACAAAATCAAGAAGCTTCATCACTGCAGAAAGATGCTCACCTAAAAGAGACGTTGTGAAACTGAACATGTCCCAAGAGAGAGTGAAATGGGATTTTTATTCCACCTTGGACCGGGATGATTGGTGTTAAATCCATAAACTCAAACACACGGCTGCCTGCACTCAATCCACGCACCACCTGCAGGCCAAGCATGACATTGTGTAATTTCAAAATATGTTGTTCTGTATCAACATCATCCTTACTATAATTTTGGTTGTAATGCCAAAAAAAAAAGGCAATTTTGGCTTAAAATTAAAGACACAGTCAAGAGGAAATAATTTGTTCATCTTGAGCATAAAGTTATTAGAAAAAAAACAAAAAACAAAAAGGAAGACTGACTGCATCTACGAAGAAGAAGGATCATACTCGTCGAGAGATTCCAAAAATAAAATGATCAAATGTATCTTCTTGGTTTTCTGACAAAGTAGTGCAACCTAGTGGAGATTACCATTCTTTGCCGTGTATAAGCCACACCCAAATTTTTGTATCGTTCCCTGTGGGGGGGGGGGGGGGGGGGGGGGGGGGGGGGGGGGGGGGGGGGGGGGGGGGGAAATTTAATATCTTGCTACGGTCCAACATGTCTCAGTAATTTAAAAATGGTCCAACATGTCTCAGTAAGACAAATGCTATTTTGAAAGTGTGCTATTAAAAAAGTGTGGAAGTCCTCAGACATTACAGAATACTGTCCGTCTCAATCAAGCCACTTTAAATATGCTTTATATTAATGTACTTTTTTTTGAATTTGACATAATTAAGGTCATGACCCAATTATAGACATTTTAACATTTTGAACCAAAACTCGACTAAGGCTTGTCCGATCAGAACAAAATTATCCTCTCCAGATAACCCAGAGCAAGGTGCATTTACGCTTCATTTACATCATACCCCTCTGAGTTAAAGGTCAAGGTCTTAGACCCATAAGTGTACTAAACCACCATTTAGGTTTTTCTCCATTTTTTCTGCCAATGTCCGAGATAAATGTGGGATCCAGCTGGGACTTTCTGAATGAAATTGTACATCAATAATGACAATAAAAAGTATGCGGGGCTGTCCATTTTTTGACCTTGACCTAATTTTGAAGGTCATGACCTAAATTACATTTTAAAATGTTTCACCTGATCATCAATTTATGTGCCGCCACTCGGATGGCCATTAAACTGGGTGTTCCGTCTGCCGGCATTAGTTGGTGGACATTAAAGATTCCATGGTGTCCTTCACAAAGAGGAGGCGAGCTATCACCGGCACTATGGCCAAATTACAAATTCCTTCCCTAACTACTGCTTGGAAGGCAATGGCAAACCACCCAGCATAATCCTTGCCAAGAAATTGCTTCAGCAGCACTGATGCTCTGTAACAGAGTCTGGTACATCAGAATCAGAATTATGTTGTTGTTCTTCTTTCGGATGCTCCCGTTAGGGGTCGCCACAGCGGATCATCCGTTACGATCCTTATACTGATTTGGCACAGGTTTTACGCCGGATGCCCTTCCTGATGCAACCCTGGTCGCCTCTTACGACACAGGGAATAAGGATTGGGTTTCGCCATGATTCCGGCTGCCCTACACCCTCTCATAGCGCACCCAGCGCAGAGCACCCGTCTCAAGCGATCCTCCAACCCAAGCCTCCGAGTAGCCGGATTACAGGCGCACGCCACTACGCCCGGTCAGAATCAGAATTATATATATTCAATATTAAAAACATTTTCTGAAACAAAATAAAACTTAACCAGATTCGGTGGTGTAATGATTATAGTGTCCGCTCTGAGTCTTATTGGTTGGCGGTTCGAACTCCAGCCGAGTCAAAACAAAGACCCTAAAAATGTTGTGTTGCTTCCTTTCTTGACGTTCAGTATTTAAAAGGATAAAGCATGGACAAACAACAATATGTTGCAACACTAGCTCAGGCTTTGATGGGCCCAATGGCCTCCTCCTGTATTGAGGTTTCTCGTAAAGGAACTCGTATTATTATTATTATAAATTACTTAAACTTTAAAAGGAAACTCACTTGTCGAAATATTTACATACTCTGCTTATTTTCAAACTGATATCACAACCAAAATTGTTAACTTCAGACGTTTGTTCCCAATGGCCCCCATTTTGCACATTTACAAAATACATACTTTGCTTTGGATGAAAAATGGACAACGAATCATAATGATTGCACCAGTGGCTGGAACCTCATATCGAGAGAATACAGAATATCTAAATATCCTTTCTAAATATATGTCGAACAGTGAAGACGAGACAAGTCATCCTTTTGGAGGGTCATGATTCATGCTGGAAGGATTCTAAAGGGAAAGGTGGGCAAAAAATTTGCCATCATAACTGCTTGTGGAAGGTCCTCAATGTCTCCAAGTAACTACAAGCAAATAAGAGCCAGCTGAGCAATTCCTCTGAAGAATGTTAAACAACGATGCTGTGCCCTCTATTGGCACTTCACCAGATGGCAGTCTTTCAGCTGTCATTCAATGGGGAATGCAACTCAGAATCAGACAACTCAAAGGCTAATACATTACCGAAAGAAACGAACAAGCTGCTCAGCAGTGAAGAGTAAAATGGCAAATGTATTTATAGCAGTGAGCCAAAATTGTTTGCAGATACAGTATTTCAATAACAACAATCCATACCTGTCCAAAAAGAACTGAAAGATTCGCCATTGATCTGGAAATAAAGAAATCAAAAAGCACATTGTTGTCCACTATCTTACTTTAAATGACAACAGCAAGAGTACAGCAGATAAGCTCACAATATAAAATGTATTGTCCACTTGGTGATAAAAACATGAAATTTTCTAGTGTTCTACATCCCCTACAATTTATTTTCAGATGTGAAGCCATTTTGGATTTAACCTCCAATGACGTCGGACAATCTGTAGTAACATGACCACAAGTCCCTAAATTACGTACGTAGCTTTACATGAGTTTCTATGTCTCCGTGTACTGCAACATTTTCACGTGCGGAACAAAATTGTGCTGACGAAGCTGACGAGGCAGAAACACATTTGTGTTTTAAGCAGTCACTCGATCTTTCCCCAAGGTCTTGGTGCTGATGTGGCAAAGGGCTATTAAAGCCAAATTATTTGTGCTGCAGAGGCATTTGATTTGTAATGCATACGTGTATGGCTGGACAGACAGACAGAGTCACAATTAGCATTTATTGAACAGTAACAGCTATTCCTAAAGCATGTTAACATTGAATAAAAAAGGATGCATGTTGGAAGTGATACTTATTCAACAACACCCTCCAGCTAACATAATTTAATTACAAACCTCAAAATAAGTTTCTTACTTTAAGTAAACAACTAACAACTTGAAATCAACTGATAAATTTTCTGACTATCTCGATCATCAGTTGACTTGAAATGAGACACACCTTCACACCTCAATTTTTAGTGAACAGCTCATCCAAATTGCATCATCTGAGTACACGTTTCAGGCACCTTCGACTTCATCAACATGGAACAGATGTTCCACAGAAACTCTCCGGATCATCAGCTGAGGCAAGAACCTCCCCAAGGCTTATATCAAGAATAAACCCCATCAATGTTCTGAAGACCAGAATCAATGTGCCACGACAGCAATTGCTGTATGGATTCTGACAAACAGGCGGTACTTGTCACATACAAACCTGTCTGTCGCTAACACAACAGTTTCAAAGGGCGGCCAGGACAATTAAACATTTCCAAACCACAAGTTTTCCCACTTATCACAGCCTGCTGGCACAGCAGACACTGCTCACTGCTGCCTCCTAGAGCCCCAGTAATGGTGCTCGTTGTGCGATCACCGAGACAGAGCCACCCAATGTTTTATGACGGTTCACGGGAACACAAAATTATTGAAAGTGCCATAAAACAAATGGGGGAAAAAAATAGATAGGTTTACATTCACTTACTCACCACAATGTTCTTCCACCTAACTACTTTCGAGACATTATAACTTTTTGATAAAAAACACTGATGGTGTTTCCCCAACAGTAGATGCCATCAGGTGAAAAAGAAAGCACCAGTTGAGTGTGAAGTTGAATTAAACACAAAAAGATAGACACCCAAAGATGGTGCCTTCAAATAATGGTGGCACCTTGTAAAGTCTGTCTCTGGTGTAAGCTCCTCTTCTATCTCTCCCCTCACCTCAAATGGCACCACAGCTGACTCCACTCGTGAGAAGGTCAAATGCCTCAATTCTGTGTTTGTTGAACGTTCTTGCCTAACCCCGCCCACCTCTCTCCTCTCTCTCTCTCTCTCTACCCACCCTTCCCAGTCGTACCCAACTGTTCCTCAATTATGTCTTTTGCACCTGAGAAGGTGGAAGTGTGTCTGGCAACCCTCGATTCTGACTGTGTAATTGGACCGGATGGCATCAGCTCATATGTCCTAAAACCTGCCTTGCTGCTCTTGCACTTCCTCTCCCTGCCCCTTTCACCCTGTCATTTACCATAGGTCATCTTCCATCTGCTTGGAAGTCAGCCAACAGCACAGCATTACATAAAAAGGTGCAAAAACAGATCCCCTGAACAAAAGACCAATTAGCTTACTTCCAAACATCAGCAAGGTCATGGAATCCATCATCGGAGTTGACACAAAATCATTTCTTTTTTCCAACATTCTCATCTCAGATCTTCAATTCAGATTCAGACCCAGTACTCTACCTTGGACATGCTGCTTCTACTCTCCCAACAATCGATGGAGGCCCTCAATATCAGACATGAGATCAGGGCTGCCTCTATGGACATATCTCGAGCTTTTGATGCAGTCTGGCATCATGCAAACTGTCTGCCTGTGGAATCCTAGGCAAACTCCACTGTTGGATTATTAACTTCCTCCACTCTTGTAGCCAATGTGTGGCTCTCAACGGAATCCTTTGTTCTCCTCTCCGTGTCAAGGCTGAAGTACCCCAAGGCAGTGTTCTCAGCCCCATCCTATTCCAAATCTTCAATCAATGATCTCACTGACTGGAAAATCCTCTTTATCTCTTTGCTGATGACTCCACCCTCTGCCGTGACATCCCTCATCCTTCTAACAGAAAAGCAGCGGCCTCTTCCCTCTCTTCAGACCTATATAAAATCACAAACTGGTCAAACTCTTGGAATATGTCTTTCAATCCTGAGAAATCACATGCACCCACTCTCTGAAAGGACTGTACCACAAAACCTTGCATCTACTTTCTCAACAACCCTCTTGAAGAGGTTCTGTCACTCAAACTCTTGGGTCTCACTCTCAGTCATAATCTCTCTTGAGCAAGCCACATTTTAAAGTTGGCCTCCAAAGCAAGATGCTGACTGGGCATCCTCCGTCGTGCAAAGTCCTTCCTAGGCACACCTGAGCTCCTATCCACTGACAAGGCTTTCATCCACAGCTTGGAGTACTGCTCCCCCATCTGGGCTGGCTCCTCTGCCTCACATCATGCTCAGCTTAATGCCCTGGAAACCAATGCTTTCAAGATCATTGGAATCTCTCGCAATGAAGCTGAGTCGATTGGCCTATCACTTTGCCATCGCCGAAAGGTTGGTGGTCTCTCTGTCTTCTTCTGCCTCCTTTCTGGTCTTATACCCTATGCCCTCTCCGTGCTTTTGTCCCCCCCCCCCAGGTATCTGCAGGATGCACACAGTCCACGCAACCCCCTCATAGTGAAACCGCTTAAATCAGAACCACTGCTCACGTCCACTCGTTCGGTCCTCTGTTTTTTCCTGCCTGTGGAACCAACTTCCACACTCTCTTCAAACTCCTTCTTACCTCCAAGTCTTCAAGACAGCTGTTCACCACCATCTCGTCATCCCCATTCAAAGCTATGATATTTTATACACCTGGTAACCACCCCACCCCTCCCAAAATTTTGCTTATGTGCATGGCTCACAAAGTGGGTATGCTGTGGTATGTTTGTGGGAAATTCCACATAAAACTATTATGAGGTACTTAGACAAACCATCAATGGTCAGAAATGAAATGGACATCTTGGGGAACCTGTAGAAACTGGCAATATCATACTCTCCATTTCCCTGTTTTATTAAAAATGAATTAAAGCAACAGAATATGGGTATTTTAACTTTAGAAATGTTATAGTCCGGCAGCCAAGCCATCAAAATTAAAAAAAAATTGCCCGGTCTGCTATAAAATTTTAGTGTTGATTTTCAGAAAGAGACACCCTTTGAGTATATTGAAAACCAATGTTGGCAATGGTGAAACTCTTGCGCAACAACACAGTCAGCACTTTTGCGAGCCCCCTCTGATAACAAAATGTTAGCAAAAGCGAAGATGTAGGATGGGGGTAGTGGTAATTCATATTGTCCTAAAATCATAACCAGTAAACCTATATACACAAATGACCCTCATATTAAAGAGGAGTTCATTAACTATATCACAATTGGTGTATATATATAACCGAACTACAATTGACAAGGTTATATGTCAAACAACAAATATTTATGCAACTCAGAAATGCTTGACTATCAACGGGGTCAGGAACAAGAACATACTTTTACATGCCATGGTTTTAAGGAAGATAAAATTAGAAATGAATTAACACAATATTGTGACATGAAACATCCTCTTCAGAGGAAGAGTCACTCTCTGAAACAACTCTACCACATGGACCTCTCTTACCAAGGCATATGCATGTCACACAGCAAGGCACAGCAGCCTTTTTGCATGAACATCGTTTCAGACATTGGATAATTTGCACATACAAGACACAGTTTTGTCTATGTTTGGCTTGGCTGGATTTGACATGAGAATTGGGACCAGTTTTCCATTGATATGGGTTCTGGGGAAGTGCTCGGTCCCTGAGATGTGCACGTCTATCCAGTAGCAATTGATACAATGCTCTTAAAACATGGAAGTAAAACGCATCTTCTGTTGCTGGCAGTGACCTAAGGTCTAATTTTGAAATATTAGTTTGATTGGTAAAATTTTATTTTACTGCACACTTATGTGACATTATTTTGAGTGTGGTGACTCAGAATGTGAACTTTGGTGTCTCTTTTATGTTTTGATGATGTTCTGTCTCCCTATTCGGGTTTTCTGGCATCTACCCTATCTGATGAAATAATGGATTCGTACATAACGCTTCGTGTCACTGCATCAAGAAAAATAAGGATCCAGTGTTGATAATGTTTCTTATGATTTTTATTCCAAATCTCTCTTAATTTCTTTGAAATATGACAGAGTCAACGCAGAAAAATATAGATCAAAATTGTGATCAGAAAATAAATTCGGACCGCAAGTAATCCCGTCTTGATTTTCGTGTCAGTCCCGTTATGTACGAATCATCATCTCTCGTCGGATGCAATAAACGCTAGCATTAGAAAATCTTGCCGTCTTGCAAACTTCCCTGAATGATGGATATAATAGGCACTTGCAAGCGTGTCAGCACATTTCCATTCGCCGTCGAGCGCAGCGTTTGTCTTCGTGTCCGTGTCTTTGCGAGAGCCGTAACGTACGAATCCAGCATGAGGACGCCGAGCCAAATGAGGTGACTCGCATTTGTCTGATAATTCTTCATTTTAACCAACGCTAGAATTTTTTTGGTGCTTCGTGAGGATCCGAGAGGTAAGAATTATGTTTTTCTTTTCATGTTTAAAGTGATTATTTTCAAAAGTTCGAAAGAATAGATTCTATTTTAACGTTATTTTCCGCTTACAAGTGTGGCTTTCTTTGCTACTGAACTCGTCTGTGTTTTCTTCGTAATTTATAACATCGGACTCTCTCTCAAAATGTGTTGTTTTTTTCTTTTTCCTGTCAGAGTAAAAATTAATTATCTGTTTCTTTTCCCAAAATATAATATTTACGTTTTTTTTTCATCTGATTCCGTACATAACGTTGACGCCAAGCTCGAAATCCGAACGTGTATTTACAGTATTGTATATATTCAGTGGTAACTTTAAAACCGGACGTGCTGCAGGTCTAAAAATTTAGATTTAGCTATTTG
>CM068956.1:86106747-86118017 GCA_035128595.1 Eptatretus atami | reverse complement strand
CAAACATGATCAACAGTAAATATCATAATTTTAAACTTAGCATGTACATCGACAAGCCCCAGATTATGACCTTCCCATCTGTGCAAAGAAGCACGAAGGTTTGGTTAGAACGCACCAACGAACCTTCGGCCTTTCATGGCCGACATAGTTGGGGGTTTTTCAGTGCAGGACTGCAAGATAACTACTTTTTGGAAGAGATAATCAGGAAGTTCTCCAACCATTTCGTTATTCAGAGGCACACCCCATTCTCACAAGTACATTTATAAGTATTTTCGGCTTTTTAAAAAGTTTATTTTTGTCATTCCATCCTACAGTCCTTATCTCTTATCTGGCAGGAATGAAATATGTCCAGGCAGCCCCAAATTACCTCGTTACTAGAGGTTTATGTGCATGTGTGCTGAGCAATCTTGGGGTGGATCAAGTCATTTCGAAAAAAAATTGACCATTATCAGCACAGGTCATCGTGGGCACAAAGAAGACCAAATATATTCTTCACTCCACCATTTATCTTTCAACGAAATACCATATTTCCATATCCTCATCTCTGTTCTTTATATTCTTCTTTCATTTTATATCCTCGTGGCCCAAACTTCACGACCACACCATCAGGCTGGCTTTACACAGGCTAAACATACTCTTGCCTTTACTCCCGTTGGCACATACTTGTTTGTTAGGATACTTCCAAAATCTTTCCATTCATTCCGAGCTACTTTTATTCTTGTCCTTAGTAATGTCTGCTCTCCCACTGATGTCAAATATGTTTCCTAAGTAACAAAACTTCACCCTTTTGATATCCACACCAAAACACATATATTCCTGCTTTATAGTGTGATCAACTTGTTTAGTTCCTCTTAAACATTCCTTACATTTAAACCTTCACACTCTTTGATTCAAACTAACCTTCATTCCACAATATTTAGTGTGGCACCACATTTCACCAATATAGCACTTAATCGAGTTTGCCCGAACACCTTTGCCACACAGAGGGCATGGCCACTTTCCTTTTTCACAGCTAACCATTAACTTGGTCTTACCCACATTTACTGTAAGACCTTTATTATCCACTATCAGAGTACCCATCCTATGGGTGAACTTGTTCCAAGCATGCAGCACGTTCTTCTGACGCATACCTTTATTTGGGCGGTGTATAGGCAACCGACAGCTCTGTACAGGCAAAAAATAAAAATAATAACCCAGGTTCCATGCATGAAGCAAAACACACCGACTGCTTATAATTCAAAACACCTCACTGCACTGGAAAACGTGGGGACAGGAATATTGTACTGGAAATAGTGGAAACTTGTACTACCCTCCCCCACCTGGAGGTGGCTACACGATACACATTTAAAAAGAGAATTTGCATCCTCCCGCTTCCTCAAGACCATCGGCAAAGATAAAACCACCCCTATACACTAATCGGGGTCATGCTGATCCTACGTAGCAAGTCTGGATGTAATCAGGCCAGAAGTGTAGGAGGATTAGTGCGACAAACAAACACACAAACACCGGTCCGTGAATTATAGTAAGGATTGCCTCCCTCCATCTGTGAAAAATTTTCGACTTAAAATGGACTTGAAAATAAATAAATAAATAAACTTACAGTTCAGAACTACATTGGAAAGTCCTTGGAAAATGGCGATGCCGGTGCCCAATTTTTCGTTAATTCTGCATGCTTTATTCACTTCACACGCATATGACCTTAAAAAAAACAAAAGAAACAATTGGAAACAGTGTGAACACTGTGGATGAAGGCTCAGTTGTACTCTGTTGCAGACAAGTTCATACAGATGTCAATAACGGATAACAAAAGCAAAGCAATGCTCAAGAAAGGCATTGATGAAATGCCCGATACATTGATGTTTTATGACATCGTGACAAAGTTGCAAGAATTATTGAGGTCATTCATGGCTAATAGCACAAAATTGCCTCAACTTGATCTTTACATCTATAGACCATATAGAATAAACATGATCAGGCATGTACTCGTGGAAACAGCAAAAATAAAATAAAATAGAATGAACAATAAACACTTTTTTTTTTGCCATAAAGTTCTTTAAAAGACTTTTGGAGTAAACTGAGAGAAACCATCCGACTCACTCTGACTCGACATTCTCCATGGCAAAAGCCCTCACCGTTCTCACATTCATGAGGGATTCATCTGCTACTCCGGTAGCCCTCGCAATCTGTTGGAGATAAGTTTGGTTAGCACAGGGATACATATATATATAGGTATATGAATAGCAAATGCTAAAATTGTATGGAGAATAGGTTATTGCAAGTACTATATAAAAAAAAGTTTATTACCACGAGAGAAGAAGCCATCCTCACAGATTGGTTAATTCTCCCCTAATTGGCATAATTTGGTATGACATGGAATACCCTCTCCCACTGGAAGTTGCGGGATGCCATATATATTTCCAATGAGAGAATTAAGGCTACCTTAAGTAGCCAGATCGCCACTACAGGTGGGGCTGTACATGCTTGAATTAAAATTGGGGATTTTTTGGTCATACATACTGACTGTGGGGTTGTCTACCGTAGCTTTCTACATGTGATCACACATAAGAAGGAAAGGATGGAAGGAGAACATACACTGGAGACAGACTTAACAAGGCACCATCAGGTTTTAGAGGAAGGAGCCAAGTTTGAAAACAGATGTTATTTTCTGGCTTTCCTGAGAGTGGACACACACTTGTTACAGACTTTTTTGGAATGCACTGAGATTGCCTTTGGTCAGATTAGCCTTCCAGGAAGAGAAGGAAAGTTGCTTCAGAGCAACTCATCACAGGATTCAGTCAGTATACCATGGGTGGGAAGAAGGGCAGGATAATTGAAGATGAGATGGGATGTGGTGTGTGGAGAGAGAGAGAGGAGGAAGAGAGAAGAGAGAGAGAGAGAGAGAGAGAGAGAGTTGTGTGTGTGTGTGTGTGTGTGTTGTGTGTGGTGTGTGTGTGTTGTGTTGTGTGTGTGAGAAAGAGAGTGGGTGTGTGTGTGGAAAGAGATGTGTGTGTGTGTGTGTGTGAAAGAGAGTGTGTGTGTGTGAGAATGTGAGAGTGTGAGAGACAGAGAGAGAGAGAGACAGAAGAGAGAGAGAAGAGAGAGACAGAGAGACAGAGACAGAGAGAACAGAGACAGAGAGACAGAGACAGAGAGAGACAGAGACAGAGAGAGACAGAGACAGAGACAGAGAGAGACAGAGACAGAGACAGAGAGACAGAGAGACAGAGAGACAGAGAACAGAGAGACAGACAGAGAGAGAGAGATAGGAGAGAGAGAGAGAGAGTGTGTGTTGTGTGTGTGTGTGTGTGTGTGTGTTTGTGTTGTGTGTGAGAAAGAGAGTGTGTGTGTGTGTGAAAAGAGGTGTGTGTGGGTGTGTGTGAAAGAAGTGATGTGTGTGTGTGAGAATGTGAGAGTGTGAGAGTGCGAGAGACAGAGAGAGAGAGACAGAGAGAGGACAAGAGAGAGAGAGCAGAGAGAGAAGAGAGACAGAGACGAGAGAACAGAGACAGAGGAGACAGAACAGAGAGAGAGAGGACAGAGAGAACAGAGAGACAGAGAGACAGAGAGACAGAGAGACAGAGAGAGAAACAGAGAGAGAAACAGAGAGAGAAACAGAGAGAGAAACAGAGACACAGAGAGAGAGAGACAGAGAGGACAGAGAGACAGAGAGACAGAGAGACAGAGAGACGAGAGACAGAGAGACAGAGAGACAGAGAGACAGAGAGACAGAGAGACAGAGAGACAGAGAGCAGAGAGACAGAGAGACGACACAGAGAGAGAAGAGAGAGAGAGAGATGAGGAGAGAGAGAGAGAGAGGAGAGAGAGAGAGAGAGAGAGTTTCTGTGAAATAATTCCAGGTTGAGTTAATTTCAGGAGAAGTAGATATGGAGACAGTCCTGAAAAGAGATGGCTCCTTGCAATCGCATGCCAATCTGTATGAGTGACGGCCAGACTCGTCAGCATTGAGGCAGCTCTGAAAATAGCCAGAGAGATGGTGACGTTCACAAGCATATGATCAGATGAAAAAAATTGGAGAAGAGGAAGAGCAAGAGACATTTGCGGGAAAGTTATTCATCACCAAGTCCAGAAAGGAGGATTTGCCATTGGGAGAAATCTGGGTTGGAAAGTTCACAGATTGAGTCAGTCCCATGAAGTCAAAGAAGTCCTTTGCTGCAGTGCCATGGCTAGTGAGAGTACAAACACCCAGCCAATTTGCATGGTGACAATTTAAATCGCCACATACGAGGAAGAGAGAGTTGGGATGAGTGGTTAAAAGTTTGTCCATGTTATCTGAGAGAGAGCTACATGTATATGGAGTCATCACTGTTTGGAGGATGGTACAACACACAGACAAACAAGAGGTGTGAGCGGAGGGGATGTCACAGGCCAGAGGTACTCCTGGGGAATAGGAGGTGCAAAATCAGTACAAGGGCAGTGAGAAATTGATTTATTGATGAAAAGTGCAACTCCACCGCCGGGACGTGGTTCATGCCTTTCAAATCCGAGGAGACAATAACCGGGGAGAGACACTAAGTAGTCAGGGACGTCCTGTGGGAGGAAGGATTCTGTTAAACAGACAGACGATGTCTGGTTTATTGACAGTGGCCTGGATTGAGAGCTCTATCAGCTTAGAACAGAGACCTTAGAAGTTTGAGGTCCACTCACTTTGAGATAGGGAGAAGATGTTTGGAGGGTGGGAAGGCTTTCCAGGGACAAGGAGAGAAGGCGTTTGGAGGGTGAAGGATTGGGGTGGAGGGAGGCTTTGCAGGGACAAGGTGAGGCGTTGGGAGTGAGGGAGAAGCATTGAGAGGGTTGGGTGAGGAGGGATGCAGAAAGGGGGGAGATGAAGCTTTGAGGAGGTGAGGTGGGGGTGGATGCTTATTCAGATTCCAAATTCCCAACTTTGCAAACAGAGATAAAGATCATGGGATGAGAGATAAGATACCATATTCTGATACTGTGAGGACAGTGCTTTCCCACTGATGGACCGCTGGAAGTTTATACCTGTTGCTGTGTTTAAGCCTTGGGGAGTAACTGTTGAAATTTATTGATCCAGGTTCTTCCTGACATCTTTGATCTTTGTTCCTTTGTCTTTCACATTTCTCTTTATTCATGCTAATTCTTGCTTTTTCTTTTCTTTTTGTTAATTTTATTCTTTTTTATCTCCCTTTACTTCCAATTTCCCTTTCCAATCTATCTGTCTATGAAGAAGTAAATTCTTACAAAAAAATGTTTTTGTAAGGCTCACTTGGCTGTGCCTCGATGGGTTTAAGCATAGAGTAGCAGCAGCTGAAACCGAAATCCCATCTCGGTTCCTCCTGATGACTATCTTTACTCTTTGTTTATCTGGGTACCTTTTGATGATTCCATTGCAGTATTTGGTCTTTGACTTGATCATAGATGTTGAAACAGTACAAGGCAGAATATACAATTATGCAGAGCCTCACTGGGGTAATTGGCGGTCACCCCTTTCACACAATGGCGGCACTGCATTAAAGTTTATCTGCGTGGGGACTAAGACAAACAAACAGCACACATTCTCTGCCTGTGTCTGTCTCTCCCTCTTACAATCATTTTAGGGTGAAGCTAATGAAGTACAAAATGTGATCTGAAAGCAATAGTTCATTGATAATGCACAGTGTGTGTGTGTTGTGAAACTCAGGCAACCACAAACACAAACACCATTAAGATACGAGTGCATGTCTGTATTTGCCCTTTTACTGTACGGTTTAATGTCAAGAGATACAAGTGGATGAAGACAAGTGTAGGTTAATACCTGCTGTTGTGACTGCCGAGAGAGATCCCTGAGGAATGAACCAATCAGAGCTCCACTCGAAACGAGTGCAGTCATGACTGTGATCATCGCTGCGGTGAGTTTTGGGGAAATCACGTACAACGAGGTGATGCAGCCCACAATTTGAGTTGCACTGCGCAGACCCTGCATACAAAGCCCAACAAATAAACCAGAAATTTCCACAATATTTCTTTAAAATCTGCTTGAAATAACCTGTTAACAACAACAAAAAAACATTGTGGCTGAAAAGACATTTTATAAATCCACAAAATAAAACCGGTAGGTACGTGAAGCCGAAAAACACGGTTTGTCATCAACTGCGACGAGTAGCGTATAGCGCCACACAGTCGTGGTTGGAGAGGGTATTGCAAGTCAACTGTGGAGATGAATTATTGCAAATTTACACTGTCCATGTGACATAGTGCAAGTGCTTTACTGCCAACAACCAGAGGGCGGGGGTACTACTCTCCTGTAGGGGATGGTCTTTCATACGAGTACCATCGTGTGATTTCCTGCCTCATCCATAATTTCCTGAGATTCATGCATGTTAATGTTTTAATCAACCAAAAAAACAGTTAACATTTTAATGGCCGACAATGCAAAAAATTACACCATACAAACATCCATCACATTTACTTTACAGCATATATTTTATTCAGCAAATAATTCACATCCACTCCATTCACTCGAAAGGGGGGTGGGGGGAGGGTAAACTGGTAAAATGCTCGTTGTAATATAATTTGCGAAGTGTCTATGTGTTTATTTGATTTCTATGCATTCCAAAACCGCTGGATGGAATGAGTTGAAAAACAGTCATGGTGAAGGAGAACGAGTTTGATTCTTCCATCAGTGATCTCTGACATGTTGAGATGACATTACGATCGCTAACTTTATCCCAAATGCACAAAAACAAGGTCCATCCAATAAATTAGTTGAAAGGTTTGACCATTGTACTCAGCTGTTATAAATTGGATCACAACTTTCTGTGTGTTGCACAATCATTTGTTTTCACACGTGGAAATCCGTTGAATAGCATTTGCTACTTTGTGTTACGTTTCTGCAGGATTACAGGATGCAAAGTGAAAATTTTGCTTGTGATGTCTAGTGACTGAATTTTGAGACCTTCATTTGGATTTTCTCTTTATCAGTCCAAAACATTCAGAGAGGTAACCAACAGTATTATACATTGGTTGATGAAATTCAGATCTAGTTGTTTTGAAAGGCTGGGTGTGGCATTATATTGATGGAGCAATTCCTTTTTGCTGATGTGCATGACTTCTGTATTTGTTGATCACAGACTATGCACGACAGGAGTCATAAAATGTGAATCGGCACAGCTTGATTGATGGTTCAAGCTTTTGATTTATGTTTTTTTTTTCTTTCCTCAATTTTTTTTTACCCTTTTCTGAAGAAGTATAGTAGTTGCATTTCATGAAAGTTTTTACTTTGTCTCTGCTGCTGTTTTAGACAGGACATTGCCTTCTTTGATGCAACACGCACAGGTCATTTGGTCAGTCGTTTGACTGCTGATGTACAGGAATTCAAGTCATCATTCAAGCTTTGTGATCTCACAGGTATTTAAGAATATAATGTGTCACCACAGGGAAAAAACAGATTACCTTTTTTGTTATACACAATGTACTCCCATTAAAGGCTTGGAGAATAGCTTTGAGGCACGTGCACTCACCTCTGAGCTGTCTGCCTCGGTTTGAATCTCAGTCCAGTAATAAAAGTATCCTGGTGTTTCACATGCAACGCTATCAGTGTGTGTGTGCTGTCCAGTCGAAGGACAATAAAACTGGAGCAACAATCTGCCAGCACTGAGGTTTTTATGTGGACGTTAAAGATCCCAATGTATTTAGCAGAGAGTCAGTGAGTTTTGCCACAACCATACCCAAATTCAAATTTCTGCAAGTTAAATGTCAGGCCTGGCCAACCAGTTTGTGAGATACTTAGGCCAGAACCATTCCCAAGCTAAACCCAAAAGAAAGTCGGAATAATTTGGCCAGTTAAAGAAGAAGACTATGATTAACCAGAGATTTATAGTTTGTAAATCTGCGAGAGCTGTAAATCGCTCTCCTGGATTTTGTTTGCGAGAGTGATCGCTCCCATCAATATCGCTCTCCTCGTTTTTTTTTTTGTTTTTTTTTTCGTGTTTTTCGAAGAGTGATTCCATTTTCTCAAGTAAATAGAGAACTCGAGAAAAGAACAAGTACTGCTCATTGTTTTTATTTCGATTATGTCAAAAAATATATCGAGAAAAACACTTGGAAACACTTGCAATGCATTGTCAATTTCAGCCAAATTTTCCTTGATACAAATATTTAGCATACCTCCAACTATAAATATGAATAACTAGCAAATACCACCCGTTGCTTCGCTGACTGGTTTTCTAAGGGGCGAGTGGGGAAGGGGTGGGAGAAAGAAAAGCGGGGGGTAGAGAGAGAGAGAGAGAGAGATAGGTTAGAGTGAAGAGGTGGGGGTAAAAAAGAGAGGAGGGGGGAGCAAAGGGGTGGAGGAAGGGAAGACAGTGTGAGTGAGAGGATGGGAAGGCAGACGTGCGGTGGAGCATTAATTTTGTTCATTCTGTTTCATCAAAATGATTCTGCATGGAAGAACAGTGAGATTTAAACAAAATAATGTCTGAAATCCATTTTTCTACGGTCATACTATAAACACGGCCTGGAGACAAACTCCCGTCCGACATAAATACCGCCCGGACACGTTGCGGAGACGAGCTTAACAAAAATGTTGAAAGTAAATGAAGACGGAACGTTAATTCACAATTTCTTCCTCCTTTCTTCCTGGTTTTTAACAACATTCCTGCCTTGTTCGTAAAGAACAATGATAAAAGTGAATATAAAAAATACACGTTTAATTTACAATCTCGTGAGATTCTGTCATCTTGCAATTCTTAAGTAAAAATAGTAGTTAAGTATGTGAAATGATTTTTTTTTAAGCAGAGGAGGTAACGGAAAAAGAAACTTCATGGAAAAAATAATATGCAACCGGAGCTCTCGAACAGACTTCATAATGAACTGGGTTTTCTGGCCCTGGTTGAGTAGGTTTATAGAAAAACGTCGGAGAGACAAGAGAGAAACAAACACATCCAGTCGTGGCCAAAAATATTAGCACCCTTGCACTTTTTTCAAATAATGCACCATTTCTTCCAGAAAATTGTTGAAATTAAAAATTATTTTGTTATCACATAATGTATTTCTTTGGTTTGCGTGGAACAAAACAAAAATGCTGAAAAAATTACTAAATCTTAGCTTATTCACAGAGAAATCCTAAAATGTCCCAGACAATATTATTGGCACCTTTGAGAAGTTGTTAGATTTAATTAGATTTTAAAACAGATGATTCTCCTTCACTTTGGAATTGAACTCACTGTGGTGAGTTGCAGGTGCCTGTCATAATATATATATATATATATATATATATTATATATATATATATATATATACAGGGTGTCCAAAAAAAATGTACTCACTCTTTAAATGATAATAAATGCATTGTTTATTGACTTATAAACAAGATTAATGGTTAAATGTATAAATGGATAAATGCATGTTTACAATGTTCAAACTGACGACCATCACGTTCCAAACACAGCCGATAACGCGGACCAATGGATTCAACAGCGTTACGAATCATTTCATTTGGAACTGCAAGATATTGTCTTTCAATTTCTCTTTCAGCTCATTGACTGTTGCTGGTTTTGAGCCGTTACCTTATCTTTGAGATATCTCCATAAAAAGAAGTCCATTGGAGTGGGTCTGGGGAACGCGCAAGGAATTCAACACTACCTCTTCACCCAATCCATGTGTTCAGAAAAGTTGCTTCGAGATAGGCCCTTACATCACGGTGGTAGTGGGGAGGTGCTCCATCTTGCTGAAAGTAAATCTCTTCCTCACCAAATATCTCTTCGACACGTGGACCGACGGATTCCTGCAGCAATTTCAGTAGTAACATCCCCAGTGACAGTTTGGTCAAAAAAGAATGGCCCTAGGATGCCCAATGCTGATATACCACACCACACAGTAACCCCTGGTAAGTTTAAATGGTTTCATAGTAACATGCGGATTTTCAGGAGCCAGTAGGTGCAATTGTGTCGGTTAAATGAGCCATTTAACTTGAAGCTGGCCTCATCGCTCCAAACAATTTTGGATGGAAATGCTGCATCTTCTTCGCATTTGCCCAGGTACCACTCACAAAATTCAGCTCTCCGGTCAGGATCGTCTTCATTTAGAGCTGGGATTAATTGTGGATATGTAACTTTTCCAATTAATTTGCTTCAAAATGCGATGGGCGCTTGATTTTGGGATTCCTGTCTCACGAGCCATTTTCGTACAGATTTCCGTGGGATCGGTGGAGGGTTTCCAGCAATTGATTTTCCTTTGCGGGGTGGTTGATGACCGTGGTCTTCCTGAACGCTCCTTATGGACGTCATGCACAGTTCCATCTGTTTCAAACTTATCTCGGATGCGAGCAATGGTGCGTCGCATTGGTGGATCTTTGTAAAAATGTCTTCTAAATTGTCTTTGCACTTCCATGATGTTTTCGTGCTTCCAGTAGTACACTTTATGATAAATTTTCTTTCTTCAAAACCTAGTCGTACTTCTGCCATTATTATGGTCAATTTGATCTGAAAATAAATGAAAAATTCAAGAGTTATGAGGAGCCAAAATGTGAGTACATTTTTTTGGGACACCCTGTATATATATATCACTCATTCAACCAGTTTGAATAGAGAAAAGGAGTCATTCTGCTGTTTTGTGTCACTGTGTGTACGGCAATGAGCATGGAGAAAGAAAAGGAAACCGAGAATTATCTGAGGAGGTCAGACACAAGATTGTAGCCAAGCATAGTCAAGTCTGTCTCTTTCTCTCCCTCTCTCCCTCTGTCTGTCTCTTTCTCTCCCCCTCTCTCCCTCTCTCCCTCTCTTCCTCTCTCCCTCTCTCCCTCTCTCCCTCACTCCCTTCTCTCTCTCTGGACATATCCAGACGGTGTTTGTCTTCAGACGTTCCAGACAGCTTGGCTCGGACGCGTCCTGGTGGTATTTATGTCTCGATGAGAGTTTGTCTCTGGATGGGAGTTTGTCTCCGGACCCTGTTTATATATGACCAGTAGAAAATGGATTTCAGACCTTATTTTGTTTCCATATTCACTGTTATTCTATGCAGATCATTTTGATGAATCAATCAGAATCACCAATCCAGAATCAAAATCAAATGGTTTGCTTTATTTAGCTTCATCAGCGAATAACCCATCCTTACAGAGGGTGAACTCCCCCAGGATTGGTGTGTTTTCCTATGACTTGTAATACCCCTCCCGCAGAGAGCGCACAATACTATACATATTTGCATGTCGACAATTGGGGTCCCCCCTCCTCACTGAACCCCCTTGACCAAGAATCTTTTTTTTTCTTTTTTACTGCCTAAAACGTTCCCATGCCAAGCAAGTACAACCACCA
>CM068956.1:86077472-86082472 GCA_035128595.1 Eptatretus atami | reverse complement strand
TTGGTCAAGGGGTTCATGAGAGGGGGGACCCAATTGTACATGCAAATATGTTTAGTATTGTGCCGCTCTCTCTGCGGAGGGGGTATATCAAGTCATAGGAAAACACACCAATCCTGGGGAGTTCACCCATCTGTAAGGATGGGTTATTCGCTATGAAGCTAAATAAAGCAAACCATTTGATTTTGATTCTGGATGGTGATTCTGATTGATCATCAAAATGATCTTCTGCATAGAATAACAGTGAATTATGGAAACAAATAGGTCTGATCCAAATCTTTCTACTGGTCAATACTATAAACAGGGTCCGGAGACAAACTCCCATCGAGACAAACTCTCATCGAGACATAAATACCACCAGGACGCGTCCGGAGCCAAGCTGTCTGGAACGTCTGGAGACAAACACCGTCTGGATATGTCCAGAGAGAGAGAGAGAGGGAGTAGGGAGAGAGGGAGAGAGGGAGAGAGGAGAGAGGGAGAGAGGGAGAGAGGGGAGAGAAAGAGACAGACAGAGGGAGAGAGGGAGAGAAAGAGACAGACTTGACTATGCTTGGCTACAATCTTGTGTCTGACCTCCTCAGATAATTCTCTGGTTTCTTTCTTTTCTCCATGCTCATTGCCGTACACACAGTGACACAAAACAGCAGAATGACTCCTTTCTCTATTCAAACTGGTTGAATGAGTGATATATATATATACAGGGTGTCCCAAAAAAATGTACTCCAATTTTGGCTCCTCATAACTCATTGAATTTTTCATTTATTTTCAGATCAAATTGACCATAATAATGGCAGAAGTACGACTAGGTTTTGAAGAAAGAAAATTTATCATAAAGTGCTACTGGAAGCACGAAAACATCATGGAGTGCAAAGACAATTTAGAAGACATTTTTACAAAGATCCACCAATGCGACGCACCATTGCTCGCATCGAGATAAGTTTGAAACAGATGGAACTGTGCATGACGTCCATAAGGAGCGTTCAGGAAGACCACGGTCATCAACCACCCCCGCAAAGGAAAATCAATTGCTGGAAACCCTCCACCGATCCCCACGGAAATCTGTACGACAAATGGCTCGTGAGACAGGAACCCAAAATCAAGCGCCCATCGCATTTTGAAGCAAATTAATTGGAAAAGTTACATTCCACAATTAATCCACGCTCTAAATGAGACGATCCTGACCGGAGAGCTGAATTTTGTGAGTGGTACCTGGGCAAATGCCGAAGAAGATGCAGCATTTCCATCCAAAATTGTTTGGAGCGATGAGGCCAGCTTCAAGTTAAATGGCTCAATTAACCGACACAATTGCACCTACTGGGCTCCTGAAAATCCGCATGTTACTATGGAACACCATTTAAACTTACCAGGGGTTACTGTGTGGTGTGGTATATCAGCATTGGGCATCCTAGGCCATTCTTTTTTGACCAAACTGTCACTGGGATGTTTACTGAAACTTGCTGCAGGAATCCGTCGGTCCACGTGTCGAAGAGATATTTGGTGAGGAAGAGATTTACTTTCAGCAAGATGGAGCACCTCCCCACTACCACCGTGATGTAAGGGCCTATCTCGAAGCAACTTTTCTGAACACATGGATGGGTGAAGAGGTAGTGTTGAATTCCTTGCGCGTTCCCCAGACCCCACTCCAATGGACTTCTTTTTATGGGATATCTCAAAGATAAGGTTTACGGCTCAAAACCAGCAACAGTCAATGAGCTGAAAGAGGAAATTGAAAGACAATATCTTGCAGTTCCAAATGAATGATTCGTAACGCTGTTGAATCCATTGGTCCGCGTATCGGCTGTGTTTGGAACGTGATGGTCGTCAGTTTGAACATTTGTAAACATGCATTTATCCATTTATACATTTAACCATTTATTTTATAATGCATTTATTATCATTTAAAGAGTGAGTACATTTTTTTGGGACACCTGTTATATAATATATATATATATATATATATATATATATATATATATATGACAGGCACCTGCAACTCACCACAGGTGAGTTCAATTCCAAAGTGAAGGAGAATCATCTGTTTTTAAAATCTAATTAAATCTAACAACTTCTCAAAGGTGCCAATAATATTGTCTGGACATTTTAGGATTTCTCTGTGGAATAAGCTAAGATTAGTAATTTTTTCAGCATTTTTGTTTTGTTCCACTGC
This sequence comes from Eptatretus atami, assembly GCA_035128595.1. NCBI lineage: Eukaryota > Metazoa > Chordata > Myxini > Myxiniformes > Myxinidae > Eptatretus > Eptatretus atami. Next base: position 86,080,308 of record CM068956.1, on the reverse strand, counting down.
AAACCAAAGAAATACATATGTGGATACCAAAATAATTTTTAATTTCAACAATTTTCTGAAGAAATGGTGCATTATTTGAAAAAAGTGCAAGGGTGCTAATATTTTTGGCCACGACTGGATGTGTTTGTTTCTCTGTCTCTCCGACGATTTTCTATAAACCTACTCAACCAGGGACCAGAAAACCCAGTTCATATTGAAGGTCTGTTCGAGGAGCTCCGGTTGCATATTATTTTCCATGAAGTTTCTTTTTCCGTTACCTCCTCTGCTTAAAAAAATCATTTCACATACTTAACTACTATTTTACTTAAGAATTGCAAGATGACAGAATCTTACGAGATTGTAAATTAAACGTGTATTTTTTATATTCACTTTTATCATTGTTCTTTACGAACAAGAGCAGGAATGTTGTTAAAAACAGGAAGAAAGGAGGAAGAAATTGTGAATTAACGTTCCGTCTTCATTTACTTTCAACATTTTGTTAATGCTCGTCTCCGCACGTGTCCCGGCGGTATTATATTCCGGACGGGAGTTTGTCTCCAGGCCGTGTTTATAGTATGACCGGTAGAAAATGGATTTCAGACATTATTTTGTTTAAATCTTCACTGTTCTTCCATGCAGAATCATTTTGATGAAACAGAATGAATCAAAATTAATGCTCCACCGCACGTCTGCCTTCCCATCTCTCACCTCACACTGTCTTCCCTTCCTCCACCCCGCTTTGCTCCCCACCCTTCCTCTCTTTTTTACCCCTCCACCTCTTCACTCTAACCTATCTCTCTCTCTCTCTCTCTCTACCCCCCCGCCTTTTCTTTTCTCCCACCCCCCTTCCCCACTCGCCCCTTAGAAAACCAGTCAGCGAAGCAACGGTGGTATTTGCTAGTTATTCATATTTTATAGTTGGAGGTATGCTAAATATTTGTATCAAGGAAAATTTGGCTGAAATTGACAATGCATTGCAAGTGTTTCAAGTGTTTTCTCGATATATTTTTTGACATTATCGAAATAAAATACAATGAGCAGTACTTGTTCTTTTCTCGGATTCTCTATTTACTTGAGAAAATGGAATCACTCTTCGAAAACACGAAAAAAAAAAAAACAAAAAAAAAAAACGAGGAGAGCGATATTGATGGGAGCGATCACTCTCGCAAACAAAATCCAGGAGAGCGATTTACAGCTCTCGCAGATTTTACAAACATAAATCTCTGGTTAATCATAGTCTTCTTCTTTAACTGGCCAAATTATTCCGACTTTCTTTTGGGTTTAGCTTGGGGAATGGTTCTGGCCTAAGTATCTCACAAACTGGTTGGCCAGGCCTGACATTTAACTTGCAGAAATTTGGAATTTGGGTATGGTTGTGGCAAAACTCACTGACTCTCTGCTAAATACATTGGGATCTTTAACGTCCACATAAAAACCTCAGTGCTGGCAGATTGTTGCTCCAGTTTTATGTCCTTCGACTGGACAGCACACACACTGATAGCGTTGCATGTGAAACACCAGGATACTTTATTACTGGACTGAGATTCAAACCCAGGCAAGACAGCTCAGAGGTGAGTGCACGTGCCTCAAAGCTATTCTCCAAGCCTTTAATGGGAGTACATTGTGTATAACAAAAAAGGTAATCTGTTTTTTTCCCTGTGGTGCACATTATATTCTTAAATACCTGTGAGATCACAAGCTTGAATGATGACTTGAATTCCTGTACATCAGCAGTCAAACGACTGACCAAATGACCTGTGCGTGTTGCATCAAAGAAGGCAATGTCCTGTCTAAAACAGCAGCAGAGACAAAGTAAAAACTTTCATGAAATGCAACTACTAATTACTTCTTCAGAAAAGGGTAAAAAAAAAATTGAGGAAAGAAAAAAACATAAATCAAAAAGCTTGAACCATCAATCAAGCTGTGCCGATTCACATTTTATGACTCCTGTCGTGCATAGTCTGTGATCAACAAATACAGAAGTCATGCACATCAGCAAAAAGGAATTGCTCATCATAAATGCCACACCCAGCCTTTCAAAACAACTAGATCTGAATTTCATCAACCAATGTATAATTACTTGGTTACCTCTCTGAATGTTTTGGAGCTGATAAAGAGAAAATCCAAATGAGGTCTCAAAAATTCAGTCACTAGACATCACAAGCAAAATTTTCACTTTGCATCCTGTAATCCTGCAGAAACGTAACACAAAGTAGCAAATGCTATTTCAACGGATTTCCACGTGTGAAACAAATGATTGTGCAACACACAGAAAGTTGGATGCCAATTTATAACAGCTGAGCATACAATGTCAAACTTTCAACTAATTTATTGGATGGACCTTGTTTTTGTGCCATTTGGGATAAAGTTAGCGATCGTATGTCATCTCAACATGTCAGAGATCACTGATGGAAGAATCAAACTCGTTCTCCTTCACCATGACCTGTCCTGTGCTTTTGGACAATGGTAGAGGAACAGTGGGTGGAGCTCAGGTACACAAGACCCCAGGGGGTGAAGAAGTGCTGTACCATATTTGTAAAGTTTTCCAAAGCATGCAATCTGTTTTGTGTGGAATAGTGTTCTACATAACCCCGAGAGAATGCTCTCCACATCGTATTGGCCAGTGCATTCACACCTTAAATTGATTACACAAATGTTCGTTAATGTGATTGCTGACTCAGTGATGATGCAACCACAACACTGTATTTTGAGGAGGTAAGCATTTTGCTTGATAAATAGATCACACACACAAACACACACTAGGATTATACATTTATTTTTTAAACATCAGCAATGTTTGGATATTTTACTTCATCCATGTAAGATCTTGAATATATATATATATATATATATATAT
>CM068956.1:86064655-86076067 GCA_035128595.1 Eptatretus atami | reverse complement strand
CCTTTTCGTAACCTCGACAATCACTCGCAAAACCTGGTTATGTCACCAAGTATACCTGGCTAGAGATTTCTGGCAACCAGACAGTTCATGTTATAATGTCTCTCTTCTCCCACACTTTGCACATTCTAATGACTCAGCCAATTTCCATTTTGCCAGATTCACCGCAGTTGGCATCTGGTCACACATTGATTTAAGTGCAAAGATTAGTCGCTGTGGCTCCATCTTCCACAGCGATGCCCAGCTAACCTTCTTCTGCACAGCCATCTCCCATGCTGTCCATGCTCCTTGCTGAGGTTGACTTATAGCTTGAACCGTTCTTCTCTCCTCTTCCATACATTTAATCTTTTCGATAACCATCTCTCGTCTCCCACCTGCACTCACTTGTGGCCACCGTTTCTGTTATCTCCAACCAAATCCTTTCATATCTTTCTGCACTGCCCCAATCATTTCCTTCATTTGCAACCTCCTCTCCGCATCTTCAACCATCCTCTGAACATCCAACTTGGAACATACAGTGTTAGGACACTGCTCAATGTCACTCTCCTCAGCTGGAATCCATGCATCATCACTGTATATACAGTATATATATATATATATCATTGTGGGATGTTGTCTTCACTTTAGATGGTCAAATATTTGATGTTATAGTTTTTTGTTTCAAAAAAGCAGATTTTTTTACTTCCTCAAAAACTCTTAGACTATTCTCTCTTCCTTCTCTTTTCTATCAATGCAGTTCTTTTAGTTAACCCTTTGAACCCTCGCAGCCATTTTATCAGCCGCTATTCAAACCTCCATCTACTCAAGCGGCCATATTTTTCTCCAGGGAGTCCAGGATGGGGGAGCTGAAAATCCAAGGAGCTCAAGTTTCAAAGGGTTGAGGCCTGGCCTCGATGAGGACTCATTGTCCGTGACTGGAGGCGTTAACATAAAATAATAATAATACTAAAATGAAAATAATTAATAGGATTAAAAAAGTGATGCACTTTGATTACTGTAATGGAATGGGGAAGAAAATTACATTGTATTTATTCATATGCAGCCAGTGACTGCTTAGCTGCATCATTTTCTGGGAGCATGACTGCGTCGCTGATGTAATTCCCCCATTTCCAGAACGCTGGTACTCATTTCACTGACCTTGGAAGGATGGCAGGCTGAGTCAACCTGCCTGGTGTTAATTCAGTGGTTTCACAGGGGCTTGAACTCAAGACCCTAAGATCTTAAGCCAGCCACCATAACTGTTATGCCAACACCAGGCAGTAAGAAAATGATTGATCTTCATTTCCTAGTTAAAAGTAACCCACCCATCACTCAATAACTTTCTCTACATTTCTCCAATCTATATGCTGCCATACGATTTTGTGATCCAGATGCTGCAAAGTCTCATCACCACCAAAATAATCTTCCATTACTTTATTCCCTTTTCTGTCTGTGTAACATTTCATGACTTCCATACTGTCATGTCCTTCCTTCTACTTGCATCTTGGTTTCAAAGACAAATCTAAACTGTATGCCACCACACATGCCTTGTCACTAAATATGCATTGTGTTCATAAACTAGGTCCATGAAGCTTGCATAATCTCAGATAGAGCTGACAATATATGGCTAAAATGAGGTGTCTCTTCTGCATGCGGTTTGAAGTTTGCAAGCATCAATTGTGGGTTATGCTGTCCGTTTAATCGTATAAAGTGCCTCAAATCCTGATACATCATAGGCAATAGGCATTTAGGCTCATGTATAGAGATAACATAAATAATATGCTCGATTAAGAATAGTGTTATGCAAATAAGGACATGGATGATGACAATGACAGACATACCTGATGAGGGCATCAAAAAGGCTTTTCCTCATAGAGGCTGCAACACGTTCTCCAACTTGTGACAGTAGCATTATATAGCCAATGGTAAGCAATCCCTGCAGGCATGAATTGAAATGAAATAAAAAGCAAATTCAAATGAACTACACAAGACAAATCATGGAAAATCATTTACAACAATCAGGCATTCTTGTCACTGTACTCGAAGCCAACTTACCTCACCTATCAACTGATGTAGAGCAATTGTAGATACTTTGGACTACATGACTTGCCACCCAATCACGACCTTTTCAACCTGCCTCTGAGATAATCTACTAGGAATATGCAAAAAAACAGAAAAAGTGATCCAGATACTTAAAGAAATGTCTTGACTACACAGCTAACACCTCCTCACAACTCCTTTCAAAGAGCCCCTCCTTTCACGTCTTCAGAAGCATAGGGTTGCCGAGGCAGTTTTCCATTGGCAAGGGGGCACAATCCTGGATGGGTTTCCACTCTGACACAGGATACTCGAATGACTCATTTTTCCCAAAAAGTTAGCATACATTTTGCCATCCTCAGAAGGATGACAGGCTAAGTAAACCCACATGGTGTTGTTTAACGTCACGACTGGGCCTCAAACTCAGGACCCTAAGATCTTAAGCCAGCCAGTTTAACCATTAAGCCAACACAAGGCTTCCAAATATAAAGACCACAGTGCAAGGTAAGCATTTCTCAATTACAGCATCTCACACTAAAATGCAGAGAATTATGGCAAAATAAGCAGTCTTGTTCAAAGACAACACAAGTAGTTCGGAGGCTTAAGCCCCATCCCGAGCCGAACCGTGCACTTTATGACACAAGTATGAAATTTGGCACACAGTTACTATGGCCCATAACAATTTATTTAAAAAGTGGACCCCAACCAGATTTGACCTGTGGCAGCCATTTTTCAAAATGGCCAACAAACAAATTTTCAATCTCATATATCAGCAAATACCATAGATGAAACTTAATTTTGGTGTTTATACCGATATTTTCAGGACCAAGGAATCCAAATATGACAATTTTCAAATTATCTTGTGTCAGCCATTTTGCTTTCCAATGTGGCCACCATTTTATGTTAAATTTGATAGTTTTCTTAACATCTCAGTTCAAAATAATGATATAGACTCGATTTTCATGTCTATACCAAATGTTTTCATGGCCAAAGAATCCAATAATAACATTTCAGAATAACATATTTAACATACACTTTTATATATCTTATAATATTTATATAAAAATCGGACCGTCTGTCCTTTGGCTCACCAGGATTTTTTTTTTTTTTTTTTTGTAATACAATTTTTGTAATGCCGTGAGCAAACTTTGGTACATCATGGGTGATGAAGACTGTGGTCAAGTTTCATTGAAATTGTGTGTGTAGTTCGGAGAAGAGAGCAAATATCTCTTCTTTTTGTGGGGGGGGGGGGGGTTAACCCCCCCCCCACCCCACCTCATAGACCCCTTAATGAGTGCAAGATTTGATGTGGTTGATACACTTTGGTACATTACGGTTGATGAAGGTTGTGGTCAAGTTTCATCAAAATCATGTGTGTAGTTTCAGAGTAGAGAGAAAATACCTATTTTGGGGGGGGGGGTTCAACCTCCCCCCCCACCCCCATGGACCCCTCAATGAGCACAGATTTTGATGAGGTCAATAAACTTTGGTACATTCCTGGTGATGAAGGTTGTCATCAAGCTTCGTCGAAATTGTGTGCATAGTTTTGGAGAAGAGAGCAAATACCTAATTTTGTTTGGGGGGGGGGGTGGGGGGGTCAAGAAACCCCCCTGTAGACCACCTTTCTGAGTGCAGATTTTGAAGCAGTCAATACACCTTCATTAGGTATCAGATATGAAGCTTGTGGCCAAGTTTCATCAAAATTGTGTGATTGGTTCAAGCGATAATGACAAGTGTTTACAGACCCACTGAATCACTGACTGACTCACACCTTCGGACACTGCTCAATCGCATAAGCTCACCTGACTGAAGTCCAGGTGAGCCAATAATACACTTTTGATAATAACAATATTATCCAAACAAAATCTTTTATGAAACTTTCCTATTCATCAAAACATATACTCCACACTCCACTGATTACTGGATTGTAATTTCACATGTCACTCAAGATATGTTTGTAGAAACATTGTCAAATGTTCATTCACATCCACCACACTTCTACAGTGTTGTGCATGTCAAGTCTGCCTTCTTTGGTGCATCCACATTTGACGACTGTGTAGCATGCTTCACCAGCAGGTGGAAGAGTCATCCATTTCATCTTCCACTGTACACTGGACATCTCCAAGTCCACCTGAAATCTGCTGGACTTGGCAACTGTGGTGCTTTGATCATTGCTTGACCCCGTACATGACCTGCCTCATATCCTACTCGCAACAGATGCTGGGATAATGTGTATTGTGTTGGTGGAATGTTTTCAATTTCCCTGCCTTTCTGAGTGAATAACATCTGCCTTTCACTATTCACACTACTCTCAGGGCTCCCACGGTCATTGATGATCACCACCAATCTCTCAATTGTGGGAAGAACATTCAGGACGTTCTCTGTGGTTAGCGTCTCAGCTAGTGTGCACAGAGCTGTTGTGGCATCATTGAAGACATTCCACGAAGACCAGGCTGTACAATTTATTTTCCCAGCAAAGGAAGATGTTACATCACATTCAATCAAGGTGTGGAACGCAGTCAGTGCAATGCATTTATCATCACCAATGCTTAAGCCATGGCTGTTACATTGAGATGTCGGAACATGGTGCCTGTACCAAAACCAACCTTAGACACTCATTATAACCAATCTTCTGGGCCAGACTTACAGTATGCTTATGACAACAACATCCATATTCACAGTTCTGAGAAGAATACCTTTCATACCATGTTGAGCTCCAACTAAGGATTGCATGAACATCCTTGTGTCCACCTCCTCATGTGTACAATCCATCAAGATCACAAGGTGCAGACGCCAACACTTTCTCGCCATGGGAAATTATGACCATTCACAAGATGTTCACTGATAATATGGAAGAGTTCTGACTTGTTTTCATATTCACACAGGAACTCCTGCCAGTTACTTGGTACATTATTCTTCCCTTCGACATGCCTTCAGGTACCTTTACCCCTCTTCTGTCATGTACCAGCTTTCAGGCTGTCCTTCATTTAGATATCAAACACCATAAATTGCTGCACCTCACCACTAAACTGCTTACGGGTGCATTCCATGACCTTCATGACGTAATCATCAAATGGCACAGATGTTTCTGGCTTGATAACATTGATAATGGCAGCACCATCTAGGATGATCATCTGGGCATCTTGTGGGTTGATGGGGTCATGATGTTGTACTAGATCTTCAACACATACCAAGAGATCTGCCTTTGTCCCACACCTCATTGCTCCATAATTAAAGAGGGAAAGTGGATATGACTGCTTCTCATGTGAGAACAATTCTGCCATGTATTTTTTGTTTTTTTTTTACAACCTGGAATTACAAGGAAATTATGTGCAGGAGGAGGCCATTTGGCCCATCATGCCTGCACCACACCAATACCAGTTTTAATAAATCCTTCAACACCCCTTCCCTTCGTGTGCAGCCTTTGGCTGCTACACTGGTACTCATTTCACCGACCTCGGAAGGATGACAGGCTAAGTCAACCCCCTGGTGTTAATTCAGCGGAAATGGGGCTTGAACTCAGGACCCTCAGATCCCAAGCCACCACCCTAACCGCTAAGCCAACACGTAGGTTTAAAGAGCAAATACCAACATATATGTTGGTTTGCCATACTTGAGAGACAATGGATAAGGTAGAGAATAAGGTATGATCATGTTTCAGAGCTTTCAACTGCTTTTGCTCCAGTGATTTTACTTTATGCACATGTCTGCCAAAAAGTGAGAGATTTGCTTTTGTGATAGTGTCATGAAGGTGTGTCGTGCAGGTCATTGATGATCAGACAGTCTTGGAAGAAAATGTCAAACCTTTGTCCTAGCTTCCAAGTCTTGTGGATGGAATCCACAATGGTACAATGAGCAACCACTCTCGCATCAAGAACCAGTAGATCCCCAAAAGAGTCCATAAAGGAGATACCCATGTCTGACATCATTTTCATCAGGGACTCGACATGATGGAGAAAAGTTGCTTGTGTTCCTGGTTGATCCTCATGGTGATGAGTCTGTGTAGGAGTCCGTCTTGTCTAATCTATCAAGGAACACTGTCACAACCCAGGCCATCTCAGGACCTGCTACCATCCATCTGTGCAGGGCTGTTGGTTTCTCAGTCAGGCCGACAGCTCCACCTTCATCCTTGACATTGTTCTGCTAATGGCTCTAATCTAGGGACATCCTGGAAAAAAGGACAATTAGTTCTGCTCACTATGAAGTTACCCTTGCAGAAATCTGTTACAAGATGTTTATAAACTGATAAAATGATCTTCAACAGTTCAAGATGAATGTCTGCCGAAAAGTGATCATCATTAGTATCTCCTGCGATGTGGCCGAGTCTTTGGGTCTCTCACACTCTCACCGCAGGCAAGTCGGTGGTCTTTCTGTCTTCTACAATCTCCTCTCCGGCCTCCCCCCATTGCTCTGTCTGAGATATGCCCCCCCTCGCATATTTCCGCAGGTGTGTTAGTTCTCAGACGAGCCTTGACAGTGTATACAAAATAAATTAAAAATGTAAGGGCTTACGAAGTTGTCACTCCCATTTTATCAGATGACAAAAAACAAAAAGAGGATATTTGAAATGGTCGCCAACTCACCTTTCATAGAATATGGCTGCTGGATAACTGAGATATTGGTGGGGGGCATACATAGAATACATTAATACTATTGTTTTTATTGGATTCTTTGGCCATGAAAACATTGGTATAGACATGAAAATCAAGTCTATATCATTTTGAGCCGAGATATTAAGAAAACTATACATTTCAACGTAAAATGGTGGCCATATTGGAAAACAAAATGGCTGGCAAGATTGGACAATTTTGTCATGTTTGGATTCCTTAATCCTGAAAACACAGGTATAGACACGAAAATGAAATTCCTAACTGTGTTATTAGCCGATATACGAGACATTGAAAATTTGCACGTCACCATTTTGGAAAATGGCTGCCACAGGTCAAATCTGGTTGGGGTCCATTTTTGAAATAAACTGTGATGGGCCATAGTAACTATGTGCCAAATTTCATACTTTTATCACAAAGTGCATTATTTTTTGCAAAGCCTCCAGACTAAAGTGTTTGCTTGATCATAACTATGAGTCAATGACATCCATTTACCTGACTGCCATAAATGGCGAGCAGGCACAGAGTAGGGCGGCCCATTTCGACCAGGTAGTCAATCGGGCTATGATGCACGAAGCGCGACACAATATTGACAAGATCCCCCAGCATGAGTGCAATGTGGATGTTGAGAACAGCCGCACCAAAGGCAAGCTGAAGCATACAAAATGAAGAGTGCACATATGTTGGTCTTTGGACATTGCAGAAGTAAAATGACTTTCCAATATTAGTTCATAATTATAATCAACAATAATATGAAATATAACAGCACAGTGTTGGCATTTAAATTAAATGTGTATAAAAAATGTTTTTTAATAGCAACAATTAAGGTTAACTACATCAAACCATCCTTTCAGTGCTGAACAGGGTCAAGTTGTAAGATTTTACTTGTAGAGGTGAGATAAATACTCCAAATTTATGAAAAGCAATCTGTACCTTACAAGAGAAAAATCATTTATTTGACTTGAATGGAGAGAACAATTTTACAATGCATATTGAAGTGACTCAGAGCCTTTGTATTACACAGGATTGCCACAACATGGGGAGGGGTCAGTACATTTATTACACTAGAAGCATCCGCTCCCTAAGGGAGCCGTCAAGGGGGTCATGTTATTATATTTATGCCTATTTTACTCCAAGGGGTCCCAGGATTACACACAAAAAAAAGGTTGCGATCGGTTTAGCCGTTTTTGCGGTACCTGGGAACAGACGGACGGACGGACGGTGAATTATAGTAAGACTAGAAGCATCCGCTCCCTACGGGAGCCGTCAAGGGGGTCATGTTATTATACTTATGCCTATTTTTCTCCAAACGGTCCCAGGATTACAGACCCAAAAAATGGTTGCGATCAGTTCAGCCGTTTTTGCGGTACCTGGGAACAGACAGACAGACAGACGGTGAATTATAGTAAGAAGTAAGATAACTAGCAAGAAGCCCATGGTAAAAATACCACAACAGAAAAAAAAAGGGAAAAACGAAGCCTTTTATTCTTGCACTCATTGAAAGAGCTCAAAAATGGGAGGTTCAAGAAGGAATGTGTTGAGTTGTATGCACCTGGCGCTTCAAAGAAGTGAGTAAAATGAGTTGAACAACTTATTGACTTATTCAAAACATTTGATTGGGTAAACTTACCATGGATTATATAAAGATAATTTTAGTCCCTTCATTATTTTTGTCCAAATATAATGCGTCCCTTGACTGCGTGCGTCCCTTCATAATTACTCCGCCACCTTCCTATCTGATCTGCTCCTCCCACGCCCTCTTCATCTGCATACGTCTCACGTCACACCCATCAAACCTCCACCTCCGAGGTGTGGCCTGCTCGCAGGAAACCAGGGAAAGCGGAGCCTCTGCCCCATCGGTACGTTTTACTTGTTTGTTATCGTGGTTTTGTTATAAAAACATAGGGAGAAGTCACAGGGGGGCAATTAAATACTGGGGAAGTCATCCTTGATCACAACCTAATTAACACGGCACCAACCCCAGTGTGGTGACAAGTAACGCTTAAGTGACACTTAAGCTCACAGTCTCTTTACACAATTACATTGAGATGTCTCCGACACATCCACGGACCAAACAACTCTATACAAGCCTATCTTTCTTATGAAATCCCTTCATATACCCCACAAATATAACAATATACATATATTGAAATTTAATAAACAGGAATAAATTCCTGCGTGGGGCTAGTGTGAAATAAATTGACTCAATCCGGAACTCAAACCCAAGGACCTCATCACTTATCCGCCCACTGGTGCCTGTACCATCGCGGTTGGACCATCGCGGTCGCGATGTACCATCGCCCTCGGCACGCCCACATCACGGTAACAGCCCACTGAGCTAATGAGTCTTCGGATATCCTCAGAACTTTCTCACACTAACACTGCAAGCTTTATAATGGTCAACATCTTATGTGCTCTGCTCGGCAGGACCGTGTGTGTGCGTGTGTGTGTGTGTGTGTGTGTGTGTGTGTGTGTGTGTGTGTGTGTGCACGCACGTGCCTGCGTGCATATATTAGAGATGTACCTCAAAGAAATTGAATAAACAGGAATAAATTCCTGCATAGGGCTGGTGTGAAAACATTCTGTCAACCCAGGACTCGAACCAAAGGACCTCATCATATCCTCAGAACTTTCTCATATGAACACTGCAAGCTTTATCATGGCCGATGTCTTATGTGCCTGTGAGGAACCTCCCCCAACTACGCACCACAGACAATCCCAGTTCCCCCTCTCCCCCCCCCATTTTCCCTCCTCAGCGACTGGGTTTGTGTTGGTCCGTCAACCTCATCTGGTAACAGGTCAGGTAGGTATGGGAGCATGCGCCAGGCAGCACGTCACTGCGTCCACTTTCGCCGGTACTCCAGGGGCCTCCGTCTGGCCATCCCCAGGAAGATGCCTGGTCCATCCCCATCTCCTTGAGATGCCGATCAACCTGCTGCAACCACGAGGCATGTGGTCGGCCCATTGGCCACCTCCACTCCGAGGACTCCCTTGCTGAGAGATTGGTGAGCAGGATCAGCTCAGGAAAATGAGCCACATGTCCATACAGCCGCAGCTGACGCTCACGAACTATGCAGGTAACAAATCTCATTTGAGTCTCTCTCAACAACCGCTCGTTGGACACAAAGTCCGACCAGCGATAGCCAAGGATTCTCCGAAGAGACCTGGTACCAAAGGAATTAAGTCTCCGTCTCAGATCCTTGGTCAGAGTCCAAGTCTCACATCCATAGAGCAAGACTGGAAGCACCAAGGACCTGAAGACTCGGACTTTCGTTCTCCCGCAAGGTACCGGCAGCGCCATACCCCATTATCCAGTGAATCCATGACTCCCAGGCCGACCCAGACGTCTATTGACCTCTGGCTCACAGCCAGCAGAGACATGAATATCACTGCCAAGGGAGTGAATCTCTCCGGACCTCAACCTCCTACACAACCGCGCAGTGGGTGAAGGATTACATAAAACGGTGCAAAAATTGATCCCATTAACTGCAGACCAATCAGCTTAATTCAAATAATCAGCAAGGTCTTTGAATCCATCATCACAGTTAATACGAAATCCTTCCTTTTCTCTAACAACACTTGCTCAGCTTGATGCTGTGCTTTACCCGTTAGTTTCACTAGATGGGGTTGATGGTGGACTGTGTGTGCCCTGCAGATACCTGGGGGGGGGGGTGGGGTAGGGTTGGGGGGGGGGGGGTACAAAGCATGCAAAGAGCAGAGCGTTGCAGTAAAATAAAGGAGGCAGTATAAGACAGAGACCACCAACCTCTCTGTGATGGCAAAGTGATAGGCCCATACACCAGGCTTCATCGTGGGAAATTACAATAATCTTAAAGCTCTTGGTTTCCACAGCATCAAGCTGAGCAAGTGTTGTTAGAGAAAAGGAAGGATTTCGTATTAACTGTGATGATGGATTCAAAGACCTTGCTTTATTTGAATTAAGCTGATTGGTCTGCAGTTAATGGGATCAATTTTTGCACCGTTTTATGTAATCCTCACCACCTCGCTGGTTTGTGGTGAGGATGTTGAGGTCCCGGAGAGATTCACTTCCCTTGGCAGTGATATTCATGTCTCTGCTGGCTGTGAGCCAGAGGTCAATAGACGTCTGGGTCGGCCTGGGGATCATGGATTCACTGGATAATGGGGTATGGCGCTGCCGGTACCTGTGCGGAGACGAAAGTCCGAGTCTTCAGGTCCTTGGTGCTTCCAGTCTTGCTCTATGGATGTGAGACTTGGACTCTGACCAAGGATCTGAGACGGAGACTTAATTCCTTTGGTACCAGGTCTCTTCGGAGAATCCTTGGCTATCGCTGGTCGGACTTTGTGTCCAACGAGCGGTTGTTGAGAGAGACTCAAATGAGATTTGTTACCTGGCATAGTTCGTGAGCGTCAGCTGCGGCTGTATGGACATGTGGCTCATTTTCCTGATGCTGATCCTGCTCACCAAATTCTCTCAGCAAGGGAGTCTCGGGAGTGGAGGTGGCCAATGGGCCGACCACATGCCTCGTGGTTGCAGCAGGTTGATCGGCATCTCAAGGAGATGGGGATGGACCAGGCATCTTCCTGGGGGATGGCCAGACGGAGGCCCCTGGAGTCCGGCGGAAAGTGGACGCAGTGACGTGCTGCTCTGGCGCATGCTCCCATACCTGACCTGACCTGTTACCAGATGAGGTTGACGGACCAACACAAACCCAGTCGCTGAGGAGGGAAAATGGGGGGGGAGAGAGGGGAACTGGGATTGTCTGTGGTGCGTAGTTGGGGGAGGTTCTCACAGGCACTATCTCTCTCTTTT
>CM068956.1:86034086-86044412 GCA_035128595.1 Eptatretus atami | reverse complement strand
TCCAATCACCTTCAGAATGCGTGTTGTGATGAGTCACAGTAGCAGTCATATCGGTAACAGAATTCAATGGCTGAGACAGTCTCCTTCACGTATGTCTTCAACCTGCGACAAGTCTTTCATCCCTGCACGCCGACAACGGGTGGAAACCACACACATTATATAGATATATATAATAATTATTAACATAATATATTAATAAAGAATTTACTCAACTCAAATAATTAATTATTGTCTATCCAATGCAATGCAACAGGAACTTGTTCACATGAAAAACCAACCAAACTAGAATAAAAGTACGGATGGAGTCTAAAGAGACATTCTCACAAGACCTGATCAAACAATCAGCCAAAATTGTTACGAATCTGCAGCCATGAGCAACAACAGACAGGTCCTATAAATCAGGTTATATTGGTATGTATGATGTTTCATACGGTAGGTGCCGTCCTATGTTTAATGGTGATTAATTGTACAGACGCTGTGAATTATTTATAAGTTAGGATTTTATACATTCACAACAACAACGACAAACAAACACACTCTGCTCGCACAGCACAGGATCCGCGCTCTTCCGCAGCGCTCGCCGGCATGTGGCGTGTGCGAATTCTAATGCCCCAGGCAGTTGGATTTGGCCACCAATATGTCACAGAAGCTTTTGAATCTGCTTTGCCCAAAATATGCGGCACGAGCGATTCGTTCTGCCTGCGCGCCCAAAAAAGGGATGGCGTCATTTCCGTCCAATGGGCGCACGCGCGGACCGACCGGGGCGACCCTTGCAAGAAGGCGAGCAGCGGACACGCCATCCACCCAAATGGAGCAAGGCGACGGGGAGCGACCCACCCCGAAAGACGAGGGGAATGATTGATGAGTGCGTCCCGTCTGCTCGAGCGCTCTTCTATCTGGGTTCTGCGGCCTGACTGCATAGCCCCCGCGCATCCGAGGGCGTCTCGTTGGCGGCTATTACTAACAATGCGTCGACCTCTCTACAACGGAGATCACCTCGTCTCGCCTCCTCTGGTTCGGCTGCCCTGGGTCCGTTCTTGAGAGTGTCTCCGGAAGGATGCGGACGTCGAGCTAAACGCGAAACCGAGGCCAGAGTTAGCCAGCATGTTCTCTTCCCTCAGCTCGTCTTCCTCCGAGCTTGAAGGGCAATAAAGAACCTTAGGGTCCATTCCTTTCCGGTATTTCAGTGTGCGTGTTGTGCGTCGTGGTGCCCTGTCTCTAATAAGTGTGTTTAAGGAATGCTTGACATTGATACCATTTCTCTATTCGTGATAACTACTGCTCCTGATGTTCCCCCTCCCCCCAGATTAATTGTTATAAATAAATATCCCTTTTGTTGAATGTACCAGTCATTTCTGTGTCTTTCATTGGCTTAGCATGGTGCGTGTTGGAAGATACTGAAGCAGTAAATTGTTCAATTTGAACCACGACAAGGCCATGGTAACCATCCGCTCGCGGTTACGACACGTTGAGCGGACGTTGTAGCTGTTGTGTCCGCTCGAAGTCTTGTCGAGGTGTGAATTCCCCGGTAAGCTTTGCCCGCTGGGTACTTATATGTATTGAAGTGGCAATTAAAACCCTACCACCACCACGGTCGAACTATTGAGGCGATCATGGGTCCTGTAGGGGGGCCGTGCCTTCGAACTTATCCGAGAGGGTCACAGACCATAAATCTGTGTGTTCGGTGGAGCCGACCTCTACTGCATCCCTAGCGGTCGGTGCTCGCCACCAAACCCCCGGCCCCACAACAATATCACCTGTTAACTGATGGAAAGAAACCTTCTCCAGCACGTTCCACAAAAATTCATCCTTACTGAACAAATTCTTGCAAATCTTAAAGTCGCTAGATATTAAAGCTCTATTGTAGCCCGAGTTAACAGATTGTACATTGCTACCGGGAAAGGTGTCCAGAGCTCTAGGAAACTAAAATCAATCAACTTTATGTATCACTTGTACTAAAGCCTTCTTGTCCAACCTCTAACCATACCCATATGCCCGACCGCTTGACACTGACCAGGCACACTCGGACCCAGTGGACAAAATGGCTGCCTCGGGCTTTGTCCCACCGCTCGCAGGCTGATCAGGTGTCTTGTATGTAATGGGATCGTCCTGTTTCAGACTTTCCCGGGCCGCCATTTTTGTCTCTGGCTCATTCCGTGTCATTTCAGCCGGGGGTTGCGGTGACCCCCTCAGATTTTTTCTGAAAAAATTCTCAAAGCTCACCTTAACATATATGACGAAGGTTTGCCAAGTTATAGCTCAAAATTCCAAGTAGTGTCCGAGATATGCCCTACAAACACCCTAGGGTGTTTCAATTCTGGCAGTCGCGAGTTGCAGATTTGTATCTGAAGCATTTTTGGAGGCGTCTAAATTCCAGAGTTTTACAAACAGAGTTCTGAAAATTCACACAAATGGTGTCTATTAGTGAGAGCTTTCAGAGATCTGACATAAAAATGTTTACCTTAAAATACTTTTTAAGATAATTACTCCAAACGTAGTGATTTTAACATGCAGTCAAAAAAATTTGAGTTTTCAAATGCTGCCAACAGTCAGTTTATTCATCATGAAGAATTTTGTTGCCCGATTTACATAATCTAGTGACTGATCATTTACACAAGAAAACTGAAACCTTTTGGAGCAATATCTTAGGTGCTATATGTGTCTGAACTTTGCTCCAGACTAAACGACACTGAAATTTACCCCGGTTTTACCCCCAAGTGTTCACCATGTTGACAGTTACACAGCTCTTTTAAATTTTTGTCACTTAAAGACACATACATAGGCAAACTGTGGAAGAAAATTGCAAGAGTTGTTCTCAATACCTTCTATTTTTATAAAGGCCCACTATTTAAAAAACCATGTTTGATGAAAATGGAGAATAAAAGCAATAGGTGTGCTTTTGAAGTGGAAGCCATGCCAAACATTCATAAGTTGGCACCACAATGATCAAATTGTTGTGTTTTTTTGGTCAGAACAAGTATGTGGTTACTTTAATTTGGCTCACTTTTTTTTTAAGGATATTTTAGTTTAAGGCCGCCGCCAATCTCAAACTACAAATTAAGACACATAATGTGATCATAATAATCACCATTATAAATATTCATTTGCATTATCTAATCTTGTTAATCCTTAGTGTACATTGTACGAAAGTCTACATCCATTTGTAAATGTAGGTTACTCATATCTGATTCAACTTTTTTCATAATTTCATATCAAATTGTTACAAATGTACTTGGATCCATTGTACAAAGTGAACAGCGATTATTTTATAATTCCAGGATATAATAAAAATGTAACAATGAGCATTGGCAGTTACTCAGGGCTGTGTATTAGGTTAAAGCCTAAATAAGATAGAGTTGTGCTTCATGCCTAACTTGGAAATGATTTTGGTACACTTCTTTATGCTTTACTAAACTGATTTATATATTGTTAGATTCCACTTAAGTCATACTTCCTTACAATATCTTTATTTTTTCTATATGTTTGTTAGTAAAAAAAAAATTTTAAAAAAGTAGCTTTGTGGACTGCAGAATCATTAGAAATTGATGCATTTAAAAAAAATTTCGTTTAAAAATAGAGGATTGAGAACAACTCTTGAATTTTCTTATATATCTTATAAACAACAACTTACCTCAAAAAGTATTTTAAGTAGAAACATTTTTGATGTCAGATTCTGAAAGCCTCACTAATAGACACCATTTGTGTGAATTTTCAGAACTCTGTTTGTAAATACCGGGAATTTAGAGCCCTCCAAAAATGCTTCAGATATCAAATCTGCAACTCGCGACTGCCAGAATTGAAACACCCCTAGGGGTGTTGTAGGGCCATATCTCGGACACTACTTGGAATTTTGAGCTATAACTTGGCAACCTTCCTCATATATGTTAAGGTAGCTTTGAGAATTTTTTGAGGAAAATCTGATGGGTCACCGCAGAATTTCATTTTTTGGCTGATTTGACACGGGTACTTAGGTATATTTGTTAATTATTGTACAGTGTACACGGTAGCGGCTCGGGGTCGGCACGACCCTCTGGTCATGCTGTGGTGCTGTGTCATGCCCTGTTCATGCTGTGCCGTGTTCGTGCTGTTCGAGGTCCTGCCCCGGTGGAGGGAGGAGTGATGATTGGGGGGGGGAGGGGTGGGGATGGTGGTGGGTATTGTGGGGTGATAGTTGATTGGGAATTGTGGGGAGATGTGTTGGGCGCGGGCGGGGGTGGTGTGGGATGGTGAAGGGTGTGGGATGGTGGTGGGTATTGTGGGCCGTGGAGGTGATGGTTGATTGCGGAGGGGGATAGTGCTGGGTGGAGAAGGGGGGAGAAGGGGGAGGGACCCTGAAAGTTTGTGTCAGTTAAATCTTCTTGGAGGAGTGGATGATGACAAATACTTTCTCTCCACTATAAATAGATGGTGCTTCATTTGAATCGTAGTAATTGGTGTTGATAATTGATAATTATTTTCAGGTGCTCTTGTTGTAACTGCCAGGCAATGGTAACAGGTGTTTGATTCACCGCTCAAATCGTCCACGTACATGTGCCTGTAGCTCGGTACAGATGGTGCTGCAGTTTCGAGTGACGGATGTTTCTTCTGCTTAATCGTGGGGATGGCATCCTCTCTCTCTCAACAGTGGTGTTTAACCACAAGATCGAGCCATCTCTGTTGTTTCATAACATCTCTCTGTAACATGTTCTGAGCACAAAAACGAACATTTTCTCTGCCCGATCCACACTGTCGGTATGTCGGACAAACCTCATCCAATTTCTGACAAACTTCGGGTGTTACGGCCATTGTTGTAGCATTAAACCATCTCGGTTTTATTAGTGTACAACCACCAAGGATGCATCGACTCGGGATATTATTATTTGTGGAAAATCGAAAATTATTCGCCGTTTGAGTTGAATTCCCCGGTGTGTACCCCGGTCAGAATAGGTACACCGTATCCCTGCGTGTCGTAAAGGCGACATCCTGGCGTCAGGAAGGGCATCCGGCCATAAAACATTGCCTCAAAAGGAAACCATGATGAGTACAACTGATGGGCAGGGTACAGCCCAAGTACCCGTGGGGTTCCTCACCCCCCCCTCGTAAAACTCAAGGTGGGGAACCCGATCGAAGCAAGGGAGGAAATTTTTCCATTTATGATGACCAATCGTCTGATGCCCCACATGGAGATCTGTTTCTGAGGTTTGGTACATTGAATGTAGGGACAATGACAGGGAGATCTGGGAAGTGGTTTGAAACATTGGTCAGAAGAAGAGTGGACATATGTTGTGTGCAGGAGACAGTGGAAGGGAAGTGTGTGAGAATGTGGAAGGGTAGGCAGGGGCAGAAGTACAATTTATGTGGCAAGGGTGCCCGGAAGGCGTGCATGGTGTTGGTGTCAGTTTTCTGAGGAGTTTGTAGACAGTGTAGTGAGTGTGACTAGAGTGAGTGAAAGGTTGATGATGGTAGAATCGTGATCGGAAAGCTCTTGGTGAACGTCATCTCGGGATATGCCCCGCAGGTCGGTCGAAGCGATGAAGAGAAGAACATGTTCTGGTGTGCGATGAAGAAGTTGATGGAAAATGTGAAAGATGAGGAAGTTGTTGTGGTTGGAGGAGACTTTAATGGACATGTGGGAAGGAGCCCAGACGGTTTTGAGGGAGTCCATGGGGGTTATGGATATGGTGTGAGAAATGGAGAAGGTGAAAGGAAATCTGGAGTTTGCTGATTTGTTGATTTGTAATACTCAATTCCAGAAAGTGGATAATAAGCTTATTACATACACGTCAGGTGGTCGACGACAACCATTGATACCTGATGGTGCATCGGCGAGATAGGGGAAACCTCCGGGACACAAAGGTGATCCCAGGGGAGGAGACTGTTTCGCAGCACCACCTGGTTGTCTCGCATACAAGGGTGAAAGGTGCGTGGAGAATTCACGGGTGAAGTACCAACCGAGGATGAAGGTGTGGAGGTTGAAAGAGGTGACAGTGAAGGAAGCATTAAGAGAGAGGCTGAGTATGGTTGAGATGATGTGGTTGAGCTTGAAAGTGGTTGGATGTCAATGAAAGATAGTCTATTGGGAGCCGTTGGTGAGGTATGTGATGGACAAAAGGACCACCGAGGCACTCGAAAACATGGTGGTGGGGTGATGAAGTTGGAAAGACGATTGAAGAGAAGAGGAAGAAGTTCAAGGAATGGCAAAAGGCAAAGGATACGGTGGAAGAAGAGGCAGCACATGAAAGTTATAAGGTAGCCAGAAGGCTGCAAAGAAAGAGGAGCAAAGGCACAGGAGGCCCAAGGAAAATGTTCGGAGAACGCTTGGATTCGGAAGAGGGTAGAGAGAGCGGTATTCAGGATTGCAAAGCAGATAGCGAGAGAGAGGTTTGATGTGACGGGGTGAGTTGCTTGAAGGATGAAGTGGGACAAATCGTTGTGGACTCAGATGGATTAAAGGAAGATGGAAGAGATATTGGAAAGGCTGTTGAATGTAGAAAATGAATGGGATAGCAACATCGAGAGTAACCCAGTTTTAGGACCAGCAGAGAAGATAACTGAGAAGGAAGTTGAGGAAGCTATAAGAGCAATGAAGAGTAGAAAAGCAGGAGGCCGACGGGAGTTGTGGGAGATATGTTGAAGGCAGCGGGAAGTTGGGGTGTGAAGAGAATGACAGAGATCTGTAATCTGGTGGTGAAAGAAGGCCGCATTCCAGTGGATTGGGAACTGAGTACCCTCGTCCCTCTGTACAAGGGGAAGGTGACCCTCTGGACTGTGGCTCCTATAGAGCAATAAAGTTATTGGAGCATGGAATGAAGGTATTGGAAAGGTGTTGGAGAAGAGGATAAGGAAGAAGGTAAAGATTGACGAAATGCAGTTTGGATTTATGCCAGGAAGAGGAACAACAATGCAATTTTATTGTAAGGCAGTTGCAGGAGAAGTACATGGAGAAGAGGAAGAAGTTGTTTTTTGGGTTTGTTGATCTGGAGAAAGCATTTGATAGGGTTCCACGTGAAGTAATGACATGGCATTGAGGAAGTTAGGAGTGGAGGAATGGTTGATCAGAGTAGTGATGGCCATGTACGAGAGAGCACGCACAGCTGTAGGACGAAGGACGGGAACAGTGGTGAGTTTGAGGTGAGGGTAGGAGTGCACCAGAGGTCGGTACTAAGTCCACTTCATATTGTAGTTGTGATGGAGGTGCTGGCTCGGAGGGTAAAGGAGGGTTTACCGTGGGAGCTGCTGTATGCAGATGATCTGGTGTTGATTGCAGAGAGTATGGATGGACTGAAGGAGAAGGTGAACAAGTGGAAGGAATGTATGGAGGCAAAAGGTTTGAAGGTGAATATCGGAAAGACGAAGGTGATGGCAAGTGGTAAAGCATGTGGTGAGGTGGAAAGGACTGGGAAGTGGCCGTGTGCTGTGTGCAGGAAGGGTGTCGGAGTGAACTCCATTCAGTGTACAATGTGTGCTGAATGGGTTCATCGAAAATGTAGTGGGGTGAGAGGGTCATTAACCAGTGTGGCAGCTACATTCAAGTGTAAGGTGTGCATAGAGGGAGCTGCAGATGAAGAATTGTTGAGTTGGATCTTGGAGATGGTGTGAATGGAAGGTGTGAAAACATTTTGCTATCTCGGAGACATGCTGAATGGAGAAGGTGGATCAGACTCTTCGACGGTTGCTAGAGTGAGATGTGCATGGAAGAAGTTCGGGAACTGAGTGGCGTGCTGACGAAGAGGGGAGTGTCGTTGAAGCTGAAGGGAAAGGTGTATGCTACATGTGTGAGGAGTACGATGATTTATGGGAGTGAGACATGGGTACTGAACGTGGAGCAGCAACAAAGGCTGGAAAGGGTGGAAATGCGAATGGTTCGGTGGATGTGTGGAGTATCGTTGAGAGAGAGAGGAAGACAAATGATGACCTGCGGAAGAGATGGGAATAGAGTCTGTGATGGATGTTGTGAAGAGAAACAGGTTGAGATGGTTGGGTCATGTGTTGAGGAAGGATGAAAGTGACTGGTGAGAGGAGTGTTGGAAATGAGTGTAGTCGGAAGTAGAGGACGGGGAAGACGAGAAAAACTTGGCTAAAGGTGGTGGAAGAGGAAATGTGGGCAAGGGATTAAGAAGGGGAGATGCAGAAAAGAGGTAAAGTGGAGAAGATTGTCATGGGCCCGCAAGGCTACCCCTGCTTAGCGGGGAAAATGGCCTTAAAATGCTTTGTGTGTGTGTTGTGTTTGAGTTGAATTGTTCTGTGATGAAACCCACAGACAGTATGGATATGGTGGTCTCCTTCATCGTGAGACGTCACGGCGACTCTGAAGAAGAAAATTTTCACTTTTAATCACAAATTTACCAACTTTATAATCCAGAAATGGGGAAAAAGACATCATATCCATATTGTTGCGCATCAAGGGATAGGTTAGCGTAAAGGTGGTCTGAGTGTTTATGGTTGTTGAGGACGCACAAGTTCCATCTGAATGTTCAATGTTGACCACGTTCATTACAGATTGGTAGGTATAATAATAATAATAATAATAATAATAATAATATTGGAATTATTTTGGGATATTGGTAGTCTTAAGGGTCTGAAAAGGTAGAAGGGGTCTTAAGGTACGTTCCAATAGTACGTAATTAGTAGACACAAAAAGATGACACACACACACACACAGCTGGAATTATATATATTTTTTAACCATCCAAACTAAATACAGTGCACGTGGGTAAACAAACAGTCCGATGTATCGTCCGCACGTTCCACGGACTTTACTCACACAGCTCTGCGAGGCACGGGGAAGCCTCGTCCGCACGCTCGCAAGGACAAGCGCGCGCACGAACTCAGCACGTGCATCCCCAATAGCATGACACCTCGACAATACGTTCGGACTTGAATGACTCCGAGCAAACCGCTTGACCGTCACTGCCAGAGCGAGAAGAATAGCATCAATGATAACGCCACAAGAAGGAAACACACATTGGGTGTGAGACTATAAGTAAACCGCACGGACGACAACAACCTCTCTCCGCATTTCGCACAGATAATTCATATTTTTTTTACATCTCGTCCGGTACAATGGCTACTTTTCGGATCACTTCGTACAGATTCCCCATGCAAAGATAATTATCATCTGGAAACGAGAGAACAGCGCTGCTGTGACGTTCGTTGGTCATTATACACCTCCAAGGAACCATTCCTGTGGAGGAGAGTTATTTTCAATCCTGTAGCATCAAAACGAAAACGCAACAAAGAACAAAGGTAGAGGAGGGTTGAGGGAGGATGAGGAGGAGGAGGGGGGTTGGTTGTTTGGTTGTTATTTTAGTCTTTTCGAACTCAAGTACGACTTGAGACAATTTCTAAGAAATTAATGTAAAATCTGGAGGTTTTTTACAATACTAGAGTTAATTTTTTATTTTAAATAATAAACAAAAAGATAAGAAAAAAAAATGCTGAAACCGATCACGTATCACTGAAAATGAATAGAATGCTAATAAACCCGTGAAAAGCGTTGCCGCCCTCAGTTCGAGGTCACGTGACCGGCGCCATCTTGGTTAGCACTACCACTTGGTCGGTGCGTCGCGGATCCAGTTCGTTTTGAACGCGTCCCAGATTGAAAAATCCCCCAAAACGTTAAAATAACATATTGCGCGGCAATAAACGGTTCCAATCGGTTATGGGATGGTGGCGGAAAGGCTTTTCACAGGTATTTTTTTAAATCTGTCGATGAACAGGAATAATGTAGTGTCGTTTTACTCTGAAATATCACTGCAGTGTCGCAGCTTCTCATTTGGCGTTCATCACATAAACCCTGTTCGTAAGTCGATTTGTTTGTAGGTCGCAAATTGGTTTATAACAGTTTTTTTTTAATGTTGGTCGGATTAACGAGTGTATTTAGGTGAACGGCCACCATTAATCCCACTCTCGTCGGGTAGGCCGAGGGAAGTTTGACCCAAGTCTTTCATGAACCGGCTGGTGCCGGCGATAGCTCTTCACCCTCCCACATGAACAATATTTTTTTCTTGAACTTTATTGTGAACAGGAAAAGATAAAGGAAAGTAAAAGTTACTATGATGAGTTAACTTTTTAAAAATTCACCAAAGGGTGAAAAAACACGATCGTTCTAAATGACACCCAACCGCCTGACGGAACTCGCCCTCGCCCAGCATCTCGTGTAAACCAAGATGGCGCCCGCGGTGTGTGTGTTGTGAATGGCAATGAGCATTCTACGTATTTTTAGTTCTGTGTCACGTGCACTAATTCGGATTTTGTATCTGTACCGTTTTTACCCCTCAGCCCGAATTGGGCTGAAAAAGGGGTATTGGCGTCACAGGCGTTGTCCGGGCGTCTGTCAACTTTTGG
>CM068956.1:86020084-86033005 GCA_035128595.1 Eptatretus atami | reverse complement strand
AAACTTGAAGATTAAATAAAATACTGAGGAAGATTAAATAAAATAGTGAAGATTAAATAAAATACTGAGGAAGATTAAATAAAATAGTGAAGATTAAATAAAGTACTGAGTAGATGAAATAAATACTGAGGAAGATTGTAAATAAAATACTGAGGAAATAGAAGTTAAATAAAATACTAATAGAAGATTAAAATAGTGAAATAAACTGAGTAAGATGAAATAAAATACTGAGGAAGATTAATAAAATAGTAGAAGATAAAATAAAAATACTGAGGAAGATTAAATAAAATAGTGAAGATTAAATAAAACTGAGTAAGATGAAATAAATACTGAGGAAGATGAAAAAAATACTGAGGAAGATTTAATAAAATACTGAGGAAGATTAAATAAAATAGTGAAGATTAAATAAAATACTGAGTAAGATGAAATAAAATACTGAGGAAGATGAAATAAAATACTGAGGAAGATTTAATAAAATACTGAGGAAGATTTAATAAAATAGTGAAGATTAAATAAAATACTAAGGAAGATTAAATAAAATACTGAGGAAGATTTAATAAAACACTGAGGAAGATTAATAAAATACTGAGGAAGATGTAATAAAAATACTGAGGAAGATGTAATAAAATACTGAGGAAGATGTAATAAATACTGAGGAAGATGTAATAAAATACTGAAGAAGATGTAATAAAATCTGAGGAAGATGTAATAAAATAGCGGAGAAGATTATATGAAATAGTGAGGAAGATTTAATAAAATAGTGAAGATTTAATAAAATACTGAGGAAGATTTAATAAAATACTGAGGAAGATTTAATAAAATCTGAGGAAGATGTAATAAAATACTGAGGAAGATTAAATAAAATGCTGAGGAAGATGTAATAAAATAGTGAGGAAGATGTAATAAAATAGTGAAGATTTAATAAAATAGTGAAGATTTAATAAAATAGTGAAGATTTAATAAATACTGAGGAAGATGTAATAAAATACTGAGGAAGAATGTAATAAAATACTGAGGAAGATGTAATAAATACTGAGGAAGATGTAATAAAATACTGAGGAAGATTTAATAAAATAGTGAGGAAGATGTAATAAAATAGTGAAGATTTAATAAAATAGTGAAGATTAAATAAAATAGTGAAGATTTAATAAAATAGTGAAGATTAAATAAATACTGAGGAAGATTAAATAAAATAGTGAAGATTAAATAAAAATACTGAGTAAGATGAAATAAAATACTGAGGAAGATGAAATAAAATACTGAGGAAGATTTAATAAAATACTGAGGAAGATTTAATAAAATAGTGAAGATTAAATAAAATACTAAGGAAGATTAAATAAAATACTGAGGAAGATTTAAATAAAACACTGAGGAAGATTTAATAAAATACTGAGGAAGATGTAATAAAATACTGAGGAAGATGTAATAAAATACTGAGGAAGATGTAATAAAATACTGAGGAAGATGTAATAAAATACTGAGGAAAGATGTAATAAAAACTGAGGAAGATGTAAATAAAATACTGAGGAAGATGTAATAAAATATGAGGAATAATAAACTGAAGGAAGATGTAATAAAATACTGAAGAAGATGTAATAAAATACTGAGGAAGATGTAATAAATAGCGGAGAAGATTATATGAAATAGTGAGGAAGAGTAATAAAATAGTGGAAGATTTAATAAAATACTGAGGAAGATTTAATAAAATACTGAGTAAGATGAAATAAAATACTGAGGAAGAATGAAATAAAATACTGAGAAGAATTTAATAAAATACTGAGGAAGATAAATAAAATAGTGAAGATTAAATAAAATACTGAGTAAGATGAAATAAATACTGAGGAAGATGAAATAAAATACGAGAGATGTAAATAAAATACTGAGGAAGATGTAATAAAATACTGAGGAAGATTAATAAAATACTGAGGAAGATTAATAAAATAACTGAGGAAGATGTAATAAATACTGAGGAAGATGTAATAAAATACTGAGGAAGATGTAATAAAATACTGAGGAAGATTTAAAATAATAGTGAGGAAGATGTAATAAATAGTGAAATGATTAAAATAAATAGTGAAGATTTAATAAAATAAGTGAAGATAAATAAAATACTGAGGAAGATTTAAATAAAAAATGTGAAGATTAAATAAAATACTGATGAAGATGAAATAAAATACTGAGGAAGATGAAATAAAATCTGAGGAAGATTATAATAAAATACTGAGGAAGTTTATAAAATAGTGAGATAAGATAAAATATAAGGAGATTTAATAAAATATGAGGAGATTAATAAAACTGAGGAAGATTTAATAAAATATGAGGAAGATGTAAATAAAATACTGAGAAGAATGTAATAAAATACTGAGGAAGATGTAAAAAATACTGAGGAAGATGTAATAAATAGTGAGGAAGAATGTAATAAAAATAACTGAGGAAGATGTGAATAAATATGAGTGAAGATGTAATAAAATAGAGGAAGATGTAATAAAATACTGAGAAGATTATAAAAATATGAGGAAGATGTAATAAATAGCGGAGAAGATTATATGAAATAGTGAGGAAGATGTAATAAAATAGTGAAGATTTAATAAAATATGAGGAAGATTTAAAAATACTGAGTAAGATGAAATAATACTGAGGAAAGATGAAATAAAATACTGAGGAAGATTTAAATAAAATACTGAGGAAGATTATAAAATAGTGAAGATTAAATAAATACTGAGTAAGATATGAAATGAATACTTGAGGAAAGAATGAAATAAAAATACTGAGGAGTAAATAAGGGGGAGGGAGGAAAGAGAAGGAAGGGAGGGGAAGAGGAGAGGAAAAAGGAGAAGAAGAAGGGGAAGAGGGGGGGAAAGGAAAATAAGAGGTGGAGGAGAGGAAAGATGAGAGAGAAAGAAGAATGAGAAGAGGAGCTCAGGGAGAGAGGAGAGAAGAAGAAAGAAGAAGAGGGGGAATCAGGGGAAGAAAGAAGAGAGGAGGGAAGAAAAAAGGAAGGGGAGAGAGAGAAGAGGGAGAGAGAAGAATATAGGAGGATAGGAAAAGAGGAAGGGAGGGGGAGAGGGAGAGGGATGTAGAAGAAGAGAGGAGTGGGAAGAAAAAAAATAAGAAGAAGGAGGGAGGGAGGGAGAGGGGGGAGAAGGGGGGAGGGGAACGAAAAGAAGGAGAAGAAGGAGGTGGGGGGGAGAAGAAGAGGAAATGAAGGATTAGAGAGAGGAAAGAAGGAGGAGAGAAAGAAAGGAGGAGGAGAAGAGGGGAAAGAGGAGGATAGATTTAGAAAAAGGGGAGAGAAGAAGAAAGAGGGGAAAGAGGGAAAAGAAGGGAAAGGAGAGAAGGATAGAGGAGAGGGTAAGGGAAAAGAAGAAGAGAAGAGGGGAGAGAGAAGGAGGAAAAACAGGGATTTTTAAGAGGAAAGGCGAAGAGAGGATTTGGAGGAAGGGAAGAGAAGGAGGGAGTGAAGGAAAAGGTGGGAGGAAGGAAGAGAGGAAGGAAGAGAAGAGAAGGAAAGGGAAAGGAAAGAGGGGGAAGGAAGAAGGAAAAAGAAGGGAGAAAAAGGAAGGAGAGGGGAAATAGAGGGGAAAGGAGGAGAGAGAGAAGGAAGAAAGAGAAAGAGGGAAAGAGAAAAAGATGAAGGGAGGGGAGAGAGGGGGGGGGAGAGGGAGGGGGGGGAGGAGAGGGGAAGAAGGAAATAGGAAGATTAAGGAGAGAAAGAAGAAGGGGAGGATGAAAAAAAAGGAGGAAGGGTGATTTTTGAGGGGAGGAAGGGATTTAGGAGGAGAGGGAGGAGGGGAAAAAATGAGGAGAGGAAGGAGAAATTGGGGGGGAAGGGGAAGAGGAAGAAAGAAAGGAGAGAGGAAAAGAAAAGAAGGAAGAATAGGGAGAAAGAATTAGGGGGAAATGGAGAGGAAGGAGAGGAAGAAAGGGGAGGGGGAGGGAGAGGGAAGGAGGGGGGGGGAGGGAGGAAAAAAGGAGGAAGGGGAAAGGGAAAGGGAAGAGAGAAAAGGGGGGGAGGGAGGGAAAAAGGGGGAAAGGAGAAGAAGGGGAGGATGAGAAGGGAGAAGAAGGGAAGAAGAGAAAGGGAGGGGGAGGGGAAGAGGGAGAAAGAGGGGAAATAGAGAGAAGAATTTGGAGGAGAGGGATGGACGAAGGGAGATAGAGAAAGGAAGGAAAAAAGAGGGGAGAGGGAACTGAGGAATTAAAGTGAAGGAAAAAAAACTGTAAATAAAATACTGAGGAAGATGATAATAAAATACTGAGGAAGATTTAATAAAATACTGAGGAAGATGTAAATAAAATACTGAGGAAGATGTAATAAAATACTGAGGAAGATTGTAAAAAATACTGGAAGATGTAATAAAACTGATAGAAGATGTAATAAAATACTGAGGAAGATGTAATAAAATAGCGGAGAAGATTATATGAATAGTGAGAGAAGATGTAATAATAGTGAAGATTTAATAAAATACTGAAGGAAAGATTTAAATAAAATACTTGAGGAAGATTATTAATAAAATACTGAGGAAGATGTAATTAAAATACTGATGAAGATTAAATAAAATTCTGAGGAAGATGTAATAAAATAGTGAGGAAGATTTGTATAATAGTGAAGATTTAATAAAATAGTGAAGATTAATAAAATATGTGAAGATTTAATAAAATAGTGAAGATTAATAAAATACTGAGAAGATTTAATAAAATACTGAGGAAGATGTAATAAAATACTGAGGAAGAGTAATAAAATACTGAGAAGATGTAATAAATACTGAGGAAGATTTAATAAAATAGTGAGGAAGATGTAATAAAATAGTGAAGATTTAATAAAATAGTGAAGATTAAATAAAATAGTGAAGATTTAATAAAATATAGTGAAGATTTAATAAAATAAGTGAGATTAATAAAATACCGAGGAAGATGTAATAAAATAGTGAAGATGTAATAAAATAGTGAAGATTTAATAAAATAGTGAAGATTAAATAAAATAGTGAAGATAAATAATACTGAGGAAGATTTAATAAAATAGTGAAGATGTAATAAAATAGTGAAGATTTAATAAAATAGTGAAGATTTAATAAAATAGTGAAGATGTAATAAAATAGTGAAGATGTAATAAAATAGTGAAGAATTAATAAAATACTGAGGAAGATTAAATAAAACTGAGGAAGATTAAATAAAATGCTGAGGAAGATGTAATAAAATAGTGAGGAAGATGTAATAAAATAGTGAAGATTTAATAAAATAGTGAAGATTAAATAAAATGTGAAGATTTAATAAAATAGTGAAGATTAAATAAAATATGAGGAAATGTAATAAAATAGTGAAGATTTAATAAAATAAGTGAAGATTAAATAAAATAGTGAAGATTAAATAAATACTGAGGAAGATGTAATAAAAGATGGAGAAGATTATATGAAATAGTGAGGAAGATTTAGGAAATAGGAAGATTAAATAAAATACTGAGGAAGATGAATAAATACTGAGGAGAATTAAATAAAAATACTGAGGAAGATTTAATAAAATAGTGAAGATTAAATAAAATACTAAGGAAGATTAAATAAAATACTGAGAAGATTAATAAAACGAAAGGAAGATTTAATAAAATACTGAGGCAAGATGTAATAAATACTGAGGAAGATGAAATAAATACTGAGGAAGATGTAATAAAATACTGAGGAAGTGTAATAAATACTGAGAAGATGTAAATAAAAATACTGAGAAGATGATAAAATACTGAGGAAGATGTAATAAAATACTGAAAAGATGTAATAAAATACTGAGAGATGTAATAAAATAGCGGAGAGATTATATGAAATAGTGAGGAAGATTTAATAAAATAGTGAAGATTTAATAAAATACTGAGGAAGATTAATAAAATACTGAGGAAGATTTAATAAAATACTGAGGAAGATGTAATAAATACTGAGGAAGATTAAATAAAATGCTGAGGAAGATGTAATAAAATAGTGAGGAAGATGTAATAAAATAGTGAAGATTAATAAAATAGTGAAGATAAATAAAATAGTGAAGATTAATAAAATAGTGAAGATTTAATAAAATACTGAGGAAGATTAATAAAATATGAGAATGTAATAAATACTGAGGAAGATTAATAAAATACTGAGGAAGATGTAATAAATACTGAGGAAGATTTAATAAAATAGTGAGGAAGACGTAATAAAATAGTGAAATTAATAAAATAGTGAAGATTTAATAAAATAGTGAAGATTTAATAAAATAGTGAAGATTTAAAAATTGAAGATTAAATAAATACCGAGGAAGATGTAATAAAATAGTGAAATGTAATAAAATAGTGAAAGATTTAATAAAATAGTGAAGATTAAATAAAATAGTGAAGATTAAATAAAATACTGAGGAAGATTTAATAAATAGTGAAGATGTAATAAAATAGTGAAGATTTAATAAAATAGTGAAGATGTAATAAAATAGTGAAGATGTAATAAAATAGTGAGAATAATAAATACTGAGGAAGATGTAATAAAATACTGAGGAAGATTAAATAAAAATGCTGAGGAAGATGTAATAAAATATGAGGAAGATGTAATAAATAGTGAAAGATTTAATAATAATAGTGAAGATTAAATAAAATGGTGAAGATTAATAAAATATGTGAAGATTAAATAAAAAACTGAGGAAGATGTAATAAAAAGTGAAGATTTATATAAATAGTGAAGATTAAATAAATAGTGAAGATTAAATAAGAATACTGAGGAAGATGTAATAAAAGAGTGGAGAAGATTATATGAAATAGTGAGGAAGATTTAAGGAAAATAGAAGATTAATAAATAAAATACTGAGGAAGATTAAATAAAATACTGAGGAAGATTAAATAAAATACTGAGGAAGATGTAATAAAATACTGAGGAAGATGTAATAAAAGAGTGGAGAAGATTATATGAAATAGTGAGGAAGATTTAAGAAAATAGGAAGATTAAAGAAAGCAGCAATGAGGAGTAAATAAAATAGTGAGGAAGACTTAATAAAATAGCAAGGAATATGGAATAAAATGGTGAGGTAGATTAAATATAATCGTGAGGAAGAGTAAATAAAATATTGAGGAAGATTTAATAAATTATTGAAGATTTAATAAAATATTTAAGATTAAATAAAATACTGACGAATATTTAATAAAACTAGCGATACCCGTGCACATGCACGGGATAGCAGTACAACATAGCTGGTAGCAGACAACATACCGTACACGGGGAATGACAAAAATACGCATTGTGCAAAATGCAAGTGGTACTATGGAACGCCAAGACTTCCCACACATTGTCGGCATGTCCGCTAAGTGCCACAGCAATTTCATAGGGATTGTGTGACGGCGAGCCGAGTTTTTAGTGTGCAAGCTTGGTATTATAATGGAGATATTGAAGATTAAATAAAATACTGAGGAAGATTTCATAAAATAGTGAAGATTTAATAAAAACTTGAAGATTAAATAAAATACTGAGGAAGATGTATATACAGAAAGCCCACGTGCAGGCAGTAACCATCTCCGATTTTGGAAATTCTTCCTAGAAAAAAAGTTGACGTCATAATATCGCCGCTAATGGAAATCGCCAATTCCATTATCTCTGGAAACTAGGCAAGCTGTTTGAATTTTGTTTGCGGGAATCAAGCCGGGCATTAGCACAGATAATTTATCGCAAACCTGATACATCACAATGACGTCATATTCGTTTTATGACATCATCATTAAGAGGACGAGGATCTTAGCTCATTTGAGCTTGTTTTTTAAATCAAAAGTGAATCCAGCATTCAATTTATCTTCACATTTTATACCATTATTTAATTACAACGGTTTTTGTCATGTAACATTGTGTTTTTGTATTAGGTTATATGTATTAAAGTATCTTGGTCAAAATAATATGTATAGCCTACTGTACACGGGGTGGCTGTGTGGAATCGAAACCTGTTAATTGCCATTGGTTCGTATTACATCTGCAATCCAGAGGAGTGTTCCATCACCAATCAGCTTGCTATTGCTTGCCAAGCCAGACGTTCCTCATCAACCGTTTCGTTGGAGTGCTTGCTTGAGTGCTTAAGCAGCTTGTCGAGCGCTCTACAAGCTGATTGGTACGTCCCTTGTGGGCGGAGCGAGTGGCACTGAGCTCGTCCCTTGTGGGCGGAGCGAGTGGAACGTGTCCGGTCACGTGTTTGCATGTTGACAACAGTCATCGTTCCTGGGCCGCGCGATTTCGTTTGACGTTCCGGTTTGTAACATTCTGTCGGTGGCCGCCGTCCGTTGATTACTGTTCACGGAAGGTCGTCACTCCGCTTTGCCTTCGCAGACAACCACGCACGAGGTTCGTTTGTTCTGTCGAAACGCCGACGGCATATGGTACGTAACGGCTACAAATAGAATTGGAGACATACCTTACTACTACTACTGTATGTGTACAGTATCTGTTTTGGGATTTTTCATCGAATACCTTGGGTACCTGACATGGTGGCAGAACATCGACCGAGCACTTGTGCACATCTCTCACCTGGCCACCACTTGACGGTTTCCATTTTCATGCGTCCCTTGTAAATGAGCTATTGATGATTTCTGTTTGTGCAGCGGGTGCGGGCAGTGGTGAGGAGCAGCGGGTGCGGGCAGTGGTGAGGGATCAGTGCGGAGTGCGGGCAGTGGGTTGAGGAGGTGGTGTCTAGCGAGTCATCGCGGGCGGAGGTGAGGGGCAGGGTCGGGTGCGGCGGAGGTGAGAGGGACAGCGGGTGCGGGCGGTGTAGAGGGCAGCGGCGGGTGCGGGCAGTGGTTAGGGGCAGCGGTGCGGGCAGTGGTGAGGAGCAGCGGGTGCGGGCAGTGGTGAGGAGCAGCGGGTGCGGGCGGAGGTGAGGAGGCAGCAGGGTGCGGGCGTGGTGAGGGGCAGCGGGTGCGGGCAGTGGTGAGGCGGCAAGCGGTGCGGCGGTGGTGAGGGGCAGCAGGTGCGGGCGGAGTGAGGGCAGCGGGTGCGGGCGGAGGTGAGGGGCAGCGGGTGCGGGCGAGGTGGGGGCAGCGGTGGCGGGCAGTGGTGAGAGGAAGCGGGTGTGGGGCACAGTGGGTGGCAGTGCGGAGGTGAGGGCAGCGGGTGCGGGCAGTGGTGAGGGCAGCGGGTGCGGGCACATGTTTAGGGCAGCGGGTGGCGGGCAGTGAGAGGGCGCGAGGGTGCGGCAAGTGGTGAGGAGCAGCGGGTGCGGGCAGTGGTGAGGGGCAGTCGGGTGTGCGGGCAGGATGTGAGGGGGGCAGCGGGGCAGTGGTGAGGGGCAGCGGGTGTGGGCAGTGGGTGAGGGGCAGCAGGTGCGGGCACTGGTGAGAGGCAGCGGGTTGCGGGCAGTGGTGAGGGGAGCGGGTGCGGGCAGTGGTGAAGGAGCAGCGGGTGCGGGCAGTGGTGAGGGCAGCGGATGTGGGAGTGGTGAGGGGCAGCGGGTGGCGGGGCAGCGGGCAGTGGTGAGGGGCAGCGGGTGTGGGCAGTGGGGGAGGAGGCAGCCGGTGGAGCGGGAGGAGGGTGAGGGGCAGCGGGTGCGGGTAGTGATGGGCAGCGGGTGCGGGCAGCGGTGAGGGGTGGCGGATATGAGGGTGGCAACACACATTACATGCGATGTCTTCAAACGGATATGAGCTATTCGAACCTGCTGCATACAGGGTCGAGGCTCATGGAAGGGCTAGAATAGAGCTCGGAACGGAGCAGCACGTAAATCGAACAAAAGGCACAGCAGAAAGAGCAGGGGGACATACTGTCCCAGTAGCAGGGCGGAAAGACGAAATAGAGGGAGACTTGGAGGAATGAATGAGGGAGACTTGGAGGAATGAGTCGTTATGAAGGACACACTGGATGGACACGATGGATACAGAAGCAACGTTTTGGGAAGGAAAGAGGGGGCTTTGGGAGTGTTAAGGAGGGTTAGTAAAGATCATGGTTTTGGATTGGGGATGATCTGAGGTGGTGGTGAACAGCTGTCCTGAAGACCTGGAGGGAAGAATGAGATTGAAGAGAATGTGGAAGTTCATTCCACAGGTGGAAGAACAAATGACTCACAGGGTGAGCAGTGATTCTGGATTTTTTGTGGGGGAGTTCACTAAAATGGGGTTGATGGTGGACCGTGTTGTTAAACCCCGTGGGATCAGAGCTCAAAAAGAGCAGAGAGTGCAAGACCCACCGGCTTGTCTGCAATGAGAAAGTGATAGGCCCATAGACTCGGCTTCGTTGGAAGAGATTTCATTGATCTTGTAGGTCTTGGTTTCCACGGCGTCAAGCTGACCAAGGTGTGAGGCAGGGGCGCCAGCCCACAGAGGAGAGCAGTACTCCAAGATGTGGATGAAAGTCTTGTTGGTGGATAAGGCCGTGGCCAGATTTAGGGGCAGGTGACCGGGTTTCGGGTGAACCGGTCACGAAGATATCACAAGGAATAACCAAAATTTGGTCCCGGAAAATTCCGATTTGGTCCATCATGCTGAAGCTGCACAAGCACCAGGAGTGTGTTCCATTTCCATTCAGCTTGTGGAGTGCTCACAAAGTGGCTTAAGCACTCAAGCAAGCACTACAACGAGATGGTTATGAAGGAACGACTGTCTTGGCAAGTGATGGCAAGCTGATTGGTAATGGAATACACCACTGGTTAAATATATCTGTCAGGCTAACGACTATTTCATTACGGAGATATGGAGGGAGGAGTGGAGATGAGAAATGTGGGCAGGTACAGGGATATCACCAGAATGTCAAAATAAAAATGAAAACTTTTTTTTTTGGTTGGGGGGGTGAGAAGTGGTCGAGGAATTTAGGGGAAAGAATACACAGCATCGGCCACGCACTATCCCTTGATAAGACCCTCTCATAGACATTAGATCGCTCAGATGTCCACAATCACCCATGCAAACAGTAGTTTGCACACTTGAACTACTTACATGTCCTGTCAATATCCCTACACCCCTCTGTCTTCAATCCTTCTTGGTCCCAATCTAATTCGATTTGAACCAATCTGCTGTTTCTGCTGCTACTACCTTTCCAGGGAGACCGTTCCATGCTTTAGCTACTCTCTGAGTGAAAGACCCTTATCTTACTACCATCTTAACTCTCCTCTTCTTTACTCTCATACTATAGATGCTACCTGGTCCGATCACAGTCTATTCTGCTGATGAACTCATGCATTTTTTTTTGTCACAACCCTTCATTATCTTAAACATCTTGACCCTTGCTCCCACCTCAACCATGCTTGCCCTCACAACCCCTCACCACTGCTTGCCCTCACGACCCCTCACCACTGCTTTCCCTCACGACCCCTCACCACTGCTTGCCCTCACGACCCTCACCACTGCATTTCCCTCGCCACCCCTCAGCCACTTGCATGCCCTCACCACGCGCATGCCATCGCTTACTCCTCACACTGCATTGCCCTCTGCCCCTCAACCACTGCCCGCACCTTTGCCCCTCACCACTGCCCGCATCATCTGCCCCTCACCTCCGCCGCACCCGCTGCCCCTCCCCTCCGCCTGCAACCCGCTGCCCCCTCCCTCCACCCTGCACCGCTGCCCTCCCCCCGCCCGCACCCGCTGCCCCTCCCCTCCGCCCACCCGTGCCCCTCCCTCCGCCCGCACCCGCCCTGCTCCCCCTCGTCCCGCCGCACCCGCTGCCCCCTCTTCTCGCCCTCACCCGCTGCCCCCTCTTCTCCACCCGCACCCGCTGCCCCTCACCTCCGCCCGCACCGCTACCTCCCTGCCCCATTGGAGTCGCACCTGCCCCATTGGAGTCGCACCTTGCCCCATTTGGATCGCACCTGCCCCATTGGAGTCGCACCTGCCCCATTGGAGTCACACCTGCCCCATTGGAGTCGCACCTGCCGCATTGCGTTTGGCTCATTAATAATCCACTAGTCTCCATGTGTACAGATTTTTGCTGAAATCAATGAACACTTAAAATGTTGTGGTTTTTTTTGGTGCACTTTGACAACATGTAGAAGCTGTCCTCCCTCTTCCTCTTATCTCAAGCTCCTCATTTCCCTTTTTTTGTCCCTCTTTGAATTTCCTCAACTTACGAACTAACACACCCACATGTGCACACGTAAATTGTATGTTTATTTATAATAGTGTGCGTGCATCACTTGATCAGTTTATCAGTACGTTCCATGTATGGGGAAACCCTGTGATTCAAAAGCACATTTTCACTGACGTTTGGTTCACGTCAGTGTCGAGAGTCGTGATTCTGATTCGATCAGATATTAATTTGCTTGATTAAAGCCTCGTCAAATGAGTCTTCTGAGAACATTTTTGTACATTTTTCACCTTGTCTGGTGAACGTGGTACAAAATATATGTTTTTGTAAAACGATTCAAATCCTTAATTGAAACAGACAGGTGACTTGGCTCCCAACTTGTGAATATCTCAACGTCTACATTTATTCTCACTTGTGAGTGACTGTTTGGTGACAATCACCTTCCTGGAGTCTCATTTCAAAAAAATTTTGTTTTTGTTGTGTACCCCCACCAAACAGCATTTATTTGTGTTACATACAGCTTTTAAGTTACAAGTAAGAGTGTGTTTTTACATGACGTCGTTGGTATGGATATGACTCTGCTGTCCTATCCTGACAATTTCCTCACAGACATGCAAAAGACTGAAGAGCATCTCTTGAGTGAACATGTCTACTTTTGAGACTGGATACCGCAGACTAGAATCTTGTGATGAAGAGGAATCGCCAAACAATGACAGGGAAGTACTGGTGCATGTACCAGAGGCCAACAAAGGTACTGCATTTTATGAAACCAGTCATAACCATGTTTACTACAATGATTTTGTTTCCTACAAGCTTTGCACTTTGTTTCAGCTCCTTCCCCTTTTGTTTTCCTCATTAATTCCCCTAGCTCGATGGAATCACATTGAAAACCTGGATTATTTTTTCACAAGAGTATCCTTGCCTTCACTCC
>CM068956.1:85996397-86015319 GCA_035128595.1 Eptatretus atami | reverse complement strand
TAATTTGCTTTCTCCATTTGCAATGCATGGAAATCCAAGTGCTCTATGGTGCAAAGTACCATAATGTATCGATAATTTTTATGAACCAATGCAAATGCAGTTTTAAATCTTTTAAAAATTTAAATTGAAGAAGGAACATTTGAAGGAGCTATATTTCTTTCTTTAATGACAAATGCTCATTTGTTTGTTGATTTTAACCTTGATTTAACCACAACAGATATATCATTTCCATCAGAAGAATGGATTTGCTTGCATGATGATGGCGGAATTTTTTGAACTGGTGTAAGTTTTTAGCCAATGAGATGGACACGTGAGCCGGTATACAAAAGCTGGAGTGGAGTGGATGATCTTTGTTTTAAATTTTTTTTTTTTAATGCATGTGAAGTTCATTAAAATGTCATCTCTTTTTTATATTATTTAATTCCTACATTAATTTTGGTGTGACAATTTGTGACATTCGATTGCTTGAAGTTTTTTTTTATGGTGTAAGTTGCACACTTTATTTTTGACGATTCTAACCGAAATGGTATTTCAAATGTTTAGGTTATTTTGGCGGATTTATAAATTAAATGCGTTTCAGTAATGACCACACGTAATCTGTTTATAGTCAGTGATTATACCACATGCAATCTTTTCTGTTGCAGAGTTGTTGTGCTGGCATATCATTTGAATCATTGACTGATGTTCTGTTTTGAAGATAATGTCTCTCGCATCCGTTATTTATTTGTTTGTATTTGTTGTTTTTTTTGTTTATTTTCAATATATATCGATCATTATTACCTCCGCCACCGAAGGTGAAGGAGGTGATGTTTTCACCCCTTTCTGTTTGTTTGTTCGTCTGTGTACAGGATATCTCAAAAAGTTATGGACGGATCCGGATGAAATTTTGTGGACAGGTTCGGTGTGTGACGAGGACGAACCGATTAGATTTTCGTGAAGATCCGGATCTGGATCCGACTACTAGAATTTTTTAAATGATTCTTCACCATTGAGAGATCGGGCCAAAAACGATATAGTGCTGTATAGTATGATATTTCATAAATGTATTGGACCCGATATGTTCTTGTGGATCAGGCATTACGTGGCAGAGCTATGCGCTCTACCGAGTGCCCTTTTAGTTGCCAGTGTGATGTTCGGGGTGTTGATTTGTGTTCATGTTTTTTGTTGTTGTCTCGTTGAAGAGTTGTAAAGTCCTTTAAAGTTGTTATTTTCTGAGGGGGATTGCCCGAGGCTTGTTTATGCTGCACGTTTGCCTCTCCAAGGTTGGACAGTGTTGCTCTTTACTCGCTTTGTTGTGCAAGTTTCTTGTGCATAGCTTTTGTGGTTCGTAAAATGTTGCAGTTGTGTTTCTTAAAGTTCATCACGCAGAGAGTGTGCTTGCTTTAAGACAATTGTCGGAAATGGTGAATCGAGCAGATCAGGCTGAAAACGTTGTCAGTGTGTTGATAGCATAAATTATTCAATAATACGATACCATCCGTGCAATTGTCATCCCAACAGCAGCTTCTTCATCGTGGCATTTTACATGGAAAGCCAAAATTGTCCAACAACTTGCGTCTGATAATTATATCTGATAATTATTTTCTGATCGGATAATCGTATCCGGATCTGATAATTTTTTCAGTTATTCTTCACCATTGAGGGATAGGGCTAAACGAACACATAGCTAAACAAATTGCAAGGGAATAGTGTCAAAGGAACACCCACAGTTTGTTCATTGTAATATTTTGACAACTTTTTTCAAAGTCTAAAAGTACATTTTGTGTAGTTATATCAGTGCATGTGCTCCCTGTCCTCCCCCTTTCTTCCTCCACCCCCTTTGCAGGCAGTTTCTTTTTGTAGTGACATTCACTACATTTCTTGTGAACTGCGTTGATTATGACATCCTGTTTGCCAACAAGCGTCCCACTGACACTCCGGGAAGGCAAGACGTCCCTCGCAAAGTTCGCTTGGAAGATGCCATATTCCCAGAAGTGCAGTGCAGGAGGAGGTATCACGACATTGCTACATCAAGTGTTTCTTTGTACAGTCTGATATCAATTTCACCCAATTCGTAAAATTTTATCTCTCATATAAGAGCTCTGACCTTTCGTGTTCTGATTTATAAAGTAGTTGGAAATGAGTTTCATTATTTTGGGTCATGTTTGCATCTCTTGCATTCACAATGTGTTGTTGATTTACCTTTCCCTTATCGCATGCACTCAATGACAAATTTAATTTTGCATTTATATTTACATGAGAAAACAAACATATTTGAAATTGCATTTTTTTTTTTTTAAACGAAACCTTTATCTCCAACGAATTAAGATGAATACAGATACATCTACACACTTGATGCGTTTCCGGTCAGTCTCAGTGTGTTGATTTATTTGTGCTGAGAGTTAACAGACCTGCTGTGAATAAGTTGGGAATTCTTTCACCGCTGAGTATAAATAAGTCCTCCTTGTATGTACACTGTACAGTGGATCATGCCTTGAAAGACGGTCCCCAGTGCCCAGCCCAAGGCGGTCTCTCAAAACTGGTTGTCTTTCATTGGAGGCACGCATGCAAGGCACTATATGCTTTATCGTGGCATGTCCACTGTACCCTTTTCGTGATAACTACAGGGTCAGTATCAGTTTTATAATACAGTGCATCAATGTTTATCAGATGGCAACCAAATGTTTTTTGTTTTGTTTAAAAAATATATATATATCTTGGATCATTTCCTCAATACTTCCTCCATTTTAATAACATTGAAAAGAACATGATGGCATAAAGCACGATTTCCACACAACCAGTTTCTGGCATACTTGTACCGCATAATGATAAATTATAAGACAACAAACTAGTATTGTTTTATGGTAAGCTTCGATTTATGCTGACCTATGTGGTAATATTTTTGACAACCCTCGACTTTGATTCTGCAACTGGCCCGCACGACATTAGAGTAAGTGCCCTAAAAATCAGCTTTGCTTGTCTTGCACACCCTCTTTCTGTTCTGTTCACCCTATAATTTGCCCTCAGTCATCTTCCGTCTGCTTGGAAATCAGATACCATCATTGCATTACTCAAACTTGGTGCAAAAACGGATCCCCTTAACTGCAGACCAATTGGCTTGCTTCCAATCATCAGCAAAGTCATGGAATCCATAATCGCAGTTGACATCAAATCCTTCCTTTTCTCCACTGGCCTGATTTCAGACCACCAGTTCAGATTTGGACCGGGTCACTCTATCCTGGTGCTCTCAACAATGGATGGAGGCCATCAGTCTCAGACATGAGATCAGAGCCACTTTCTGGACATATCTCGTGCATTTACAGCCTGGCTCTCCATACTCTCCACCTATGGCAGCCGACGTCACCTCCACACATTGTTTACTAATCTCTTCTACTGTCATAGCCATCCGATAGCTCTCACCAGGATTCTCTTATCTCTTCTCTCTGTCAAGGCTGGAGTGCTCCAAGGCAATGTCTTGGGTCCAGACCTGTTCCTAATCTTCATCAACGATCTTTACGACTATCTAGAAAATCCTCTTTATTTCTGTGCTGATTACTTCACTATCTGCTGGAGCATCCTCATCCTTCATGTAGGCAGGCAGGAGCCTCGTCCCTCTTTGCAGACCTTATTAGAGTCACAAACTGGTCCAACAGTGGGAACATGTCGTTCAATCCTGACAAATCTCACACTCTCTGTGTCTCTCCGAAAGGACCATCTGGTGAACCCTTCCAGCTACTTCCTCAACAAATCTCTTGAAGTTAATTCACTCAATCTTTTGGCCCTCACCATCATCCAGCATCTTCATTTGGATAGCCACATATCTAAGTTGGCCTCCAAAGCCAGCCACCATCTGGGCATCTCCTGATCAATGTCGTTCCTTGGCACATCTGAACTTTTATCTACCTACAAAGCCTTTCAGCTGCAGCTTGATGGATCACTGCTCTCTCCTTTGAATTGGTGTCCATACCTCACACATTGCTCAGCTTTATGCTGTGGAAACCAAGTCTTTCAAAAAAAAATTGGCATCTCCTGCAATGAGGCTGGATCTCTGGGCTTGTAACTTTCACATCGCAGACAGGTCAGTGGCCTCTGTTATCCACTGCCTCCCTTCTGGTCTTGCACCCTCTGCCCTTTCTGTGCTCTGTCCTCTTCACCCTCCCCCAGGTTTCTGCAAGACAAGTGGTCTGCCAGTAACCCACTTCTGGTGAACCTCTCAACATCCAGACTCACTGTTCCCCTCCAGTCATTCGTTACTCTTTTCTCTCACCTGTGGAACCAACTTCCTCAGTCTGTTAATTCTCCTTCTTACCTTTACGTCGTGAAGGCAGCTGTTCCCCACCATCTCAGGTCATCCCCCATCCACACCCATGATCTTATCTACCCTCATTAACCCCCCTCCCCCCAACCAAGGTCACATCTTTTCAAGTTTCCAGTTTATCAGGATTTCCTCGTTCCCTCACCCTGTTCTTCATCTTATTTTATTTTAGTTTTTGTTGCATTTCTGCTTTTCTTCCCCAGTTTTCCCTTCCACATTTGTGATTGAAGATCATGCATCTGTATCCAGCTTGTTCACCCCCCCCCCCCCGCCCCTTCCCATGTCCTCATTGCTCTCACCTTTCCTCACGTCCTTTGTTCCTCTACTCTGCTGTTGTGTGTTGCCCACTCCCCCTTTCCACTGTTCTTTACCTCCGCCACCGAAGGTGAAGGAGGTTATGTTTCACCTCTTTCTGTCTGTTTGTTTGTGTACAGCATATCTCAAAAAGTTGTGGACAGGTTCGGTGTGTGACAAGGACGAACTGATTAGATTTTGGTGAAGATCCGGATCCATATCCGACTGCTACAATTTTTTAAGTGATTCTTCACCATTGAGAGATAGGGCTCAAAAACGATATATAGCACGATATCTCAAAAAATTAATGGGCCAGATATGTTCTCGTGGATCAGGCATTATGGGGCGGAGGTATGCACTCTACTGAGTGCCCTTCTAGTTTTATTTAGTTCTGTTTCATCCCGGTATGTTCTGTGTTCTAGCTCCTCCATGAGCCTCAACTCGTATACAAAAAAAAAGGAAGTGTGTGTGTGTGTGTGTTGTGTGTGTGTGTGTGTGTGTGTGTGTGTGTGTGTGTGTGTGTGTGTGTCCATGATCAAAGCATATTGGTACCAATAGAAAGCTGTAGGTGTCATCTTATTGTGATCATATTTACCTTGAGTGTTAACATCATGTATTTATATTAAATATCTGCAATGTCTAGTCTGGCCTTGGATCCAAATCACCAAAACAATCTGCACATTTTCTTTGCCGAATTTTCCGACGTAAATCCCCTCTGGGCAGGTTTATCGATAGAAAAATTATTTTTTTAGACACTCCCTTTAAGTCTTGCATTAAAACAAGAACTTGACCCGACCGGCAGAGGTGTCTTTGAAAATGGATGTCTGGCATAAATTTGTACTTGTCCCAGAATATGGGACAGTTTGTTTTCTGAAACTTACTCTCAAGTGTTGTGGTCGCTGGTCTTAACATTGACCAGCTTTCATGGTTGTTGGTCACATTTCACAAGTGCCCACTCTTTCTCAGGTAGTTATAAAAGAAGAATACATTCATGTATTCAGTGGGTGGTTGGAAATGAGACATGGCTGCTCATTCCTGGGGTTTCTTAAAACAGAATCCATTCTATGTGGGATGTTGACTCTGCTTCCCATCCTGACTTTTTCGGAATACAGGAAGTGGGAAGGGAAAAGTATATGGCATATCGGGAGCTGTTCAACATCAACTGTATCGTGAAGATACTGATATGATTTATAATATTTTGTTCCATTAGCAAGCAGCGATTTGCTGAACTCGAGCAAATTCATTTGGCAAGTAAACATGTGAGGAAAACGAATTTAGCAACAAGACGAAGCACGAGTGTTTGGAGTTGTATTCCATCTCATGCTTGTTTACAAAAAGTATTGGTCAGGCTGACATTGGAGTGATAGCATTGCAAAGTGAGGATATAATTATTCCATTGTGTACTGTACTTTTTTATTTTTATTTTTAACTTGAGTCTTTTGTGAAGCTTATTGCAAAGATGCATTTCAAACGAAAAGATCACTGTAAAACCAGATTGAATGAGATGACCTGCTTTGAACAATCACAATGTCAAGACTAGAATGGCACCCGGTGGAGTGCAGACCTCTGCCAGGTTTAACAGTTTACGTTTTGTATCCCACTGATAGGCCAGATCTGGATCCGGACCTGAACCAAAATCGAATCGGCTTGTTCTTTTCACCTAACCAACTCGCTCACCGAGTTTTGTTATAATCCGTCCATATCCTGCTCACAAACAGGTGAAGGTGAATACATGATCTCGATCCACCTTTGGTGACAGAGGTAAAATTTTTGAGCATTTTCTTGCCCAAAAAGATGCTTGCTTAAGGCTAGCTATATGTAATATTCTTCTGTTATTACCTCCGAAGGTGGACATAGGTTATGTTTTTACCCATCTTTTGTTTGTCTGTTTATCTGTCTGTCTGTGAGCAGGATATCTCAAAAAGGTATGGAAGGATTTGGACGAACTATAGTGGACAGGTTGGGTGTCTGCCAATGACGAATTGATTCGATTTTGATGAAGACATGGATACAATAATTTCTTAACTTTTACCTCTGCCACCTAAGGTGGACAAAGGTTATGTTTTGACCCCTGTCTGTTTGTCTTTCTGTGAGCAGGGTATCTTAAAAAGTCATTGAGGGATTCGGACGAAATTTGGTGGACAGGTTGGGTGTGTGACAAGGACGAATTAATTTGATGTTGGTGAAGATCCAGATACGAGAAAATCTTTTTTTATTTCAAAGTTATTCTTCATCATTGAGAGATGGGGCCCAAGACCATATATAGCATGATATTTCAAAAAGTTGTGGATGGACAATGACAAAACTTGGTAGATTAGTTGGGTATGTGACCAGTACAAACCGATTAGATTTTGTTTCAGGTCTGGATGCAGATCCGGCTTATCAGTGGGATACAAAACGTAGTCAGGCTGACATTGTAGTGATAGCATTGTGCACTTGAGAGTGATAGCAACTGTTCACTTGAGAGTGATAGCAACTGTTAAACCTGGTGGAGGTATGTGCTCTTCTCAGTACAGTTCTAGTTTTGTATGGTATGAAATTTATCCTTTTGTTATTTGTGATATTATATCTGCTCAGTGTTTGAACCTCTTCGGTTCATACTCTGAACATATATAATGTCTCTATGCACACTGCACAGTGAAAAAGCCATCTTTATGCAGGATTGAACAAAACAGCTGGATTATCTTTCTTCTGGTGATTGCGGCAACCTTTTGGATCTACCGTCTGGTCAAAGTCATTTACAACTTCTTTTGCTACCTGGAAATCCGCTCCTTCTATATCTATGCTCTGCACATTCCAATGGTATGTTGTGATGAAAGGATTATAAAATATCTCTTGAACA
This sequence comes from Eptatretus atami, assembly GCA_035128595.1. NCBI lineage: Eukaryota > Metazoa > Chordata > Myxini > Myxiniformes > Myxinidae > Eptatretus > Eptatretus atami. Next base: position 86,007,889 of record CM068956.1, on the reverse strand, counting down.
TTGTCACTTTTGAAATTGTATCAGCAAGTAATTTATTTTCTTCAATCACATGTTTTACTTTCCTCCCTCCTTTCCTGCTATTTTATTTCTTTCTTTGCATTTTTTCTTGTTTATTGTATCTTTGCTCGGCTTATCCCTCATGCAGTCAGAGCTGCCAAACTACTCCTGGCAGGAGGTGCAGGAGAAGATATTGGCTGTGCAGAAGGACCAGCAGATGTGCATCCATAAACGAGAGCTCACGGAGCTGGACCTGCACCATCGCATCCTTAGATTCAAGAACTACCTCGTGGCCATGGTCAACAAATCCTTGCTGCCTCTCGCGCTGCCCATGCCTTTCATGGGCTCCATCATATTCCTCACACAGGGGCTCAAGTACAACCTCGAATTGCTGCTTTTCTGGGGTCCAGATGCACCATTCCAGAGTGCCTGGAGTCTCCGCCCTGAGTACAAGCGCTCGATTAGCCGGCTCGAGTTAGCCGAGCGGCTTTCACGCAATATTCTATGGGTGGGCTTGGCCAACCTGGCCCTCTGTCCTCTTGTGCTAGTTTGGCAGGTGTGTTGGCATTATAATATCTTCACACTCTGGTCACCTTAGATTAGGCTTTTCTCTGGGATTTAAAATTTTGATTCACTGTTTCGGGGGCATTAATATTATATTTGTTCAAAGCATGCTTATCTTTATGATGGTCAAGTAATAGGAATCCTGTTTGAATTCCATGAGGATGTTAGATGCTTTTGCTTCCTTGTAATTTCAGGTGCTGCATGCCTTTTTTCGCTATGCTGAGGTGCTGAAGAGAGAGCCGGGAAGCCTGGGGGCCCGCCGCTGGTCCTTGTATGGGCAGCTTTACTTGCGTCATCTCAATGAGCTAGATAATGAACTGAGGGCACGACTTAGTCATGGTTACAAGCATGCTACACGGTACGTACTTGAGACAGTACGTCATTTCTTAATGTCCCTGTTGTTTCTGCAAAGTCAGATTGCTTCTGAAGAGCTTTGTATAGTCTTTGGTAGCATGGGGTGCGAATAAGTTTGGGCTATCGGACTATTCAGAGGCGATAAGAAATTGCGTTTCATGTGAAATATTTAATCAATGGAAAGTACGATTTAATTTTACGGTAATGGAAGCTTTAACTTGTGGTGAAGGACCTTTTGTACTATAACCTTATTACACCACCTTAGCCGGCGATGAGATCACCTTAGCCGGCTGTATTAAGAAAATAATTTTCTACAATCGTTTGCACTCTCTCAAGCAAGTTGCTGAGTGGATACAAGGATATCAAATCTCAATTTGTATGATGTTTACTTATTGTTGAAAGCAATGCTACATCCTGAAATGTTTAATGAAACAAGGAATCCCAAGAAGTTTTATGTTAAAATCCATTTGAACAGTGTGTATTGATTATTCAGTCGTTTAACTAAAGCAATACCAGAGCAACATTGAAGGAAACATAGGGATGCCAGAGAAAAGATTGATCAGAAATAAATAGAGGGTGACCGAAGCAAGATCGAGATTAAATCGTAAGAAAAGGAATTGAGTGGGGGAGAGGGGGTATCAAAGCTCAGGCACACATTATTGATAAGTTGGGCCATCACCAAACTGTGGGATTTGTTTACTGGAAGTGGCAGGTTGTTTGGAGAGGGGATGTAATTCCCCCCTTACCAAAGGATTTCTTTCCCTTTGGCACAAAGTTTGTGTAAGGCCTACTAAATGTAAATTATATGTGTTGTGCATGAGCTGACAGCAGGTGCTGTGTTTTGTAAGCCACTGTGGCATGATCACATGTAGAAAATGGTATTAGAAGGATGGAATATCATCGTCAATGTTTTCAAATTGTGGGTTCTTGGTAAAAATTTCCTAATTACGTGTGAATTTTTGTTTAAAGATGATCACGTTGTGATGAAATGATTCCTTTGAAAATATAGGAGACATTGCAGGAGTTTGATGATTGTTTTCTTTGTGGTTGATATGTCATTTTGTCGATTCATTTTTCGTAACAAATATGGTAATACAGCGGACTCTCTCATTCAATAATTTAAAGAGCGGCTTATGTAGTCCACAAACGTAATTCTAATGCGGCAATTTGAATTTGACCGTTTAAAAAAAATTATTATTATTATTATTTTTGCTTCTAGTCGGAACTATCATCACTTCAACATAGGAGTGTAACGATATTCCTCTGTTAGAATACGCAGGTGACGATATGATACTTATCATGACGCACGAATCAAATATCAAATTCGACTATCCATCGTTGCATTATCAAAATCAATATATCATGCGTGTTAATAAAATTGTAGTGTGTTTATTGTTAATCATTTTGCATGTTAGGTCTTGAAATGAAAACAAAATACCGATTTCAGATTGCATTCAACAAAGGAGACGTGCATTTTGTGAGTAGTGCTTTCAATTCGCTTTTCTCCCTCAAGCCAGGACTTCCCAAACGTGCCATCTTGGTTCAATGCTCAGTCATTTTCTCACTTGTAATAGACACGAAAGGCTTTGAAATTGGTGATATTAATCTGTGTATGTGCACATATCTGTCACTACTGTCCTAGGTATGAGTGCTAAATACCTAATCCATGGGTGAAACTGTTCCGGAAATCCGTATTTTTGTAAAGACCCATACAGAGATTTTCGTATTTCCGTCGTCTGATAAATATGCCGCAATTATTGGGAATTGAGGTGCTATTCCGATATGCTGATTCGTTTCTTCACCCATTTTATCCAGATGGGGTGCAATGCTAATGCATCATGACCACGATTATGTGAATTACTCCCACGGTAGTTTTTTTACGAGGTATTTTTTTTGTCGAAGTTAGCCGGGTACAAAAGCTTGCAACCGCGTTACCGTAACCAGATGCCTGCCAGGCAGTAGAACGTCTATGTCGGTAAATGCAGAAATAGCATCCATTTGTTGATTCCCCCCCCCCCCCACCCATTGCCATTCCCACCTATGAACTTCATGGAAAATACTGAAATGCCATCTTTACATTGCATGAAGTAAAGATGTGATTCTGCTGCACACACGTACAGTACAAAACCTGATAATGTCTGTTGGGCGCTGTGAAGTTTGTGACCACATTGATACGAGACCAATGAATTTTAACAATGAACTTTGACGCAAGGGCCCATTTGGCCCATCACGCCTGTGCTGCAACACCGTCACATTAAATAAATCTGTCAGGCTCTCGACTCGGTTTCACTGGGGGGGAGGAGTGGGGATGAGAAAAGTGTGGCAGGCACAGGGACTAGTGTTATAAATGCAAATAAAATCAGTATTTTAAAACTCATTTGTTTATTAAGACTTGCAACTTGTACACATGGCATAATGTGTGTTTACTGACCTCTGCTGGAGGGGGTGGTTGGAATTGTTAATTCCGTTGGTGCCTTTTTCGAGAACTTGACCAATTTTAACCTCCCCCAGGGATTTGGAAGCCTTGCAAAAATGTTTTTCCACGTACTAAATCTGCAATGGCCAGTCACCACACCAATAGCAGCTTATTATAAGAAGGCACAGGATGACTAAAATTGAGAATCCTGGGACAAAAGACAGACGGACATGGAAACGGGCAGATAAATAAATAAATAAAGTACACTCGCGATCCGATATAAATATAACCCACTTAATACAGGAAATGTAATCTAATCAAAATGGCCATGAATGCACAATAAGGGGTGCCAGGCGAGATCTTTGGGGCAGACATTATGGCATTAATGAGTCTAGTATCCGTAAAGTAAAGCAATGCGCAGAAAATATAAGGAGAGGGTAGTGAATGCTCTGGTTTACACTGGAGCAATGGTGATTCTGGGAAACCCCTCCATTACATGACACGTGATTCCCCCTCCCCCCCCTCTTTATAAAGCACCTGTATTAAAAGTCCTGGAAAGGTATGTGGTAAGTCAGCATTCATTTATTTTATAATACAAAATCCTGCGGTGAGGCTGAGTCTTTGGGCTTCTCACTCTCTCACCGCAGGCAGGTCGGTGGTCTTTCTGTCTTCTACCGTCTCCTCTCCGGTCTCGCCCCCCCCCCCCCGCTCTGTCTGCGAGATGTCCCCACTTTATTTCCGCAGGGTGCTCAAGGTCCGATAGCAACCCCCTTCTGGTAAAACTACCAACATCATGAATCACTACTCACCTTCACTCTTTCCTCTTTTTTTCCCCACATTTTGAATAAACTCCCACACTCTCTCTCCATTCCATTCTTCCCCACAGGTCTTCAAAACAGCTGTTCACCACCACATCTTATCTTCCCCCATCCAAAACCATGATCTTTTCTACCCATTAATCAAACCCCAAACCTCCCTCCTTCAAATTCCCTGCCTTCCTTCCCGAAAGTTCCCTGCCGTGTAAGGTCCTGAAAGTCCCTATAATGTCCATCTTGTATACCCCGTGTTCCCCGCCCAATCCCTCTCCCTTCCACAGATCTCCTAATGTCTATTCCCCACTGTTTTGTCCTTCCCTCTCCCGCTCTCTTGTCTCCTGCCCCCTTGTTGTGTGTTGTATTTTAGCTCTCATACGAGCCTTGACAATGTCTACAAATGTTTTTTTTTTTTAATAAATAAAATGCTGTACCAACTACCTGAAAATAATCTTCCCAGCAATGGATATTCAAGTGAAATAAAAAATAATTCTTCCCCAAATATCATTTTCATTTGCATAGTTTTTTTGTTACAATTTGGACAGGATCACCCCCAAAATGCATATTTGACATCAATTTTTCAGAATTTTATGCCCCCGGATCCTCCCAATAAGAATTCATTTTGCTCATTACTTTTCTGTTTTGAAATGTTCTGCAGTTTCCCCCATGCTAATCTGCATGTACAACAAGACCTTCAGCTTGTGAACAGTGTGATATATTCTGGATGTTGAGACCAAAAAAAAATTACAAATATTAAATGATGAAAAAGGAAATCTTGTGGACATTTGTGCCTTGTCTACACTAATGTACAATAGCATCATGCTGAGAGATGCTGCACTTATTGGTGTGCACCAGAACTGAAACTGAGCTGTGATATGTCGGCACACCATCCGATGGTTGATCTTGCTTTCAACTGCACATGAATAACATTGACCACAACACTGTGACTATGACTTGAGAATTTGTCATCTATTTGAAGCAAATCATTTGTTTTCCGTATGTGGTGGTGAAAAATGACATGATGACATTTGCCTCTCGGTTGTGTCTTGGTGGTGGGGATACTTGGCTTCCATGTGTACTCATTGTTGTCGCAGGACAAAAAAAATTGAGGGTTGTTTAGTGGATATGAGGGCTGACAGGATGGCCTAGAGCAGTGGTTCCCAAACGTTTTTGTTCACGACCCAAAATTTGAAATCTCTATCACCTCACGACCCAAATAGTACCGGTACCTATGATAAAAAAATTGTTGGAGAAAACGCTTTCTACGTGAAAACCCCCACTCAAAAACAGATTTGAGGAGGGGTTTTCAAGTTTGGGTCACGACCCTGGGTTTGAGAACCTAGAGGTATGCACGCTCACCTCAAAGCTGTCTAGCCTGGGTTTGAATCCTGGCCCAACTATACTGTGTCATCTTGGTGTTTCACAGGCAGGGTGATCCATCAATGTGTGTGCTGTCCCTCAGATGCATGTTAAACGGGAATCCCATCTGCCAGCATTCGTTGGTGGACGTTAAATATCCCACGGTGTCCTTCGCAAAGAGTAGGCGGGCTATCGCCGGCACGTGAACAAATTCCAAATGCCTGCCCTAACCAGCAAAGGGCATTGCATCAGCGGCACAGCTGTACACTCAGCCAATGATGCTACATACGAACAAAGAAGAACAAGTGGATACGAGGCATCAGAAACGATTTTTTTATTAATCAAATCACCTTTGATTCCAATTCTCACTCAATTTTCACAGTGTCTTGTAATAGTTGTGGTTATGTAACATTTAAATGCTTTGTTTAAGTTACCTTTTTGATGGCTGTTCTCTTACCATGCTTGGTTTCCCAATGCATTGTAGCGTTTGTGCCCTTACTTATTGATTTTATTGGCCTTCTACGAGCATTGACTATATTCAATTACATACAATACATCAGAGTGAAATAAAAAAGCACAGCTTCAGTCGGTGTCAGGAATGTTTGAGTGCTCTTGAGCATTATGTCAATATTTTCGAAAGAGATATTGTAAATAAAACTACATCTTGTTTTGTTCAAAATGACATCATTTTAAAGAATAATTTACTTTGCAGATACATGGACTCATTCAGCTCACCAGCACTGTCTGTTATCGCCAAGAATGTGACATTCTTTGCTGGATCACTGTTGGCTGTTCTTCTTGTGCTAACCATCTATGATGAGGATGTTCTTTCTGTGGAGCATGTGCTCACTGCCATCACAGCACTTGGACTGCTTATCACTGTATGCCGGTAAGCCACATTACACTTTTGGTGTGTGTGTGTGTGGTGTGTTGTGTTGTGGTGTGTGGTGTGTGTGTGTGTGTGAGATAGCACTATATGAATAAGAAAAATGAAGTATCCCTGTAGCTACTTTAATCATGAGGTTCATCATTAAAAGTTGTATTGATAAGCAGCTGGACTTCTACATCTTTATGAATCCTCAAAAGGTTCATCAAGGAACTTGTACATATATTGCATAAAAATATAAAAATGGGGGGTTGAGGAGATGGTGAGAAGCAAAGGAGAGGGTTGAGAGTCAATAGGTGTGACAGGAAGGAAGGCAGGGGAATAAATCAGGAGAAGAGAGGGAAGCAGGATGATTTTAAGAGCATCCAGTAGTTTCCAGGAAAGTCATTGCACAACTGTTGGCTTGCATTATTGTCTTGCAGCCAATTAATTGTAAGAACATTCTTTCAACTTGCATTTGGACATCCTTGTCAATTTGAGTGGATTAACATAATTGTCACATGATACTCAGACATTTCCAATAGCTTGGTTGATGGTGCTATTCCATGATTGCCAATGAGTTCCAGTTCCAATAGCCAATGAGCTTGCTACTTTTGATGGAGAGAGAAAGACCACCTTGGCAGTTTCTTCTCCTTCATGTTGTTAGTAATGTCAGTTGTCAAACTGCTCCTTTACCTTTCACATGGCTAGGCATCTGTTGAAAGAGGGTTTTCTCTCAAGGTGGTGGTACAGTAGTTTGAGAATCAATTGGTAAAAACTGTAATGGCATATATAATTCTAATAGTCGACCATGTGTGCAGTGCTGAGGCTGTATACAAAGTAGAGAGTAAAAACGAGTTGTTGATTCTTCCTCAAGTGCTACGTAAAGGTATTTGTAGGCGGTTGCTGTCAAAAGGAGTGAGTTGCAGATGGAGGAGAAAAGGATAAACAATTGAGATGGGTCTTGAAAGATTGCAAAGGAAAAGACAACAATTGGAGACTGATGTTGAAGCTCTTCTCAAAGCTGCAGATTAAAATGCATAGACAGCAGAGAAAGGTTGTGATTTGAGCAACTTTAATGTAATGAGGAGTTCCAGAGAAAACAAAAGGCTATGTTGAAGGATATTGATTGTAAAATAAGTGAGAAATCTATATTTGGTAGTCCAGGAGCATTACGGTTAAACATGGAAATAAATAGGACTGTACAAAGGTACTTTTTCACCATGGTTGCAAAATGCCATATTGAGCAATGTACTTTGACGTCTGAGGCTCCGTTAACACGATATGCCTCAGTGCCGGGACCTTTTGTCCCAGAAAATGGCCAAACAGTCTTTTACTGCGTTCAATTACTCTGCTTTACCGTTCCCCCAAGGTCACCCAAATGAGCCAAAATCGATAGCACATGCACGGGAGGCAGATGGCTCGAACATGTTTTCGTACATTTTAAAGGGTTTATTTGGAAGGAATATGGGGAAAAAAGGTGGACGAGACGAGCAACTCGGAATAAACCAAGCGAATCAAAAGATACAAAGAAGGCATTTGGGACAGGCAAACTTATATAAAATGATGAGAAATAGAGAGCGAAACCTAACCCACTGTGGGCACCACAGAACCCATTTTTACAAACAAGTTAAGAATGCAGGTGGGGTCTTCCCTTTGTTGATGATGTGCATGGTGGAAGGCGATGATGCGCGGTGTAGATGCAGGACTCTGCAGCCTGCTTTGGAAGTCAGGAGCGAGACGATGAGAGCCGGTGACAAAGTAAGTCCAAAGACGAAGTAAGCCACAGATGAGACCAGCCAGCCACAAGGAGCGCCAGTGACGATCAGCCCCTCAACCAGCCCTGGTGATCCTCTCTGTCCTTTCCACACAATTCCTCCTGGTCTGCCCTCCATCCTCTCTCTCCAGGCACTTCTTCTTCACCCCTTTATGTCCTTCTTGCCTCCTTGCACATGGTGTTCTCCTCTGTCCTTCCTGAGGTCACTTCTTTCCCTCTCCAAATAGAGGGTGATACAAGATTGGCTCAATCCCATATTTCTTCAGAGAAAACCACAATTATGTTCTGCCTCACAAACTCCTCCATGATCTGCTTCTGGTCTTCTTTTTCCTCTCCTTCAGGCTGTCCCTCCCTCCCGATAAAAATAAATCCGTTGCCACTTCCGGCGACACAGCACACTGTGCCACCATGGCTGGCACACACTGGCCAGAGAGGTCGTGATGGATTTCACACCCATGTCAGGTCAGGTATAGGAGCGTGCGCCAGAGCAGCATGTCGCTGCGACTACTTACCGCCGGTTCTCCAGGGGCCTCCGTCTGACCATCCCCCAGGCAGATGCCTGGCCCATCCCCATCTCCTTCAGATGCTGATCAACCTGCTGCAACCACGGTGCACGTGGTAAGCCCATTGGTCTCCACGAGGCTCCCTCGCTGAGAGAATCTTGTGAGCAGGATCAGCGTCAGGAAAACAAGCCACATCTCCATTCAGCCTCAGCTGACGCTCACCGACTGTGCAGGTAACGAATCTCATTTGAGTCTCTCTCAGGACACAAAGTCCGACCAGCGATAGCCAAGGATTCTCCGAAGAGACCTGGTACCAAAGGAATTAAGTCTCTGTTTCTCAGATCCCTGGTCAGAGTCCAAGACTCGCATCCGTAGAGCAAGACTGGAAGCACCAAACACCTGAAGACTTGGATTTTCGTCGTCCTGCACAGCTACCGACAGGGCCAGACCCCATTATCTAGTGAATCCATGAATCCCCAGGCCAAACTCAGACGTCTATTGACCTCTGGCTCACAGCCAGTAGAGACATGAATATCACTGCCAATGTAAGTCAATCTCTCCATGACCTCAACACACTCACCACAAACAAGTACAGACAAGATAACGCATCCAAGACGTCAATGAAAACCTGGATCTTAGTTTTGACCCAGGAAACCCATAATCCTAGCGGCTCCGACTCCTCATTCAGCACCTCAAGGGCTCCCAAAAGGACATCCCGTGTCTCTGCAAAGATGACTGCATCATCTGCGAAATCAAGGTCCGAGATCTTGACATTCTCAAACTATGCACCGCAGCTTGATCTCTCCGACATCCTCCCCAGAATCCAGTCCATGCAGGCGCTGAAGAGTGTGGGGGCCAGCACACACACCCTTGCAAAACTCCAATAACAACTGGAAATATGTCGGAGATGGTGTCACCACATCTCACAGCACTCTCAGTACCAGAGTAAAGTTCAGACATCAGATGATCAGTTTTGGTGGCACTCACGAAGACCAACAATACTACATAGGGCATCCCGATTCACTGAATCGAACACTTTGCAGAGATCAACAGAGACTGCAAGCACCCCCTGCCGAAACTCGTCTGTGTTCGGTGAGGACCGAAGTGCAAGGATACGGTCAATCGTTGACCTCTTTGGTGTAAAGCCTGACTGCTCTGGGCGCTGGTACTCAAGCAGATGGTGGCGGACTCCATCAAGAATTATCCGAGCAAAGACCTTCCTCGGCACTGAGAGCAGCGTCACCCCTCTGTCGTTGCTGCAGTCTTGGCGATCACCCTTTCCTTTCCAGAGAGGGACAACGGGGCCCCTCTTCCAGTGAGTAGCGATGATGCCTGTGTTCCAGGCAGAGCACAGAACTGCATGCAATGATGTGAGTACAGCATTTCCACCAGCCTTGAGAAGTTCAGCATGGATGCCACAGTCCCCAGGAGCTTTACTCCATTTCAACCGGTTCGGCGCAGCCTGTGTTTCCACAAAAGAAGGTCGACCACAGTTGATTGGAGGGTCAGCAATCGGGATAGTAACACTCCTGACATCCACCTCAGCAGCAGGTGGGTCAGCCTGGCACAACCGCTCAAGGTAACCGGCCCAGCGAGCCTTCACTTTGGACTCCTCTGTCAACAGCCCATAACCCTCCGCTCTAAATGCAGAACACCGAAGGACGGGCTTGGAGGAACGCAATGCGCAAATTCCCCTGGAAGCAGGATGGGAATTACTTGACCACAGGTGATGCTCTACCCCCTCAGATTCCTCGCACATTGGCCTCCTTTCCACCATTAGGCTTGTCTTGCTGACAAGCCTGCATGATTGCTGACAGGCTACTGCGCTTGTAAGGTGGGATGCTGGCTTGTTGAAAGGTTCCACTCAGTGACATCCTTGTGCCACCACATTTCTACAAAATGCCAGTATTAGTTTAATGTGGAAAACTTCTCCTGCCCCATAAAACTTTTCCCTTGCAAGGGCTACCTCACCGTGACAAGTTGAATCTCATGTGAACACATCCATGTGAGGAAAGAGATCACCGTTGGAATGAGCTAACTTCAAGGCTCTGCGTTTCCCCTGATGTTGTTTCACACCCTGTGAATACGTGAATGGACAGTATGTGCTGTTTCATGTTACCCAATGCATCTTGGAGTTCCTTTACTTTGAACAGTGTCATTGGCTTGCTGTGGCAGAGCATATTCAAATTAATGGAAGGAGTTGCTCAGGTTACCAGCATGACATCGATCTGTATCGGTTCCAACTACCACCACCGGGGAATCACTTGCCGCTGGCCAGTTGAAGTGCTGTAAGCACAATAAATGTTTCAGCGTCTGACGCTGCATGTTTTACAAGGATTCCAGCATTTGCAGTACATCTCCTGTTTATAGTCAATTGACTGCCCTTCAGAATTCAAAACGCTCTTGATGAAACACTTCAACGAATCTGCTACGAGTTCATCCCCTTCTCAGTTTGGAGTAGGATATGTATCACACTCATTAGTCTCATTAGTTATTCGAATGTCGAATGTTAGTCGAATGTTATTAGCGAGTCGAATGTCATCTTGTATTATATTATAGATGTTGCCATCTCCACTAGACAAAGCCACTCTTCTGCTGCATCATTGCATTTGTCAATGTACCCCTTGTCCTGAAAAATTTTGTGTGTGACATCTCAAAAGCAAAATATTTTCCACGAATGCTGGTTATAGTTCTGTTGGTCCCATAGTGATTCAATAGTTTTTACTTCAAATGCTTCAAATCCATGTGCTGCAGAAGTTCAGAAAGAGAATATTGATGATGCATTATTTTCATCGAAAAATTTACAAAACTGTGCGAAATCTTTGGCGTCGTACTCTTCTTCAGG
>CM068956.1:85978897-85988897 GCA_035128595.1 Eptatretus atami | reverse complement strand
GACTTAAACTTGTGGCATCTGCGATAGTGTGGAAAATTTCCCTACCCTATAATACGAGCACCCCTAAACTCCTCATAAATGCTACACTCTTAATTCTGCACTGGCTATTCAGTTGTGCCCTCTTATCCCATTCTGTGAATAATTTGTTAAAAACTGAAGCATCCAACATTCACCACAATTGGCTGTGTTAAACTAGGAAGTCCTTACGATAATTGGCTTTCACTCCTCTCATATCTCCATGGTGCTGCGACCTTACACCCACCCAATACGAAACTACTTTTATTTTCCATTGGAATATTAGTGCAGTGGTTCAGGGGCCAAATTTTTGTCATACCTTGCACAACTTTAGAACAAGACAAACAAAATAGGTATCATTTTGTTCCTTAGGATGTCTGCTGAAGGAAAGTGATGTTGTACTCTGAAATCTCCTGCTGACATGGCATATTAACCCCTTGCATCCGGAAACATTGAAAATATGGAAATAGAAGAAAATAGAAGAAATTTATTTCCCGCATAGGTTTTTTCTTACTGAATGGTAGAAACACTCAAAACACTCACAATATTATGTTTCTGATGTACTTGAGCAACTTTTTTGTGCTACGAACTATGTTAATCCTTTAACCCCCCCCCATTCCCACTTTACCCTCAACACTTGAACACAGCTTTATTTACTGCTCCAGCAGAGCCGATAATTTTGTCATAGCATGTTGTCAGGTACTTCACACAGAATTGTATGTTTCAAATAATACATAATCAAGATTACAAGTGAATTTAACTCTTTATGTACCGTGAAATACGTTAAGCTTTATCAAGACAATATGAGATAGTCCATTTTTCAGGATCGGAACATCACTTTCTCTCCAGGCTTTGCCTTTACCACAATGGATATAGTACATTATTCACTAACAGATCAACTTGCATAATTAATGGTCCTATTATTCAGGCTTAATATCCTTCAGTACAAAACAAGAAGAATGATTACCAGCACCCAAATCATCAGAAAAGGGATCTAGGTATCTCCACCATCTGTTTCACCTTCCATCTCCTCTGGCTTCCTATTGAATGGATTACTGCAGTCTGACCTACAGGAGCAGATCTGTATGCACTCTAGACCTGCTTGCAAGCATTGGCATTTCAGACCTTCACAGTTCTTGTCCGTACAATACAAATGTGTAACATCCCTTACTTCAGCAGGAGCAGATTCATTCATGTAGAAGACAGGTCGAAGTCATTCACATTGTCCATATGCCATCCATGACGACAGGACCCCGATTTCTGGCCTGCAATATGACTCTGACACCATATCATGGTCTGATATCGGGCACGAAGGGAGTGTTGCTTGTAGGCGTCTTCCGTGGGGGCATTGCGAGGCTGGTTTGTCTGTGGTAGTGGCAAGGTGATAGCACAAATCATTCAATGATGCTTGTTTTTTTGCTTTCTTCCATTCATTAGCAAGGCAAAGTCCATTGCAGATGATGTGAATGACTCTTCATCCTGGAGGTTCCCTAAATCTTGCAGTGCTTCGGCATTTTCCATGAGGACTAATAGGCGGTCTTCTTTCCCATCCGGTACATGGAAGATGTACTGTCACAACCAGACAGTGCATGGACTGCGGGTAGGACGTTGCACACATCTTGACCAAGTGTTCGAGCTATTCATGGACCGGGATGTAGCGTTCTCTTGAAATGGCTTTTCCAGAATGTCCACAATGCATGAAGACCTCACTAGACAACATCCCTCGACTCCAGTAGTAAAGTAACACCACTAAGACATCAGTGTCATCACATCTCAAGATGATTCTTGAGTGATGGGTTGACAAGTTCACTGCATGCAATAGAAGGCGAGTGTCCGCTTCCTCTGGGTACACTTCAGATCATGGATGTCTGACACACCGTCTTCATTTATCTCTCTCACTAGTTCACCCTCTTTGAATCCTCCAGCTAAAATGACTGATTTCCCCGCAGGCAACAACTCACTACCATTTGTGCAAACATAATCAGAGATGAATGCTGCCGACTTCAGAAAGCATCGATAGTTGGGAACATTCCTGTTACCCTGTATCAGGATGGTACTCCCAGCATCTGAGGTTCCACGACGCTCCCTCTCTGACGACTTGATGCTAAGCTCCTGGTCATATCTATCAAACACTATAGTCACTACATCAACATCCATATCTCTATTGTTCAAAATCCTGATGAGTCTCTTCAGTACAAGCTTTCCAACATCATCGAAGGTTTTGAAATGGTTGTCATTTAGACCCTGGATCATGGCCATGCCATCAATGAGGTAGGCATCTGTGTTTACAGATGCTGGTGGAAGAACTACAATCTCGGGCCCATTCTCTTCAAGTTTGTCAGCAAGATCCGACTTCTTCGTCTTCCTCATTTTGCCATCATCATGAATCATGGACGTGGGTACCCCTGCTAACTCATACTGCAGATTCACGCATGTCGATTTCATGGTATTTTGACACTGCAAGCAACCTCCCCGAAACAGCACCTCTGTGTCAATCAACAGCTTCCTATCTTTGTCATTCTTGAGACATACTTTCATTGAAGCAAAAGTTGCAAGCGGTGTTTAATGGATTGCCTCCAGAAACTTGTAGACCTCTTACCATCTCTTTGACAAAATTCTCCATCATGGATTTCCCGTTTTCGGGCCTTCTGTCAACGACTTCTCTACTTTCTCAGTTGCGACTTGGCCAGTGGTAATGTGTCACCAGTTTAGCTGGAACTGAATCAAGGTCGAACGGATTCTGGCATTGATCAGAAATATACCCCTTTATCCTGGAAACATCATTTTTGGTCTTTGCTTTTTCGGCTGCACAAAGTTCTTCATGGCCCTCCTTGGACTTTGTAGTCTGTACATCGATACTTGAAGCACTGGGAATACTCGCCAGTCACATATCTAGTGATGAGCCAATGCAGCAGTGCACCTTTCCTCAGGGTGAAATTGACCACACCACCTCTGCTTTTTGCTTCACGGTTGATACTCTGTTCCAAGGCTTGGTCAGTCGGGACGCAGTGAAACTGTTTTCTGACCGTCTCACGACAAAACCACCGCTCATCAAGAAAGAACATATCCGGACAGTCTCTTCCAAATCCATCATTTCTGCAAGGTAGATTGGGGTATAGTGTGCATAATTGATTTTCCAGTAAGGAAGAAGAAATAGGGAATCACCTCCTCAACTGCTTCCAGGTGGAGTTCGAAATCTGCCTCACGATCAGCTCTGATAAGTTTCAAGAGGATGTCTCCAGTGCGCAAGAAGTTTAACCAGAAGCGGAAGGTGGACGATTGTTCTTTCCCAGTGGTTTTGAATGCCTCGATGGTTTCAAGGACAGACAGTGGACGGGATTTGATTTCCTCGCAGATGGCGGAACATGCCTCAGGTGACTTCACTCTGACAAACTTTTCATGAATTTTCTTGAATTTTTCATGTTTTTCATGTATGCCGCAAGTAAGGGATTAATACGCCATGTCAGCAGGAGATTTCACGAGTACAACATCATTTTTCTTTAAGCAGACATCCAAATGAACAAAAATGATAACTATTTTGTTTGATTCGAAAGTGTGAAGCTATCTCCATTTTTAGGGCCCTTTTTGGAACTCTGCCACTACACTGTATCAGTCTCACAAAATTTCTAACACCTTATGTTTGGAGCCTTAATCGAGTGGACCATGCTTCTTGGATCTCTAACAATACTCCAATTTATTTACTGTACATTTTACAAACTCAACAACAGTTTCACGATTTTCCATCTTTTGCCTCATAACAACTGAGCAGTTATTGTGGACCTCTCATTTTCACCTCTTAATGCCGGTCAATTGTTCTGCTGTCATCATTTGATCTCCAATTGAAATATTGGAGGAATGAGTTGGAAGACAGAGGGTGGGGGAAGGAGACAGCTTTGTGGATGTGAGGGGGGGGGGGTGACTTGAGAAGGGGAAGTGAGGGGAAATTTGAGGGAGAAGGGTGAGTGGGTGAATTGAGGGAGAAGGGTGTGGGGTGAGCTTTTGAGAAAGGTGAAGAGGAGGCTTGGAGGAGGAAGAGAGTATTGGTGGCTGATTTGAGTAACCACCAAGTATTAACTCAGGGGGGTGGACACTTATCCAACCAAGATATTCTAGTTTTGTATTTTAAATTAATTTTCTGAAATTTGAGGAATTTCTTTTTCACTTGGAAGTTGTGGGTTACGATGTGTAAATAAAGGTGGAAAACGTCTGATTTGATGCAATTTTATACCAGGTGAAAAGGTAAGAAAAGGTGAAATTTCTTGTGGGATTGTGTGATGGTCAGGTCACCGTGATGGATGGGGGAGGGGGTTTAAGGTTTGAAGTGGGGAGGGTTAGCATTCTCTTAAGCAGGGCTTAAATCCATGTTGTAAAAGGTCTTCTTCGAGGTCATTATTTAATTTTATAGGTGTGTATATGCATCAGGAAGATCAATGGTTTTGTGTCGTTTATTGTCGCATATATTTTCCGCACATCTTGCAGGTTTGTAAGTTGCATCGGCGTCCGTAACTGGTCGTGACTGGCTGTGTGACCTGCTCATGGTCACAATTTTAGTTTAAAATTTTTGTATCCACTGTCAAGGTTCATATGAGAGCTAACACACAGAAAGTACAACAGCGGGGCAGGAGACAAGGTGGGGGGGGGGGGATGAGGGAAGGACAAAATGGTGGGGAACAGAGACATGAGATCTGTGGAAGGGAGAGGATGGGGCAGAGTACATAGGGTAAACAAGATGGACAGTACAGCAACTTTCAGGATGGAAAGCAGGGAATTTGAAGGAGGTGGGTTTGGGGTTGAATAGCGGAGTAGAAAAGATCGTAGTTTTGGATGGGGAAGATAAGAGATGATGGTGAACAGCTGTTTTGAAAACCTAGAGGGAAGAGTGAGATTGAAGAGAGTGTGGGAATTTGTTCTAAAGGTGGGAGAAAGAGGAATGAAAGAGTGAAGGTGAGCAGTGATTCTTGATTTTGGTAGTTTTACCAGAAGGGTTTGATGGCGGACCTTGAGTGGCCTGTGGAAATATGGGGGGGGATATGTCTCAGACAGAGCAGGGCGGGGGTGGACGAGGCCAGAGAAGAGATGGTAGAAGACAGAACGACCACCGACCTGCTTGTGGTGAGAAAGTGAGAGACCCAAAGATTCAGCCTCATCACGGAGATGCCAGTGATCCTAAATGCCTTGATTCCACGCGTGAAGCCGAGAGAGGTGAGAGGCGGGAGCACCAGCACAGAGGGAGAGCAGTACTCCATCAGGCTGCACACGAAAGCTTTGTTTGTTTTCAAGAGCTCAGGTGTGCCAAGGAAGGACTTTGCACGACGGAAGATGCCTAGTCGGCGACTGGCTTTGGAGGCCAGTTTGGAAATGTGGCTTTCCAGGAAAGATCATGGCAGATATTGAGACCCAGAAGCTTGAATAAAAGGACTTCTTCAAGAGGATTGTTGAGAAAGTATTGGGGGTGGGGGGGGGCAGCGTTCCAGACGGTCCTTTCGGAGACATAGTGAGGGTGTGAGATTTGTCAATTGAAAAGACATGTTCCATGTGTTTCTTTTCAATTTTCCACACATCATTTCGATTATGCTTTCCATGAAGTCACAAATGGCATAAAGAGTTTACATATTCTTCAGTGGAATATTTTATGACAATATAACAATTTGCCCTTTTGCTTTGAAGAACGGGAATAAAGTGGATGTGGGTGGCAGTATTATATAGGAACGATTTTAAGTGGGGCAGTATACAATTTCAACCATAACTTTAGGTGGCACATTACCTAGTGTTTCAAAATGATGCAAAAACTGTGTGTGTGTGTGTGTGTGTGTGTGTGTGTGTGTGTGTGTGTGTGTGTGTGTGTGTGTGTGTGGTGTGTGGTGTGTTGTTCACCGGAATATTGTGAGAATTTCCAGATCAAAATATTAATGACGGCATATCGTGGGATCCTCACTACTTTTTTTTTTTCTTGTTGGACCACCAATTTTCCACCATTTTTTTCTTTTCATTGGAATTACCCACAACATGAGCGCAGAGGGTGACACCAGTCACAACAAAGCGCAATCAGACCTGCCAGGCAGATCATCAGCATGGGCGGCGTGTCAGGACAAAAGAAGAAAGTGAGGTTATCTGAGCAATAACTGTAGAGCCTGTGTAGTGGCACCATGCACATAAGAGGCAAAAAGAACTGAAGACAGACGACGGCATCAGCAGCGTCAAGCGGGAATGAGCCAAGAACAGCTTGATGCCTTAGAGTGGAAAGCAGAGAAAGGGGACAGCACCACCAAGGGGAAATGAGCCAAGAACAGGTTGATGCCACAAGAGTGGAAAAGATTAGGGAATAGCACTGCCGAGAGGAAATGAGCCAAGAACGACTTCAGGACATTTGAGCTAAACAGAGAGGGTGCCAATGTCAGAGAGGATGTATTATTAGTTGGTGATATATATATACAAGACAGGCACCTGTGATGGGTGGGGAGGTTGTTTGAAAGCTTGGGTGGGCAGCATTGATACCTTAGGGTTGAGAGGGGTAGGTGAGGACTTGGTTTTGGGAGGTGGACGTTGAGGACTTGGGTTTGTGAGAGGGATGCAGGGGGGAGTTAAAGTCACATTTTGCAATTCCATGGAATTTCCACGGGTCCCTGCTAATGTGTGTATGTTTATATATATATATATATATATATATATATATATATATATATATATATATATATATATATATATATATATATATATATAATATGTATATATATGCTTGTGAAGTAGAAAATGTGCTGAAAGGCTTGTTTGCCAAATAAACTGTGGTTTTCCTTATTGTTTAACAAAGCTTTATCTTTCCTTGTTCCAGTAATGTAGCTGACTACTAATGTTTGTAAAATTTTGGTAAAGCATGAAATGGTATTATTTTTACAATGGATGTTTTGGTTTTGTGCTGTACTCTTTGTTTGGTGTTGTGTGTGTTGTGTGTGTGTGTGTGTGTGTGTGTGTGTATGTGTGTGTGTGTGTGTGTGTGTGTGTGTGTGTTGTGTGTGTGTGTGTGTTGTGTGCGCGCGTGCTCGTTTATGGTTATGTGTTGTTGTTGTAATCTCCATTTGTGGGTTTCAGAAGGTGGAATGGAGTCCTCTCAGTACTCAAAGTATCCACCTCCACTTTTGGGTAAAAGATCACGATTCATGGACCAAGTTGTGAAGTTTTGTTGTTCTCATATTTTTGTTCTGAGGGTTCTTTTCAGAATAGTCATTAATCCCCATACAGCCCACAATTGTAGTTTCTCTTTTTTTTGATAATATTCACTGGGATTTGTTTTTAAGATCTCGGTGAGGTTTTTCTTTCTCGCTCCCGTTCTTCTTTATCACTTCATTATCACTTTTTCTCCATGCTCCCTTTTCTACATTCATTCTCGTTTCTGAGTGATTATACTAGTACATGAATAACCCAAATAAGTGCATGACAATCAAAGGCCTTGTTTATAAAATCATAGGATTATCATCACAATCATCACAATGTTTTGTCGAGCGTGAAACCTGAAAGTTGAGCATATTTACTTGTGCACCATAGAACCATGTTGTTCCACTCATCATTTCCCCGTGTGCATGCTTTTTTGGAAAGCTAAACGGCATCATTGGTTTTTCATTGGCTCATTTCAATAACGTGATTTATGAGCAACATCATGGTGCAGCTCATTACATTGCTTGCTAACACTCAACATTTTAATTTGCACAACACAGGTATTTGATGGGGCATGTTAGTTTCTTACGACTGCAATACTAAGCCATAATTTTCATGATCGGTCATGGTTGTCCTTTTGTTTTTATGCGTCTGAAACCGGAGGCATTGTTTTTGGGTTGTCCTTCCATCCATCTGTTATTGTTTTCTTTGGGGGGTTTTTTTTTAACCACCCAATTGTGGTTAAATTTTCAGACAAATTCAGACAAATTGGCCTAAGTATCGACTGTGATACAAAGATAAATCCAAAATAGCTCGTTAGAATCCGAATTGCGTTATTCCTCAAATCAAGTCTGAAATAACGTCATCAATAAAGTCGAGTCAAGCCTCGAGCAATCAGTTTTCAAGCCATTTTATAGAAAGGTGAAATTTTACATTGATTAACTTGTGAAGAGTCTGAAATACCTAAACTTTGGTGCTATTTCACAAGGGTGGCGTGAAGGTCCCATGGTCAAGGATGTAGAAGCCTCACTGACTCATTTATGCTTATTCTTCCTTTTTTGAAAAACATTAATTTGGGCTGATTATCTGATTGTAACGATTGCTGATAAAGTGAAAGAAAGATATGAAATCAAAATAAATGGGTGTTTATCGATCAATACTAGATGTAGCCATTTAATATTCAGATGATTAAGGGAACAACCCTCACAATACAGCTTATGTTTGCAGGTCCATTCAAAGTCCAAGTAAAAACACAATGATTTCTGCCATACACCATCCATCCCATACATCCACTGGAATGAGCCTTTTGTGCTTTGCTGCACGGATATTTGACTCACATTTTCACACAGTTGATTCATTCATCTGGTAATGGCAGCCCACAGATGCCTCACTTTCACTTCTTGCCAATGTATCGAACAACTCAATTTCTTCGCACAATGTCATAACCTTTCTCTGCCTTTTGGCACGATTAATATTAATCATCATTTTACGTTTTGGCACCATTATTAACTGTTGTGTGTATACTAGATTGTGTATATCTAGTATTACAGGATCTCTGTATGTCATTTCCTGTTTGATGACAATTCATTGTTAAATTTCGCTTTATTCCTGTATGCTGGTTTCATTACTGCAATTAACGGTGTGTGAGAAACAACAAAAGGCTCGTAATGGGAGGTATTCGTACACGTGGATGTATGCAGTTTGGGCCCCATTATTAAGAGGAAACTTGCACCAAGTACCTGAAAAGATGGGCATGGGTAAGTATATGTACTTCCAACAGTGCTCTGTACAGGACCAGAAAAAGATATGGCTTACAAATGAAAAGACTTACCACATGTGTGAAATGTATGCACATCACCAAGTACCACCTTAACAAATACTCCAGGGATGGAAAGACCCAAACATTATGTAGAGCGTTTAGAAACGAAGACAAACAAGGCGAGGTGCAATGGTGTGAAATAGTTGAAACAGAATGAGCGACACCTTTTCCTGAATGAAATGTGCAGAGGTCAAACTGACCGAGTCGGATTCGGCTACAGGCAACCCCAAACGCTGATAAGAGACATGACCAGAGGAGAACACAGGAAATGCATTACTAATTTGGTAAAGGATATTGATGAGGAAGATATGCTGGTCTACCTTTATGGATGTGCTAGACAAGGACAGTGGTTGAGATGGGATTCTGCCATACAGACCGAGACGTCATGGAAGAAACTTCTCTATGTATGGACACCGGAACTGCTGTCATTGCACATCAACGCTATCCATGACCAACTCCCTTCGCCAGCTAATCTAAGGTTGTGGGGCAAAACCAACCTTGGACTGTGTCAACTGTGTCATCTCCACTGCACACTGCTCCGCATCTTAAATGGTTGAAGCTACTCGCTCAAAAATAAAAGCTACAACTGGCGCCACGACCAAACCTTAAGAGCGATTGCATCAGGTCTGGCTTTTTATTTCAAAGATGCAAATAAGAAGACCAGTATTGTATCAAAGCCAACCTCCATTCCCACCAATGCATTCTGTACAGTTGATGGTACATCCTCCAGGAACCCAGCCTTGCCACATCCACAGGTAGAAACACAGGACATCCTACAGAAGGCGAATGATTGGATTTTTCTGATGGATGAAGACCATAAGCCAATAGTATTCCCCCCACAAATCATGGAAACTGCCAAATGGCCTGATATCACCATCTTCTTGGTAGCAACTAAAAATGTCATCATTATTGAATTGACAGTCCCAACGGAGGAGAACCTGTCCAATGCATGTGCCAGAAAGAAATGCAAATATGAAGACCTAATAGCCGATTGTGAACATAGAGGATGGTCTGTAA
>CM068956.1:85956184-85969000 GCA_035128595.1 Eptatretus atami | reverse complement strand
TTATACTTTCTCCAACGGATTGATAACAGAACCACAGGATATGTTTGATTTTATTTGTAGTGTGATTCTTTTGGTTCTCTTAGTAGAAGCAGAATGTTATCTTTTCAGATCCATATCAAATTGTATCAGCGCTATTATATATCACATGGTGATGATGATAGATTGTTTATAATCTTCAAAATAAATTTTTCACCAGGTTTAGTGTTATGTATCAGTGTTTTGATACTACATATTTTGATGTTTTCTATCGTATTTGTAAGAAAATGATTAAGAACCATCGCTTACAGATATTTTGTTTGATGTTCTGATACTGAGAAGGATTAATTCTTGATAATTATTGTCTGTATTAATGTGGAATCTTTAACACTACATATTAAAGTCAAGTACATTGTGCCTTCTTCTTTTTATATTGTCTGTTGATTTTTATATGTTGAACTTTGTGTTATCCCTTATCCCTATTAATTAATGAAAGATTTTTCTTTTTTCTAAATTTAGGAATATTTAGTGATTAGGGATTTATCTTTTAATTCCAAGGTATTCTCATATTCATATTTGTTTTTACTCTTTCTGATACAATTTGGTGAGTGTGGCTAGACGACGAGCGAGATAACATTTTCTGTTTATATAAGAACTGCTTCTTAGTTTTGTTTATTTTTGGTATTTCAATAGAAGAGCTTAGGAGTTTGTTTAGCTGTGTATTCTAAAAAGTGATTTTTAAAATTTAATGCCACTTCTACCACTGTTATAACTTCCTCGCTTGTTGTGTCTTCATAACCCCCTAGTCAAAATCCTTGAATGTTTATAATTGAAATCTGTTCTATTAGTGTTTGTTCTTCCTGTTGTCTTTCATATTCATTAACTCCCATATAACTTTAGTTTTCATCTTTAATGTCCTTTCTCTTTTTAACTTTTTCACCATCAGGTTCCCACATTCAATTTCAGCTATTGATGGATGGCGGTTCTCCATTGAAAATCCTATTTTTTATGCCTTTAATGCCCATCAGTAGTGTTTTAATATATTGAGTTCCTTTATTAACTCCATTTTTGTTGTTTTCTGTGATTGAGTGATTAACTCTCTTCAAACTCTTTGCGTTCAACAATGTTTTCTTTCCAACTAAGAGGAATATTGATAAGTTTTAATGTTGGTGTTTGTTGTTCGGAATGGGTTGGTTTCTTATAAGTTTATTTCTGATACAAGCATCGCAGTAGAGTACGTCTTGTATTCACCTATTGTATAATAAATGACCTAAATTTTTGTGAATTATGTTTCTTTCGGTGGAATCGTGTTAAACATTTTATCTCCAACTTTTTTACTTATAAATACAATGTTTCAAGACACAAAAGACAAGTGTTCAATCAATTCTTCTTGTTGTAAAAACTTGAGAAATGAAATATTGTCAGGATGTAAATTGGAACAAAGATAATATACAGCTATTGGATTTAAAAACCATTATGTATAATATGAGTTCTTCATTTCTTCGTGAAGGGTTTTAGTTTACTAAGGAATCAATAAAAAGTTCTCTAACAAATCTCCTCTCCTTTGGAATATTTCAAACTAGAAAAGCATTAAACAAGAAAAAGTATCAAAAAAAAACCTTATGCGATTGAAGCTTTAAAGAAGATAGCCATCTGTAATATGCAGGGGAAATTTGTAGTTTTTTCAAAACCCGAAGATTGTAAATCCTGATTGAATAAAGATCGATGTTACTATATCAGGTTGAAATGACCTTTGTTCGTAGAGTAAGATCTTTAAAATTCCTTATATTAAAAGTTTGTGTTTGAAGTCTGGTGGTGGGTAATGAAAAAGTATTGTTTATGTACGATGGTAATATTATCTAATATGAGTCAATATGCAACTGAAAGTATAGATGAAGTTTTAGTTTAAGTAATTGTTACTTTATAAATATGCTAGACTTCCCTGATTCTCCATATTGACAATGTTGAAGAATTGTTCCTGCGTGTGGAGAGGGGATAACCACAGAGTCAAAAGCCTGATAAACATGTCTTCTGTGATTATCTTCTAATTGAATGATTATGATAGATAAATTTGAAAGGACTAATTCTTTAGATTACCAAAAATGAATTACTGTTACGAAGATTGATTAGAGAACACTGAATGTAAAGTATGAGGGTGTAACACAACTTTCCTTACAAGGAAAAAAACTGAACGCATTAGAGAAAGGTTCAAAGGATGTTGTTATCTAATTATTCGATGGATGTGCTTTTCAGAGGAAAATTCAACACAAGATTTGTAATAAATAAGATATCTGAATAACTGCTTGAACTTTAGGAAAATTATAGAGTTTTCCTAAAAAGCCAAACAATAAGTTAATAGCCTTCTCTCAATATATAAATGAATTTTTTTACCCATTTGGGAAAAACTAAGATTTAAGAATTAACAATTCATGAAAAATCTTCCAATTATTAAGTGTCGGTCATAGTTGGTTCAAGCGGATGTGGAAAACCTGCTTAGCTTTCGTGAAGATGCTCCTGGACTCCCAACCTTTTAGATTATGATAATCTATATATTTTCACAAAGCGAGTTTCTCAACAGAGTATTCACACTCACTCTCATGCAAGTTCTCATGCGTGTGGCTTCAAAAGAAAGATATTAATCGGGTTTTTATTTAACTTCAAAAAAACCTAAATGATGAAACATTGAACGAATATATTCAACTTTGTTGCTGATACACAGGAGATGTGCTAAATAAGAAATCAAAACTTTGATAACTTGTTATCTTAGTGATAATACGGATGATATTCCGTTCGCCCAAAGATGGATAAATCTGAAAGAACCTCCGTTATCTTTGATTGATTGTGATAATGAGAGAAACCAAAACGTAAGGACCAAGCTTACTACAACAGGAGAGGAGACCTGTTAGTCTTGTAATTGTATTTATTCTTAGTCAATTCATACTCTTCAACCTCTCTCGTCGTTCCATCAGAAACCAATGCTACTCCTGTTCTTTGCTATTCAAGTTTTAAATTCAATAGATATTGTTGCGGATTCGCGCCCGCCGGCGTGCGTCGCGGCCAACGTGACTCGAATCGCGCACGTCGCCCACCGGACGGACATTCCTGTCGTGAGCCTCCTGGAACATCGCCGGGAGCAGTCACGGGTGGGTGTTCACCTCGCACAATCGTGCCCAGATGGCCGCACCCGCGTCAGGATAGGGTGTCTGCTTCACAATCGACCTAGCCTAAAGTACCCAGCGCGGATTGTACGATCCGGGCGATCGTACCTCGCCGCAGACGACTCCGGGACACGACCGTTGGAGGGCCCGTTCTGGTGCTAGTCGGGATAACCGAGCGGTTTATCGATCGAAGCCGCGGATTCAGATAATTACAGGGTGATTGCAACCACTACGACCTTTACGTTTGAGCACGATGGAAAGAAGTCTCAACCCAAAAGGAAGACGCAGCGAACGGGAACAGTTCACCAAGCACGTTTATTCACATCGACAAGACCAAGCACGAGAGGACTATACAGCCTCCAAAACAGAATGCATCTATCAAACCAAATGCACAAAAGGAAAACAAGAGCAGTCTACACCCGACTCTCGCGCACACACGGGCAACATGATCTGCAGTTCTATTTAAAGACACGCGCCAAAGACCTACACAAACCCGAAAAGAAAAGGTGACTTCCCTTTGGGCCGTCGAGTCCCTCCGTCTGACGCTCGTTCGACGGTCCGCTGCTGGCGCGATTCACTGCCCTGGACGTGGTAGGCGAGTCTCTCGGCGTATGCCTCGGCTCGCACGTGTTGCGCTTCGACGCCACGGACCGGAAGTTTCGGCGCTATTCCGTGCGTAGCAGGGGGGGGGAACGATGGTGCCTGAGTTCGGAGAGGGGATGGCGACGCGCCCTTCTGCCACGGCTGGGGTCTTGAACTCCCCACAAAGACAGGCCAGCGCCTCCAGGACGAGCGAGCGGAACGGGCAGCGAGCAGAGCAACCACGAGCAAAGAGGCATTCCACCAAACTGCTTCGCCCGTCTCCGACATGTTATATTCCGGAAGCTTCGCACCTGCCGCTCCCCTGTTCTTGCCTCCACCCCCTTTGAGGTGCTTGAGAAAGCTCTCGAAGCAGGGCGTCCTCCTGCCCTGGCCGCGTCACAACGCGCATCCACCATCGGGCGCCAGGCATGCCCCCACCCGCTCTCCTTCCCTCACACCAAGCGCGGAGCAGAATCGCGCGAAAAGCCATCACCGAAGCCGCTCTTAGTTGGCTTTTTGTTATAAATAAAAAAATAGAAAAGAGAACGGACTGACAAAGCGTCGCCAGCCGAATGAATCACATTAATACCCTCCTAACAACGGTTTGGGCCTAATACAGTACTAGAGATACCTCACCTACGGGACCTGAATGGTGTATGCAATTCTACAGCCGTAACACTACCCCCTCCCTCTTTTACGACTTCCCGAGTCGTCAAATTCTCGTGTGCATCATGTGTAGTTCCCCTAGTACGTTTACCTTCGGATCCTGAGGTGCGAATTCATGGTATTCGTGTCCCCAAAATAAATAACCTGGGCTGAGTAACTAATAAACAAACTCATCAGGCGACTTAAATAAATTGCCGGGCTAGACCAACCATGCCGGGGGGCTGCATCATATATACACAACAACTTAACCTTAATAAAATTTACACTAACCCATGGTCCAGGATCACATGGACTCGCAAAGAAGATACAGTAGCAGGAGCCAGGCTGCTGCCATTGCCAGTCTCTGGCTCAAGCCAATGCAGTGCAGGGACGTGGCCAGCTGCTCACACGCCAGTCCTAGGCCTCCCACTCTTAACATGGTCTAGCGCACGAACAATGGCTATGGCGGACACAAATGCATCTCCGTTGGCCGGCGGCTGGCCTACAGGGCAGTCCCTGCAGCTTGAAACTGATTGCTTGTTGATCCCTGGCGCACATGGCAATGGAACCTGGGGGGGGCAAATTCAAAAACAGAACCGGGGGGCAACTGATGATGTGGCGTGGGCATGGCATGGCAAAGGCAGTCAGGCAAGGCATGACACCCCTGCAGCAAACAAGCCGGCAGATGAATCGCCGGCACAGGCCCTTGAGCACGCAGCTGCAGACAATCCGGCCGAGCAACAGGCCTTCGCAGTCAAAACAACAGTGCTTGGACGATCCGGCCGGCACAGGCTTGCTCAAGTACACAGCTGCTGACGGACCGGGCCGGCACAGCCTTGCAGTAACACAGCTTGCTGACGACTGCCGGCGAGGATACAGGCCTGTGCGCAAAACGAACAGCTGCCGATGAAGTTGGCCGGCCTTGTATCGGAGGCGTGCGGTGGTCTGGCCACTTTCGGAGAGGCAGCTCGGCCCTACCTTAATCGTCTCCCTTCCCACTATCGCTTTGCCTGTCACTGTACCTTAGCCCACTCCCTATATTTGTCTAAAAACCCAATTTTAGCCCCAATTTTTTATTTTTTTTATTTTTTCCATACCTGCCCACTATATTCGTTCCCTAACCCCCTTTATCGGCCTTGTTCCGCTACCTTATTTCTTGTCACCTTGCTATCCCAACCCCTACGTTCCCTTCCTGGAGGGAATAAGGGAGAGGCTAGCGTCTTTGTGCCAGAAGGCCCAACGAAGCCTCAGGATGCCTCCCCAGATTCAGCGATCTTAACCCAAGTGGGTTCCAGCGGCCCAAAACGTGAGCGAGGATGGCATGGTGCGGAGGGGTACCTTCCTTAATCTTACCCTAACCTTACTGTTACTCCCCCGGCGTTCCAACAAGCGCTCTCGCTTTAAGTCTATTGTTCATAACAACCCAGATTCCCGTCGCCTGGTTGGTGTCGCTTACAATTTCGGGCCCTCGCCCCCCAATTTTCCTCCGTGGCCCTCCACGTGCTCATGGCGGACGCGTGGCTCCCTGGCAGGCACACCCTCTCTGCCGATTCTCCCGTGCACCCCCGGGCACTACCACTGCCTCCAGGAGCCTACCAGCGTCCCTAAACACCAGGAGGTCTTCTGCGACTCCCCTGAAACGCTCACGTGGCAGGGTGCCTTCCCGGCCCGCTTTCGTGGGTCACCCGTTGCCCAAACACTGCCCACGCGGCTAACGGCACCCCGGGCCCCCGATCATGGGGCACACCCGTTGCCCGACTTTACGCTATCCCGGCCCCCCCAATGGGCCACTTGGTCCTACCACGGCCGCTAGCCCGGTGGCGGGGTACCCACTCAGCGGGACGTTTACTCACCTGCGCAGCCACGCTCCCAGCCCGTGGCAAACAGGGCTCCTGCACCCCTCAAAAGGTTCGAGCTTTCCAATTCCCCACATACAAACAAAACGATCTCCATTTTGTCAATCTTCTAACCCACTACACACCACTTTACACTGACCCGGTGCCCCTTGGGCGGGAGGTCACTCCGTCTCGCCACCCCATTCCCTCACTCGCACCATGCATTGCCACCGATTCCCGTGCCATCACACAGACCCGCTGGGCCGCGATCTCACTCAAAACCGTTTCCATCAACTCCAACCAACTCTTCAAACCACACATCGCCTGGAAGCTCTTCCATCCTGCTCACTACTTCCCCTAAACTAACTCGTGTCCACGTTCCCTTACATCACCGCACGTTCCTTTTTAATCTACGTTTAGCTAAGGTACCATCCCACACAATTCACGCTGTCCTGTTCTCCAAAAATGTCATTTTGTCCCATCCTACAATCTGAAACTAAAATCCTCTAACTAATCCCATCCATAAGGGACATCCATGAGGACTCCCTGCCCCATGAGTCGTTCTAACCTAACACCTAACCCATCCCCCCTAAACTGATGCCTCCTGGCCCAGGGCAAGGTTTCTTCCAACCCTTACCCGGGAATCCTGGGTGTCACCGGCAAGCGAGGCTTAGCTTTTGTTAATTTTTTTCCCAATTTACGCGCAGCACAGCGCGGAAACTCCACAGCTCGCGACACTTTGCACTCCTCGCCCAGTTGACGTCATCAGCTGCACGCTTGTACCTGTCCCTCTTGGACGGGTCCCCATCGGCAAGGGGATTCACCTCCTGCCGGATGTCCAACCCCACGTCAGCCGATGACGTCACCGTGTGCGCACAAAGCAACCAGCCTCGCACTCCGAGTGCGTTCCCCCGGCGAAACACATGGCTCGGCCCGTTGGCAGCTTTAACACAAGCTCGCTGTATGGAGAACCGTCCGGTGCCAGATCCGTCTACCTGCGCTAACATTTGATCCAGTCCGCGAGGATCGGGCAGACACCGCTGGCTTTCCGGACTGGGCTTCATCTCCCGCAAGGGAGCGAGCACGTAGCGGACCTCGTGCGGTGCACAGCGTACGGAGCTCGGGCGCTCGCCGACTTGGGTGAAGCCCGGGGGGCGGGTGGTCCCCATCCAACTACGGGCCAGCTAACCCGCTTTGTGCCCTTTGTCGCGTTGGTCGTTGTCGCCATTCCACCCACGACAACCTGCGTGTATCACTACACTCACACACCACTGGACATTGACACTGCACAACGGGAGACGCGGGGGGGCTGGTGCTGATGCGAGATTGTTTCGCACATAGCCGCTACGTCATTCTCCCTTACGTAGGCCGTCTCGTCACACACAGTCTCTCTCCGCTCGGGCCGTTTCACGCGACGATGCCACCGGCTGATCTCCCTTGCAACGTGGCTTCCTTCACACAACGGGGCCGATTCACCTGCGACGCCGGGGGTTGGTTTGTGGCCGAGCGAATGCGGTGTGCCTCATCCACCCACACGGCGGGTGCTGGGAGGCAAGCCTTATGGCACCTTCCACGCACACCAATGTCTCACACACGGGTCGCTCCGAACAGCCACGGGGTCGCAACTCACAGCCTGCACACCTACACGGGACAACCACACTGGGGGCATTTGTGCACATAGGTTTCCGGGCTGGGCCGTCTCTTACCCCCCAGCTCTCGCGTTGCACCGCGCCCAGCACACCTTCCTTTCGAACTCGCGAATAGCGACGACCCGATCACCTGGTCGTGATTTCTACGCTTCAAGGGGGCATTAAGCTCCTCCCTCGTATCCTGAGAGCGAGGGCCACCAAACTGCTCGACGAGTCCCAATGTGCAGCTCGCGCCCATTCTCCTCGACTACCTCCGTGTGTGTATGTGTTGCGTCTCTTCCCGATCAATTAGCCCTCTATCTCCGTGTCTCTGCTCAACTTCAAGTCACCTTTTGCACCGATTACCTCCTTTTCCACATTGCTCCCTTGTCTCCACTATTTTTATTTCCTTTGTCGTCACCTCGTTTCTCGTCTCACACGTTTCGGTCACCCCAATTAGTTTTTCCCCTCTCGGTCACCGTCACTTTTTCCGTCACTACCCTCGCCCAACACGTCCCCTGAATTAATTTGCCCTCACCCACCTCCATTGCGGGCCTGGCAACCGTTGCACCCCCTCCCAGCTCGTTCGTCCCCACACGTGGCGTCGCCATGTTCGGTGGGGCAAGTTATTGTAATCCTGGTACCCAGAATGTATACAGGTACCCGTTCACCGCTTTTATAATGTGAAAGTAAATGCCCCATCCCGTAATTATGTGTTATATTTCCAATCTTGTTTTCCTCACAGATACACTCATCCCGTATTCTATCCTGTATGAAACAGTTCACAGTAGTGAACTTCCTGATGGATATAACTGTCCCATCATAAAAGAAGTCCTACGATTGATACACTGGTCGGCCTGGCCCCCTCTCCCCGCCGCTTATCCCTCTACATAACGACTTTACTCTGTGTATGTTTTTTACCTGACACAGTTGGAACGGAATTAAAGCACCATTTTTGGTTCCATATATAGAAGCTATTAATAACCATTTGGGGTTGCAAGTATCGCCTGATGAAAAATCTTGCATGTGTGTTCGTTTTTTTCCTCCTATCATCTATATAGCACCCCACCCAACTCAAGTTCACAGTGATTCAAATACTCGAATTATTCCTGCGCGATATTGAGCATGACAGATCCATACACCCTGCCCCTGTAAATACGTCCATTAGATCAAGCTCTGTTTTGAGGAAGAACCCACAATCCTAAAGGAATGATCAATTTGTGAAAACAACTTGTAGGGTTATTTTAAATTTAATCGTCTGAGTTGTTGCAAGATATGATTTTGAAATTGTCTATTAGAAATTATTGTGTGTTCATTGCCCCCTTTTCTCTTCATAAGACCGCGCATCTTCTGGAAGATAAACTTTGAGAACAACTCTTCATATGCTGCCGGGGTGCAAGTACTTCGTTATCATCATATGGTATCCATTTCCCGGATTAGTAACTAAACCTTCGCATTTTTACAAGCTCTTATCATTCAAACTATCCTAGGTATGTTACTAGGATTTCGCTCCATCGGTACAATAAAACATGAATGCGTCCAATTCTCTTGTTGGGCTCAAGTTCTAGTAGGGCCCACAATCCGGAATAAGATGTGTCGCGTCGCTGGTTCGGAATTAAAACTGCAAGCGATTGGTGCTTCCTCATCTTTATAGTGAAAGATAAATGTCTTTATATGGAGGCATTTATTTAATTATTTTCATAGTTTCAATTCCAACTGGCTGAAATGGCTGATCGCCTCATTAAAAAATGTATTTCCACCTCCTTACTACCTAAACAACAATAACAGTCGATTAACGAAATTTGCGATGGTCATTTGGAAGAAAAACTAATACGTGAACCAAGGATACTTAAATAGCCTGGAATCTGTTTTGCTCCTCTCATTCTTCTCCTACTTTTACAGAAATAACTACCCTATAGATTAAGAGTGTTCAATAGCAGATCAATATACTACTTTATCATTCATATTTTTCATATCCAATGGTTTATCAAGTAGACTTTGATTCATTCCCTTTCACATTGAGATCCTGTCTTTCTCATCGTGTTTTGTGAGAAGAAACATTAATCCGGAGTTCATCTATAACCAGGGGGTTGAAGCAGAACCCCAAAGAACTTTAAATTATGAATTAAAATATTCAAAGACCATTCTTCTTGAACAAGAAATGAATATATGCTGGGTTGTTCGTTATGGAGTGAGTCCACGTAGCTTTGGTTTTAATCCGCTGAAGTATGTCACTCTTCTATAAGAGAGACTTTCACAATACTATACCCACGAGGTGCGATTAAGTCCTCATTCGTTGAAGGTAGAACCCTTCATCTCATACTTCGCTAATTCTCGCTAATGGCTCTATATTCTTTCTCCGTCATTTGATCAGAATCTTTTAACATTTGAAGTTTGTCTAGAGGAGTATAGCTACTGGAACTGTGAATACATCTTCATTATTTTTATCTTGGGAATTGTTATTAAAAGCTGATTAAAAAAATTTCTCTTGTGTCTTTCAAATGCTCTTCGCCCGTAGTTTCTGTCTGCGTTCTCACTTCTTTCCCATGTCGTACCCTGTGTTTTTACATCACTTTGATCATTCCTTGACTATTCCCTTAATTCCTTACTTGCCTCTTTCCTTCGCCACCATCCCATTCTATCTTTATTGGAAAATTCATTAATATATCTCATACTTGTTTCATCAGACCAATTATTCTGAGTAATCTGTCACGGTCGTGTCAGCGTTGCTGTAATCGCTCCAGAACTCTCCTCTTATTGAACTGCATAATGTGAACAATTCTCTCCAAAACTTGTTTATATGTCTCGGCGTGGAACTTCGCACTGTACACCGATCTACAGGTTCCCGTAGGCTGAGGTATCCTCTTAAGTACCACATGTCGTAGTTAGCCCCAAAGCACCGTTGTTAGAGGAATTATGTGATCCATTCGGGGATCGACGCTTGCTGAGTTCAGTCGTTCTTGGCCGCTTTTCGTATCTTTGGTTATTTCAAACCAAAAACCGAAACAAAGACATGGGCTCGGCTGGCGTTTTCCCGCGTAACCTCCCGCCGATTCTCTTCCGCTTGCTGTGTGAGGGAGGAGATTTACGCCGGGTCGTGGGGGCAGCTGGCGCCGCGATTTGGTGGATGCGGGCGGTGGGGACGCGGCTCGGAGAGAGGAGCGCCAACTCTTCGATTGGCACCATGTCATTGAAGCGCCTGAAGGGGGTGAGCAGAGCAGAAAGGGGCGGAGGCGCCCAGGCAAGCCCCTGGAATCTCCGGGAAGTAACAGCTCAAAGACAGGCGAAGCAGTGGTCGATGCTCTTGTCTTCGTGTTGCTCTGTGCTCGCTCCGTCCCTCTGACCGGCTCGGCCAGTTTCTGCGAGGCCGCCTGGCACGGCGTCCTTTGTGGGGCAGTTACGCAAGACCCCACACACAGCCGCTGGCGGAAGGAGCGTGCCGCCATTCCTCCCGCCTCGGCATCCACGTCCCCTCCCCTCTATCCGCGCTGGATGCGCGCCGACAACCCTCGGTCCGAATCGGCGATCGACAGCGTCCAAACACGGCAGGGGCGTGAGGCACGCAGAAGAGCGACTTCGCCGTACCCACGAGGGACGGAGTCGCGGCCCAGGCGAGACACGTCAGACGGACTCGGAGAGGGACTCGACGGCCCAAGGGAAGTCCATCTTCTTTCTCTTTTCGGGGTTTTTGTATGGCCTTGTGGCGCCCGTGTCTGAAAGGTAGAATTTGTATACAGTGCGTTTCCGTGGTGTGCGCGTAAAGTCGGCTAGTAGATCTGATCTGCTGGCGTACGTTGGTTCTTGTGTTTGTTTTGCATTTGCCTTTCATGTGCATTCTGTTTGGGCTGTATATGGTTGTGCTTTGTTCAATGCATGTGCTGTGTGAATGAGACTCTTGTCGTGAACTTGGTCCCACATTGGCCCTTTTGTGACTCTCCATCTGCTGTCACGTAAAGGTTCGTGTAGTGGGCCCCTTAAACCCACGATAATTAACTCGCAACCGTTGAGGCGTGATCACACCGCTCGGGTTATCGCCGACCTACAGCCACGGATAGGGCCCGCTAACGTCGTGTTCGGCAGTCCGGCCCTGCGGCGAGGCTAACGACGCCCGGTCGACCACCGCGCACGTCTTAGGTAGACATCGAACGCTTTGGCGAGCAACCCTAAATCCCCCGCTGCGCGGCCGTGCCGCAATTGGCCACCGGTCGGGATGGGGTTACCCACCCGTGACTAGCCCCCTGCCTTTGGTTCCGAGAGCGTCACGGAACGAGAATTGTCCGTCCGAGTGGGCGAGTAGCCAGGATTCGAGCACGGCGTCCCGTCCGCGGACCCGCCGGCGGGCGGAATTCGGCAACATCTGGTGTCAGAGAGCGGGAAACGAACTCCTCGGTCTAAGCTAAATTCACGGAACGTCCAGGGGTGAGAGGCCGACCCCGATTCCCCTGCCAAATACGAGCAATTTAAAATTAACCGCCGTTAAGCGGAATAAGAGATGGCAGTCGCTCAAGGCGACGGCGAGCCGGGGGTAATAGAAATGGACTGCTAGAATGTTAGGAATCCATGGCTCAGGATGGAAACCCCGAGCAGGATACATTGGTGTGGGCAGGTAACAGTCCCCCCCCAAACGAACCCAGAGCCCGAAACTGGGTAGGCCGGTCGGCCTGGCCGACGGTGATGACCAGCGAGGCATCCTCTCCCCTCTCTAGGCTTTGCCCACAACCCCCCCGATCCTGGGCCGAACCGGCCACCGAGTGCGCCCGACATGCCAGTATGCTCCAGCTGGCGGCACTGAAGTGAAGATGATGGAAATGCCCAAAATGGAACCAACATAACAAATGAAGATGAAAACGAAAATGGATGAAATACGCAAAATGAAGCGAAATGAATGGAAAATGGATACAAAACAAAACATATAAGAATGCGGGTGAGAATGAGCAATGGGCCGAGCCTGCAAAAGGCGGGCATCGATAGGCAAACACAGGGGAGTGCGTA
>CM068956.1:85882549-85899854 GCA_035128595.1 Eptatretus atami | reverse complement strand
TGTAGGATGATTTTGGAGGTGAGGTTGAGGAAGAGAGGTCCTGAACCAAGGACCGGGTGGTGGAAGCTGAAGGAGGAAGACTGTTGCGTGGAATTTAAGGAGGAGGCGAGACAGGTGTTGGATGGTGCTTCTCTCAATGCTCGTTTACCCCACACCTCGCTGAGCCCACACAATATTTGTTTCATAAGCCACGCCCACTTTCCTACGCCACTTCCCACTTTAATAATAAATATGAGGTGGTGTGTCTGGTCGTGGAATCGTTTCGGTAAATAACATGAATAATTGAAGGTGGTGGTGTGGATGTGCGAAATGCGTTTACGGAAAATAAATAAATAATTGGAGCGGGATTGTGGGTCGTGTAATCGTTTTCGGTAATAATATAATAATTGGAGGTGGTGTGTGGGTCGTGGAATCGTTTTCAGTAATATAAATAAATAAATAAATAATTGCGAGGTACGGTGTGTTGTCGTGGAATCGTTTTTCGTAAATAAATAAGTACAATTGGAGGTGGATTGTGGGTCTTGTGGAATTGTTTCGGTAAATAAAATAAATACATTGGAAGGTGGTGTGTGGGTCGTGAATCTTTTCGTAATAAACTAAATAATTGAGGGGTGTGTGGGTCGTGGAATTGGTTTTTCGGTTAATAAATAAATTAATTGGAGGTGGTGTGTGGGTCGTGGGAAATCGGGTGTTTCGTAATAAATAAATAAATAATGGATGGGTGGTGTGTGGGTCGTGGAATTGTTTTTCGCGTAAATAATAAAATAATGGAGTGGTTGTGCGCTTGGACGGTGGGAATTGCTTTTCGGTAAATAAATAAAAATTGGAGGTGGTTGTGTGGAGTCGTGGAATCGTTGTCGGTAAATAAATAATAATTGAAGGTGGTGTGTGATCGTGGAATCGTTTTTGGAAAATTAAATAAAAAGGTGGAACGACGGTGTAGTTCCTTACAAAACTTA
Organism: Eptatretus atami; assembly: GCA_035128595.1. Classification (NCBI taxonomy): domain Eukaryota; kingdom Metazoa; phylum Chordata; class Myxini; order Myxiniformes; family Myxinidae; genus Eptatretus; species Eptatretus atami. The sequence goes on along the minus strand of CM068956.1, from coordinate 85,898,895 downwards.
TACACACCTTAAATGAACGTAAATATGTACACCCCGATTTTGAAGGACTACCATTGAAAAATTAAAACCTCAATCAAAATCGGCTCGAGTAAAATTTTCTAAATATCCCCAAAGTCTGTTAATTCCGAAGTCTCGTTTCCTACATTCAAAACTGAAGGACAGTATTGAAAATACTGTATTGGTTTTTCGGCCGCTGCAACAGCAACGGCGTGGTGCTACGGCAACGAAATTCAAACGCGCACATTCCCAGACCTATATTGCACATGTTGGGCAAATTTGTCCAGTCGAATCTGTTGGCTGGTTTCGTGCTGTGGAGGCCCGCGTTGCAGTAACACACATACACACAACACAGACAGACAGCCGGAAAACCCGAGCAATAAGCGGATATCCGTATATGATGCGAATCCAATAAATGTCTTGAGTCCGCCCAGTCAGTAACCCGACCTAAACCAATCGAAAATCTGTGGAATGAGTGAAGATTGCTGTCCATCAACACGTTCCGCAGCACAACTTGACTGGCTGAACAGTTTTGTTCAGAAGAATGGGTCTAAATATTTGCCAATCAACATGTGCAAAGTGTGGTGGAGACCTATCCCTAACAGACTCACAAGCTGTATTGCTGCTCAAAGGTGCTTCCACGAGTATTAACTCGGGTGGGGGGGGGGCGGGTCGGGGGGGGGGGATGGACACTTATCCAACCTCGATATATTCTTATCTTGCTTTTATTAATTTTCTGAAATTTGTGGAAATTTGTATTTTCACTGGCAAGTTGTGGGTTACTAATGTTAAATAAAGTGGAAAAAGTCTCATTTCATCGAATTTAATTGAGGCCTACAAGGCAACAAAAGGTGAAATTTTGAAGGGGGTTAGATTTCTTAAGGCACTGTGCAGTATAATTGTGGTTGGTGTGTATTGTGTTTAGGAAAAGCTCGATGTGTTTGTGATCTACTTGAGGAATTCCATTCGTTCACCCCATGTATTGAATAGTGTCGTGGCTGGTTCCTTTAGCATTAAGGTGAGATCAGTCATTTAACATGAAGAGATTGGGTATGATTATTTTTAGAAAAGTACTTTTTGTGATAAACGTCTGATGTTCATAGTGTTGTGTTGGGCCAACAGTGTGGCTCATTAATGTTTGCGGTAAGAATTAGAATGTAAATGTAATAGCAGGTATGTCATGTTTTGTTACCTGGTGCCACCGAAGGTGAGGGAGGTTTGTTTTCACCCACTGGTGTCTGTGGTCGTTCAGGTTTAATTGTATATTGAAAATGTAATCGAAACAAGAGGAAAACAGTGTAATCCATTCATTAATGAAGTAGCTGCTTGATGCTACACTGTATGATATATTCTAATGTGTTTTTGCACAATCAGCTGGTGCATACTGATATTTATATAAATACAATTGTAAGTGGAAGATTGTCTTTATTCATTCTTCTATTGATATCACATTTCCTATTTGAACTGTAATAATATTCTGTACACTTAAACATCAGCGGGGTGGTGTTGGGAGAGTAGGCTCGTTAGGGGGCGGCACGGCAACAAAAGTTTAAGAACCACTGGCCTAGATCAGCTATTATTGGACATCCTCTCTTCTTTCAGACCAGGAAGCCGCAGCCCTTCCGCTCTCTTCAGACCTTGACAAAATCACAAGCTTGGTCAAACAACTTGCTTAGAATATGTCTTTCAATCCTGAAAATCTGACACTCCACCCATCTCTCCTCCAAAAGGAATGTCTGGACTCCAGCTATCCACCACCCACACCATGTACTTTTCTCAACATAGCCTTATGATGGAGGTTCAGTCGATTCAACCTACGTTCCGTATCACCACAGCCACTGATCTCTTCTTGCAATACCACAATTCCAATAGTTGCTCTCCAAAGCCAGCCGCCGACTGGACATCCTCAAATCAAACAAAGTCCTTCCTTGGCACACCTGAACTCATATTCACATTATAAGGACCTTTATCTGCAGCTTGATGGACCTCTGCTCTCTCCTCTGGCTGACTCCCCTGCCTCACAATTTGCATGCTTGATGCCATGAAAACTAAGGCCCTTTCAAATTAATGGAATCTCCTGCAATGAGCTGAGTCTCGATGGATCTATCTCTACACACATCGCAGACGGTTGGTGGTCTCTCTGAGTCAGTCGTCTTTCTCTGTCTCTCTCGTCTCTCTCCTACCGCCCTCCTTTTTGGTCTGCAACCTCTTTCTTCTATGCTTTGTCCCCCCAGTTTCTGCAGGCATGCATGGTCCCCATCAACCCTCTTCTGGATAATCTACCTAAATCCAGGATCACTACTGACCACACTCATCTATTCCTCTTTTTCCACCTGTGGAACCAACTTCCACATCCTCTTCATTCTGCGTATTTCCCTCCAGTTCTTCAAGACAGCATTCCCCACAACTCAGATCTTCCCCAATCCAAAAACAATTATTTTTTCTAACCTCGTTAACCCCACCCCACCCAATTGCCGCCTCCTTCCAAATTTCCAGTTTCTCCTGAAAGTTTTCTCTTGTATCCATCTTGTCCACCCTTTGCATCCTCTCCTGCCACACACCCATTGTTTGTCAAGTCTGCTTCTATTCTTGCCGTTCAACCCTTGCTGTTGGGTTTCTCCCCTCTCTCAACTGTTCCTTTTTTCCTATGTGTCTGAACCTTCAGTGTACTAATACTAGCGTCTTCCACGAGCATCGTACTATTCTACAAAACAAACAAATCCCATTCCACAGAACAATGTGGTAGTTGGAAGGCTTTTGAATGGTCAAATGGTTGTAAAATGAGGTGAATCAGTAAGTGAACAATGAGGTTTTTGTTTGCAACCAATTGTTGGAATTCTGCAAACACGATTACCAATGTTAAACTCATGTCCATTGTTTGTCTCGACAACTCCTACAGTTCTGGCCAATTACATCCCGGCTTACTACATAGGATCAGCATGACCCCAATTAGTCTGTAGGGGTGTTTTATCTTGCCAGTGGTCTTGGAGGGGAGGGGTGGGGAGCGGAAGAGGGGGACTCAAATTTTCTATGAAAATGTGTATCGTGTAGCGCCACTTCTAGTAGGAGGGTATTACAAGTCTCCCTCATTTATCAGGACAGTATCCATGTCCCCACGTTTTCCAGCTGCGAGTGAGGCGCTTTGAATTATAAGCATAGGTATGTTTTTTTTTCATTGCCACGTATCCTGGGTTATTTTTATTTCCTACACAGAGCTGTCAGTTGCTTATACCCCCCAAAATAAAGTAGCATCAGAAGAACGTGTTGCATGCTTGAACAAGATCGCCTGTAGGCGGGTACTCTGCTAGTTCAACAAATTATCAGTACTCATCAAGTGTTTATTTTGTAAATAACAACACTTATAAATTCACATCAATAAACTGCTAAAGTAAAGAACAATAACAGTGTTCATTTGTAAGGATGGCCTAGACTCTCACCTCTAAGCTGTATAGGTGGTTTGAATCTCACCACCTATAGACTGTCATCCTGGTGATCACAGTCAGGGTGATTCATCACTGTGTTGCGGTCCCTTGATGGATGTTAACCTGGGTGTCCCATCGGCTACATTAGTTGGTGTATGATAAAGATCCCATGGTGTCTTTCGTGAAGAGTAGACAAGTAATCGTCGGCACCATGGCCAAAATTTCCAAAATTCCTGCCCGAACTTCATGCCATGGAACGAAGCGCAGAAGGGGTAAACCCCCCCAAGGGAGTCGCTTAGTCCTTAGTAGCGGGATATAGTAGCAGTATGTAGATGTAGTAGTAGTAGTAGTAGTAGTAAAGTAATAATACTTTGTGGTGATTGCAGTTGTCTTCTTGAGTGCCATCACTCTTTTACCCATGCTTCTGTACACAACTGATGCACTGGTTGAGCACTTTTCACCAACCAAATGCTTTGTAATAACATCCACAGCGTTCTGTGAGGTCAGTTGGTTACTCTGTTCTTCTGTTTTTCCAGTAACCCCATATGGCCTCTCCAGGTCTACGGGTCTTTGGCGTACAAAACTGGCATCTCTGGAGATCCAAAACTTTGAAATTCAATTAATCACACCAGATACTCACGTCCATTGTTCAGCCCAATCTTTGTGATGCCTTGCAAATGTCAGACTTTTCACCTTATTCTGTGGCTCAGCAGTGATTCTTTGCTGCAACTCTGCAATGGAGACCTGCCTGCAACCAGCCTTCTGTCACAATGTTTACAAAGAATGTTAATTTCAGGCCTGCTCCTATTCATTTGTCAGTTGCTGACTTGATTTTTCTTATGTCATATAAACTGAGAAACTTCAAGTGCTTGGCTTGCCTTGGGACGTCTTCTGGCTGACTCAAGCATGTCTTTTCATCAAGTTTCTCCTGTACTTTCACCATCCATTGTCCCTTCTATCCTGACAAGTTTTGCCAGTCCTGCTGATGAAAAACAGCCCATACACGATGCCTTGCCAACACATTGCTAACATTAGGATGGTGTTGACTGGGTGATATGCAGTGTAAGGCTAGCATCAGACTAACGCTTTGAATTTTAACCAAAAAAGTTCAATTTTTGTCTCAGACTGACCACAAAACGTTTTTCCACATGTCTGCCATCATCATTTAAGATGCATTTTTGCAAACTCCACACGAGCTTTTAGATGCGTCCTTTTTCAGTAATGGCTTTGTTCTGCCACTTTCCGCAGCTTGTTGAGGGGAACAGCGAATATTGTTGATTGGATGACACTGACCCCCATCCTTGAGATTTCTTATGCAAAGTTATATACTTTGCAGATCTCTTCAGTAATTTTTTGGATTTACATTGCATCCGAACCAGTTTCCTGCTTGCCCAGCTCGCTGAGTTTGGATCGATGACCTGATCTGGGTCAGTCTGGGTGGTGCTGATCATCTCCACTTCTGAAGATGAATTTCACTCAAAGGGACAATTGACTTTGAAATCTTCTTATAACCTCTCCTGAACGGTGCTTTCCACCACTTTATGTCTGACTTCTTGAAAGGTCCTTGTCTTCATATTTGCTTGTTGGTGATCAAGCGAGTTGCACCTTAAAATCCTTAGATATGTGGAGAGCTTTGAATTTTTGATTTAAACCACTGATTACATACAGGTAAACCTATTTCACATTATTTTGTAACATTTCAAACAAATAATTTACTCCTGAAGTGATTAGGTAATTAGGTGAAGGTTGAATACTTATGCAACTCAGAATCATGATTTTCTCTGTTTATCTCACTTAATGACATTTTATCTGAATTTTTTTTAGCTTATCTCTTTGAAGTAGTTTATTGAAGACTTTATATATCAAGTTTCATTTCAAAGCATTTGAAGCCATCATGAAGCTCAGGTGGCAGCACAAAAATGTAATAATGTAATAGGGTGAGTGCCATAGGTTTGTGTAATTTTCAGGTACTGTATGTTTTGAATACTAATTGGAAAACAAATCTGCCGTTTCACAACCATATCACTGAATTCGTTCCGATTGCACATCCGCGGAGAAGTGATAAATAATATTTTTTTACTACTGTCTGCCTTCTGCGCAATCAAACAAAATTGAAATCATTCCAAACAGCCAAACTTACTGTATCAAAGGACGTCATGAAAGATACAAACAGCAGGCACAGATAACTAATGTAATGTGTTGCAAGGTGGTGTAATAGACACGACATTAAATTCCAGAAATTTTTTCTTAATACGACTTTTACAAATCTTTCTTTTTATTGAGATAATTTATATCATTGAACATGCGTAGAACACAAATTGCCTTTTTGGCACTTTTCAAAACCCTTCCACTTAGCAGTACTCCAGACATGTTAAATAGGTTGTGCAAAGGTAACCTGGTTATCTGTGACCTGTACAGTACCATGTAAACCTATACTAACATTTTTCATGGTCGGGTTGTCGGTGACGAAATGTCTCCCCCACCAAGTTTCCTGGTGAGGAGGATGTATGTATAAGGTCACCCACAGGATTAAAAACATAAACCTGTCAAATAGCAGAGGAGATCTTTGTGAGTCAACAGCCGCTCCATTGTAGACCCAACTGTGTCTGCGCACTAAATACTGCAGTTGGTTACTTTTTTAGGAAGGTTTGGTGGCAGGATTTGCACTCTGGCCACCGTAAAATACCTCCACCTCAAACCTTTTATTGTTTTTAAACATTAAAAAATGCCAAAGAAAACTGAAAACCCACTCTGTGGTGTCCTCCTGTGCAGCTGCCCTTTGCAGGGCAGCTCACAGGAGTGATGCATTGGGCAAAGCTTCAGGTCCCCACTCTTTAATGAGAGGAGGAAAAACACGGGGTAACCTTCCCGGGTGGTTTTGGTAGGTGTCAGAGTGGTGCTGAGGTGTCGTCCACCAGACGGCGGTCTCCTTGGGTAACCTGAGGCGTCCCTTTGGGTGGGTACCTGCAATGTCCTATCCAAGAGAGATGATCACCTGTCTGTTATCATCTGAGCTCAAGCGTTTGGACAGCGGTTATGCAGCACTCCATAAGGTTCGGAGACCGATAGTGGTGAATCATGGCAGGTGGGTACACCTACTATTGTTCTGGTCACTCTGATGTTTACCATTCCCAAGGAGTTGCTGTGCTGTGTCCAATAAGCTCACTCCAATGATAATTGACGGTAACACCCGTCAACGAGCGCATTGTTAGACTAAGGATTCATGACTCCGATGGGTGTCATTTCCGTTGGTCTCTGTTTATTGCGCCGACTGAGGCGAGTGATCTCACGTGAAGGATGCATTCTGTGCCATAACTTGAGTCTGTGGTTGATCAGTTCCCCAGGCGAAGATTACACTTCTAGTTCTTGGGAGATTTCAATGCATCGACTGGCAACTAATAGAATGGTGATGAGCATGTGTTGTCTCCATGGGTCTGGAACTGTGAACCAGGATAGCACAAAGTTCCTTGACTTTGCAGGAAGTCATGGACTTAGGGGTCTGGTTCATGGTTCACGCCCACAGGCTCATCGCTGAGCCTGATATTCCAACCTGGTGGTGTGTCAAGGGAGAATGACCAGTGCTCGTTGATGGTCACCGTGAGGATGATCCTGAACTGAGGATCTGCGGAGTGCTCAGTTCCTCAAACTGACCACAGCTTGTTGCCAGCAACTCTGAAGTTGCAGCTTAAATCACAGGAGAATGGTACCATCCCAGCCTAGGCTGGATGCTTGTAAGCTCAAGGATGAGAGGTAGCCGACAAGTTTCTGAACAAGCTGAATGGGATTTGGGGTCTGGGTGCCTTGGAGAATCCTAGAAGTGAGTGCCTTCAAGACCACCATCTTGATGTTGCGGTGAACGTCTAGAACTCACCGTTGGGGCGAAAAGAATTTGTCTCTCAAGGGACACTGGAAACCATTGACTAGAGTCGGGGGTCAGGCTTAATGACAGAAATGAGTTGTTCAGGGAGATGAGGTGTAAAACTGTATGTGCTCTGAGGGTGGACAAGGAGGTCTATGTGCGAGGAATCTGTGAGGGGTAGAGCTTCACCTGTGGTCAAGGGATTCTTGTCCTGCTGATGGGAATTTGCACTTTCGTTCCTCTTAGCCCGTCCCTTGTTGTACTGCCAGTTCGAGCGGAGGGTGTTGGCTCTTGAACAGAGGAGTCCGAAGTGAAGGCCCGCTGGGCTGGTTACTTGACGGGCTTGACCAGGCTATTAAACCTGCACCAGGTTGGATGTCAGTGTGGTTACTATCCCATTGCTGAACCCTCCGGGTAACTGTGATCACCTTTGTTTGTGGAAACACAAGCATGTAGTGAACCGGTTGAAATGACGTTAAAGCTCCTGGGATCTGTGGCATCCATGTCTAACTTCTCAAAGCTGGGGGGAATGCTGACTCGTGTCGTTGCATGCATTCTTGTGCTTGCCTGGAACAAGGCCATCATCCAACTTGTGGATGAGGGCCGAATGTCTCTCTCTGGAAGGGAAGGGTGATCGCCAGGACTGCAACAACGACAAAGGGTGTAGCTTCCGCTCAGTGCCAGGCAAGCGTCTTGGTCAGATAATTCTTGATCAGGTTCTCCACCATCTGCTGGCACCAGCACCAGAGCAGTCAGACTTCACACCAAAGAGGTCAACTATTGACTGTATCCTTGCTCTTTGGTCCTCACCGAATGCAGACGAGAGTTTCGGGCAGGAGCGCTCGCAGCCTCTGTTGATCTCTGTAAAGCGTTTGGTTCAGTGAATCGGGATGCGCCTCTGGAGGATTCTTGGTCTTCGTTGGGTTCGACCAAACTGATCAATCTCATGTATGAACTATACTCTGTTACTGAAATGTTATGAGAGTGGTGATACAATCTCGACTTCTTTCCAGTTGTTACGGAGTTTGGCAAGTGTTGTACTGGCCTCCACACTTTTTAGCGCTTGTATGGACTGGATTCTGGGAGGATGTCGGAGAGATCAAGCTGCAGTGCATTGTTTAGGAATGTCAAGATCTCTGAGCTTGATTTTGCAGATGATGCAGTCATCTTTGCGGTGAAATGACTATCCTTTTGGAGGCCCTCGATGTACTGAATGAGGATTGGAGCCGCTGGGATTATGGATTTCTGGGTCAAAACTAAGATCCAGGCTTTCAATGACCTCGTGGATGCTGCTATCTTGTCTGTACCTTTCAATGACCTATTGGATGCTGCTATCTTGTTTGTGGTGAGTATTTGAGGTCACAGAGAGATTCACTTTCCTTGACAGGATATTCATGTCTAACTGGCTTGAGCCAGTGGTCAATAGACATCTTGGTCGGGCCTGGGGAGTGATGGATTCACTGTATCATGGGTGTGGCGCTGCCGGTACCTGTGCAAGAGGACGAAAGTCCGAGTCTTCAAGTCCTTGGTGCTTCCAGTCTTGCTTTATGGATGTGAGTCTTGGACTCTGACCAGAGATCTGAGACAGAGAATTAATTCCTTTGGTACCAGTCTCTTCGGAGAAATCCTTGGCTATCGCTGGTCGGACTTTGTATCACCGAGCGGTTGCTGAGTGAGACTCAAATTAGATTGTTACCTGCATAGTCCGTGAGCATAGCTGCAGCTGTATGGACATGTGGATCTTTTCCTGACGCTGATCCTGCTCACAGTTCTCTTAGCGACGGAGCTCGTGAGTGGAGGAGGCAATGGTGACCAAGCCTTGTGTGTCGCAGCAGGTTGATCAGCATCTCAAGTAGAGGGGATGGACCAGGCATCTACCTGGAGGGTGGCCAGACGGAGGCCCCTGGAGTCCCGGCAGAAAGTGGATGCAGCGACCGCTGCTCCGGCACAGGCTCCCATACTTGATCTGAACCTGTAAGTGGTATGAATGAGACAGCGTCAATTGCGCTAAGCTTCTGGAATTTTTTTAAACGATGTTTTAATGTCATTATATTTATTTAGATTGAAGTATAACTTGAACATTGCATTGGTGAACGTGTTCTATGAACTCTCTAGTTTGCATTAATTATATAGTGGTGTTGATCACTTCAATAATTTATTATTTACTGGACAAAAATCCACAAACTATTTCCTGCATACTTTCTTTCTAGAAAGTGGTAATTACTGCACATGATAATATATCAAATATGTTCACAAAAAATAACCTTTACAAGTTAACTTGATATTAAATTGACTTTCACAGAAATTTGAATTATTATCTCCCTATGTTGCACAATGCACAATTCCAACATCCCACAAATGTTAAATGTGGAATAGCACCACAAAAGTGAAATAACTCAAAATTTTGCACATCACTGTCATTGCATAATATAGCTCACCTTGTATGGTCACTGTGCACGCTTCAATGATGACAGTCATGGATTTTTAGTGCTTTTCCATCTCGCCTAACATCCAGTTTGACTGTGTGATTTCCCTCTCTCCAAATTGCTCAAAGATCACCAAGCTGGCATCAAGTTTCAGATGATGAAAATGTGAAAGCACTTGTCCTCAAACGGCTACTTTTTGTTCAGAATATTTGAAAGTAAAGTACAGGTTGATTTTAACGATTTGGGCACAGAACGAAATGAGATTGACGTACTTTCTCAGCATCTACCAGGATTGTTGTAGATCATATCTGAAAACAGGTTCCAAAGCTTTGTTAACAATAAGCGAGAACCAAGGCACTTGATTGTTAGACCTGAATGAAAATACAGTTATCTACCAAGCACATTTTAAAATAGAAAACGAACAAAAAGTATATTAACTATTTTTTTTTTATCTGTTGTACATTTACATTAATGGAAGGTCTGGCAATTCCCTTTGTTTGAAGCAGTTTATTTATAACAGGATGTCAATTGGGCCGCGCAGTGTGCGTGTTTTGGGAAGCGGGTTGAGAACCACTGATCGACTGCTTTAAATAAATAAATAAATCCTTATTACTAAAAAAAAACTTGTAATGACGATATACGTGACCTACTTTACTCTCTTGCCGCCGAAGGTTGGACTACAATGAGAAGCCAATTTCTCGAAAGTAATTGTAGTCAACACGCTCTCCGAGTGCGTGTACATCTTCTCATCTTCAGAAGAATCTAAACAAAACAATGGATAAAGAAATACAACTCAATGTCATGAACGTAAAGATATAAATTCCTCACTGATGACAACTTTCAAACTATAAATATCAATTCAGTATTGTCAGACCCCGACATTCGCGGCTATACGTTTCTGAAATATGCTGCAAGTGTCGGGGTCACGAATGCCGCGGGCATTGTTTTTTTAGATGGTCTAGGCTCATGTTAGACGAGACAATATAAATCAGGACATAACACAACAAAGGCAACAGCAAGAGAAAGGGAAAAAACAACAGCAGGGTGGAGGAGAAGGTAGACAGACAAACAAGGGATGTAGGTCATGAAGAGGGTAAGGCAGAATATGGATGGACAACATGGATACAAAAGCAAAATGGTGTTGACCAGTTTGTGATTTTTTTCAAGGTCTGAGGAGAGGAAGAGGCTGCTGCCCATTTCATAAGGATGAGAGATGTCACGCAGAGATAGAGTCATCAGCAAAGAGATGGAGAGATTTTCCAGTCACTGAGATCATTGATGATGATATGAATAATATGGGGCCAAGAATAGTACCTTGGGGTACTCCAGCCTTGACAGGGAGAGGCATTCTGTTGAGAGCCATACGTTGGCTACGAGAGTGGGGGAAGTCAGTCATCCAAGAGTGGAGCTGGCCTTGGATTCATAGGCAGACAGTAGTAGAGAGGAAGGCAGGATGCCAGACTGTATCAAATCTTGAGATTATGTCTGGGCCAAAAATATGGCACCTTGCTCTTTTTTCCAATAACTCACAATTTTACAAAAATCCCAGAAGATTTTGGCTTGTTCAGGTGTGTTCGACAAACTCCAGTCAGGCTTTCTTATGCTCTCTCTCAGCAGTGGGGTCCTCTGGGTCTCCTACCATAGACTCCCTTCATTGAGTTTGTGATGTATGTGTGAGTTGAAACTGTCTACCTTGTGTCTGAAGTTAAGCTTGAATCTGTTTTGGCAGTTGATCGAGTGTTTTCTCCACCATCGAACGAATCCTTCACTGCAATCTTTGATCAAGTTTTCTCTTGCGGCCATGTCCAGGGAGGTTGCAACAGGTGCCATGGCTTAAACTTCCTGATAACATTGCGTACAGTGGACACAGAACATCAATGTTCTGGAGATGACTTGTAGCTTGACTAAGCCTGGCTACAATCTTGTCTGACCCTCCTAGATAATTCTCCGGTTTTCTTTCTTTTCTCCATACTCATTGAGGTACACACAGTGAGCACAAAATTTCAGAATGACTCCTGTTCTCCATTCAAACTGTTGAATGAGTGATTTATATATTGCAGGCACCTGCAACTCACCACAGGTGAGTTTGATTCCAAAGTAAAGAAGATACCTGTTTGAAATCTAATTGTCTAACAACTTCTCAAAGGTGCCAATAATATTGTCTGGGCCATTTAAATATTTCTCTGGTGGAATAAGCTAAAATTTTGTATTTTTTTTCAGCTTTTTTTGGTTTAATCCACTGCAAACCAAAGAAAATACATATGTGGATACCAAAAATTTTTTTATTTCAACAATTTCTGGAAGAAATGGTGTATTATTTGAAAAAGTGCAAGGGTGCCAATATTTTGGGCCATGACAGTAGTCCAAAGAGACGGACTTGATCCCATGTCTGATATTGAAGGCCTCCACCATTGTTGCGGAGAGTAGAAGCAGCATGACCAAGGTAGATTGCCAGGTCTGAATTCAAATTATTGATCTGAGATGAGGTTGTTAGAGAAAAGAAATGATTTTATGTCAACTGCAATAATGGATCCATGACTTTGCTGATGATTAGAGGAAGGTAATTGGCTGTAGTTGATGGATTCGTTTTTGCATCTTTTTATGTAATGCTATGATGTTGGCTGATTTCCAAGCAGATGGAAGATGACCTAGGCAAATGACAGGGTGAAGAGGGCAAAGAGAGGATGTGCAAGAGGCAGCAGAGCAGGTTTTTATACAACATGAGCTGAGCCGCTGGGGCAGTTGGAGTCAGAGCCGAGGGTTGCCAGAAACTTTTCCCCCTTTTCAGTGCAAAAGACGGAATTCAGAAGAAATTGGGTATGACGAGGAAGGTGTGGTACAGAGAGGAGGGGGTTAGGGGGACAAGTTTTGAAGCAAACATAGAATTGAGGCATTCAGCCTTCTCACGAGCAGAGTCGGCTGTGGTGCCATTTGAAAAAGGGGAAGGGATGGAAGGGGAAGCATACACCAGAGACTGATTGACAAGGCGCCACCAGGTTTTGGAGGAGGGAGACAAGTTGAAAGTTAATTCTAAGATTGGACAGATGGTGTTTTTTGGCTCTCCTAGGTAGACAAACTTGTTGTAGCTTTTGTGGAATGATCTGAGGTTGCCTTCCAGAGGAGAATTCAGGTGTTTTAAAGCAACTGCCTCACACAGAATTCAGAGAACCAAGAGTGGGAGGTTGGGTAAGATAATTGAAGATGAGTTTTGATGAATCTGTGCAGAAGAGAAGCAGTTTTCTGTGGAAAAATTCCCAGGCTGAATTCATATCAGCGGCAGTGGATATAGGAGACCAATTTTGAAGTGTTAAAAAAGAAAAACCACAAATAAACAAAGCATGAACGTACAAGCATGGTCATACTTTATGATCCTCGAATACGCAATGTCCGCGAATCAGGGTCCGACAGTACTATCTTTTAAGGCAACTGCATCTTTAGGTCATCTCTAACGAGATGACCTAATAAACCAGTCTCGATGTCCGTCCGTACGTACGTACGTCCCATTTTTTTCTTCCGATTTTCTTGATATTTGGTATGTGGGTAGATGTCGATGAGGATGCGCGACGTATGACCTTTGACCCGATTGAAGTAAGGTCAACGTCAAGGTCACTCCAAAGTTGCAAAATCGTCCATTTTCAAAATCTATCTCCTCCGCCGTTTGTGATCCGATCTTCGAATTTCTTTGGATTCTGATAATATGGAACAATATCTAATTTGGTGGCCGGTTTTTTATCCCGCCGCGGGGCGGAAGGGGATATTGTTGTCACCCGGGTCGTCCGTCCGGCTGGCTGGGCGTCAACATTTTAGCTGTGAGTGTGATAACTCATCAACTGTTTGCCATATCGATTTGAAATTTGGGTCACACATGTACCACCTGAAAAGAAGAACCTATTGATTTTGGGCGTGGCCGCGATCAAGATGCCGACTGGGCGTCGTTCCGTCCGTCCGGCTGGCTGGCTGGCGTCAACATTTATAGCTGTGAGTGTGATAACTCATCAACTGTTCGCCATATTTATTTGAAATTTGGGTCACACATGTACCACCTGAAAGGAAAACCCTATTGATTTTGGCGTGCGGATCCAAGAATGGCCGACTGGGGGCCATCTTGAAAAAAATGTTTATCTGATTTCATTATTTTTCAATGGCGGGGGATTCCCATCTCTGATGGGTATATTTAAAATTCGTCCTGGTTATCGAGTCACGTGTCTTCAAAGTTGGAAAAATCGTCGATGTGATAGTCAAAAAAATTTCGCCCGATCTTGATGAAACTTGGTATTGTAGGTAGGGGGTCGATGAGTGATGCACGAGAGTATGACTTTAGACACGATGAAGTCAATGTCAAAGGTCACTCCAAAGTGTGAAAAATCAGCTAATTTCACATTAATCTCGCCATTTATTATCTGATCTCGGTGGAATTCCAACGGATATGATAGTAGGGTATAATATCTGAATCTGGTCGGGTTCGTATTTTCGAATTTGTCATTTGATTTCTGATGTTTTCTATCCGTTTTACTCCCGGGCATTCCGTCTGTACGTTTGAACCAAAAGACAAGACGACATCGAAAGCCATTCTAACCCGATCAGAGATCCTCATCTTCAGAGCTTCAGAGATGACCGTCACCCCAATCGGGGTAATTAAAAAAAATATATATTATAGATATATATCTTCTTCTTCTTCTTTCGGCTGTCCCGTTAGGGTCGCCACAGTGGATCAACCGTCTCCATTTCGCTCTATCCTCCACATCTTCATTGACACTCCAACGCCCCGCATGTCCGCCTTCACCGTATCCAATGAACCTCTTCTTTGGCCTTCCTCTTCTCCTGCCTGCGCGCTCCTCCTCAAGCAGTCCTTCTCCCGATATACTCCGCTTCCCTCCTGTGCAATGTCCCAAACATCCTCAATCTCGCCTCTCTCACATTGTCTCCAAACCGTCCTACCTGCGCTGTCCCTCTAATATACTCATTCCTTATCCTGTCCATCCTCGTCACTCCCAGAGAATCGCAGCATCTTTAACTCTGCCACCTCCAGCTCCGCTTCCTGTCTTTTTGTTAGCGCCACCGCCTCCAAACATACAACATAGCTGGTCTCACTACCGTCTTATATACTTTCCCCTTCACTCTTGCAGCTACCCTTCTGTCACAAATCACTCCTGCAACTCTTCTCCACCCACTCCATCCTGCCTGCACTCTCTTTTCACTTCTCTACCACAATCTCTTGTTACTTTGGACAGTTGATCCAAGTAATTTCAACCCATCCACCTTCCCACCTCAAGTCCTTGCAACCGCACCATCCACACCCTCCCTCCTTCATCCCACATGTACTCGTCTTACTCCTACTTACTATCATTCCCCTTTTCTCCAGTGCGTACCTCCCCCTTCTCGAGCTCGCCTCAGCCTGCTCCCCTACTCTCTCTACAGATCATGTATGTCATCGCGCGAACATCATAGTCCATGGAGACTCCAGTCTGATCTCGTCCATCAACCTGACCATCACCATTGCAAACAGGAAAGGGCTCAGAGTTGATCCTTGGTGCAATCCACTATAACCTTAACCGGTCCGTCATTCCTACCGGCACCATATAGCAAAAGGAAAGGGCTCAGAGTGATCCTTGGTGCAATCCCTTTAACCTTAAACGGTCCGTCATTCCTACGCACACCTCCCGCTGTCACATTGTCCTCATACATATCCGCTCACGATCCTCACTACTTCTCTACCACTCCCGACTTCCTCATACCATGCCACAAACTCTCTTGGCACCCTATCATAAGCTTTCTCTAAATAACAAACACACAATGTTACTCCTTCTGGCCTTCCTATACTTCTCCATCAACATTCCAAAGCAAACATCACATCATGGTGCTCTTTCTGGCATAAACCATATTGCTGCTCACAAATCATCACCTCTCCTCTCAACCTAGTCCACTACTCTTTCCCACAATCTCATGTTGTGGCTTAACAACTTTATCCTCTGTAATTTCCACAGCTCTGCACAAACACCTTGTTCTGAAAATCGGAACCAGTACACTTGATCTCCACTCCTCGGCATTCTCTCACTTTCCAAGATTATTAACAATCTGGTTAACACCCCACTGCCATCTCTCCTAAAGCACTTCCATGCCTCCACTGGTAGACATCTGGCCAACCGCCTTTCCACTTTTCATCCTCTTGCATAGCAGTCTCACTTCATCCTTACTGATCACCCCACTTCTGATTCACTATCTCCACCTCTTCCAACTTCTCTCTCTCTCATTTTCATTCATCAGCTCCTCAAAGTACTCCATCCACCTTCTCAACACACTCTCCTCGCTCGTCAGCACATTCCATTTGCGTCCTTTATCACCCTAACCTGCAGCACGGCTCTTTCACTCCGGTCCTCTGTCTTGCCAATTAGAAATATCCTTTTCCCTTCCTTTGTATCCAAACTTCTCATACAGCTCGTCATATCCTTTTTCTTAGCCTTTGCCACCTCTCTCTTTGCCTTTCGCCGCCACTCCTCTCTTTTATACTTTCCTGTACTTCGTTCCACCACCAAGTCTCCTTATCTTCCTTCCTCTGTCCAGATGTCACACCAAGTACTTCCTAGCTATCTCCCTCACACACTTCTGCTGTAGATTGCCAAATCATCGGCCACCCATCTTTAC
>CM068956.1:85853519-85864555 GCA_035128595.1 Eptatretus atami | reverse complement strand
GGTACTGCCCAGACATACACCTACACAGGCACAGACACACAGAAAGACACTTAGAAGCGATTGCAAAACCTCATCTTCCGCTGCGTGGTGGACAGGCTTGGACAAACAACAAATGGTGGTTTAGTACTCCTTGGGGTCCAACAAACTCTGGGGTACCATTAAAAATTGGGGACACTAATTGTAGAAACAAACCTAACAACAGCTATGAGCTTCTCCCTGTCCCACAGGCAGAGGCTGAATAAAAATATATTGATATGAAAAATAGCAGCTGTCGAACCCTTGGTACCAACCTTCAAGTCACGGCTTTGCGACTGCAACCAGTCATTGATGAAGCTTTGAGGGTCATGAGCAAAGCCCAACATAAACTCACGCTGAATCTTCAACTGGTTGATCGTTTCAATCGTCTCATGAATCTAGTCAGTGTAGAGAACAAGAGTACAATATATTTGATAGCAATGTAGTAATTGTTATTTAAAAATATATATATATTTGGGAAGGAATAGGAGTGGGTGGGGGAGGGAGAGGAATATAAAAACGTCAGCAATGAAATGGTCTATTTCACCCAGCTCATATTTTATGGATCAATAATCATTCCTTTTCCCTGAGAACATTCACGATGGCAATGCACAATCACTCCATCAAACTCCCAAAGTTTGCAGGACTTAACTCACAATTTTCGGATACAGTCGTGGCCAATGGTATGGACACTGGACTGGCACACCAGAGGTGGCACTCTGGCACACCTGCCTTTGGCATCCAAAGCTCAATTCAAATTGAATGCAATAACATTTAAGTATTTGTATTTTAATCTTTGTATTTTAATTCTGGATTTTTTCAGACCAGGTCACTCTAACCTTGATATGCTGCTTCTGCTCTCCCAACAATGGATGGAGGTCCTCAATGCCAGACATGAGATCAGAGCCATATTTCTAGACATATCACATGCTTTCGATATGGCTTGTATTTTAATACAAACTACATTTGTATTTTAATTCTGGAACAAGCTCATCTTAGGAATATTATCATAAAATTATCGCAATTGGACTGTTGGTAAAAACTCAGCTCAGCTGGCTCATTAATGCACTTCAGGAAGAGTATGAAACCTGGCCCTCCTGGTCTGCATTCTATTTGGTGTGTGTCCACTCTTAGTGGTTTATTTCATGATCTCAGGGTAATTTTATATGACCACTAAAATGTGACGGAAGGAAAAGACAACCCTTTCACCGAATAGGACAAAAAAAACCACAAGCCTGTCCTTCAAAGAGTCTCATCAAGTACTACACTCTTGTGTCTCTCACTTTCAGTACCCATCCTTCACTGTCATTCCCAACTGCTCCTGGACTCCATGTCTTTTACACCTGAGAAGTTTCTTTCAACCGTTGACTTGGACTCTGCCACTAGACCGGACGGCATCAGCTCACGTGTCCTCAAAACGTGTTCTGCTGCTCTTGTACATCCTCTCTCTGCCATTTTCACCCTGTCATTTGTGCTAGGTCATCCTACATCTGCTTGGAAATCCACCAACATCACTGCACTACATAAAAAAGGTGCAAAAACTGATCCCCTTAACTGCAGACCTATCAGCTTACTTCCAATCATCAGCAAGGTTATGGAATCCATCATCGCAGTTGATATGAAATCCATTTCAACAACAACCTCATCTCAAATCACCAATTTGGTTTCAGACCATGTAGAAGCAGCATATCCCACTTTGGACATGCTTCTTCTACTCAACCAACAGTAGAAGGAAGTCCTCAATGTCAAACATGAGATCAGGGTTTGCGAGGATGAGCATTCAGATATGTTTGGAACGTTGCCAAGTCGTGTGTGCATCCAAAAACGGTGCTCAGGCTATTCCTCATTTGTTCATAGTCATTCTTAATTGCAGTGGAGAGGCTCTGCCAATAAGAAAACGCTGCACCTGACAGTCTTGCCGGTAACAGTCTTTCCTTGTCAAGGTGGAATGAAGAAACATTCAAAGTGATTTCAAACCGCATTATCCACGAATGGAATGACTGTGCCATCTCCTGTAAAGGGCGGAGGAAGCTCAAAATGAAATGGCATTGCATGCTTTACTGTCTGCTCTCATGGTCTGTGCTGCTGCCGTGGCTTGCTGTTCTTAGTCGGCCATTTGAATAATAGTTTTTGCTCTAACTTGCACTAAAAAGTCTAGAATACGAGATAAACTGTACTTACAAGTAGAGTTGTTTCAGTCGTTCTTGAGGATGTGAAATAACTTTCCCTTTTCCGAATCCAAAATCCCACCGCTGCCACCAGGATAACACCGCTTTACATTGGTGGGTGTTACGTCTATGTTTGATACAGAATAACCAAAGAACCAGGAGATGGGGCTTCACTCCCTTCTATCTGGCACATAGACGCGAAGCCAATTTACCTTTTCAGGTTCTTCTTAAGAATACTCAGCCGGGGACATCTCCAACACCTGGGACATCAGCCGAGTACATGGCCTCCCTCAAAATCAGATCATAAAAGGCTTTTCAGGAAGTTTCTAGATCCAACGAGAGAGCAAAACATCAGCAGAAGTTGTACTATGACAAACGCCTCTAGTATACACCTTACCTCGCTGGGGACTTGGTGCTTGTGGATGACTCAGCTTGCTGTCATCACAAACTTGCTCAATGCTGGGTTGGCCCCTACAAAGTGCTTCACCCCATCTCTGTGTCAAAAGAGCATCCTTCAGTGAACTTTGAAATCCAAGAGCTTTTAAACCCACAGGCCAGGCCTCAACATCGGGGACAGTACAAGTTGCCACCTCAGCCACCCGGACCTCAAACTGCCCTTGACAATGAACATGGACGTCCTACTGCTTCACCTCACACTCCGTCATCTACGGTTCTGTGTTGAGGAATACACACTGTCCTTGGATGAAACTTGTCTCCTGGTTCTTTGGTTATTCTGTATCAAATTACATCTGTATCGTGTTATACATCTATAAAGCTAGAAGTCTACTTTTCATACTGCAGAATACAGATTGGAGGAGCTTCTGCTCCATTCTGACAAGTGCCAATAAGCACGTGTCCGTGGATGTTCCCTCTACGGGGTGGATTGTTCTATAAAATTGAGAATTAAATTATATTATCAGTATTGGCTGCAGTACAATCCTCCCAGAAAGTGTGGGGGAGGGGGGTGCTGTAGCTCTGCTAAGCTAATGCCTAAAAGGTGGAGCCTACCCAACTGTTTCACCAGAAGAGCCTTTTTAAAATTGAAATTGTTCCTGGATACCCCCAGAACTGTTTAGTGAATCATAGACAGATTAATGTGTGGCAGGCTTTTCCTGTTGTTCAGGATGCACGTAACAATAGCTGGTCTGGCACTTGTTTCCTGGTACATATACACAGTGACCTGCAAAAGTATTCACCCCCTACAAATAATGCTACATTTAGATGAATTATGTAGAAACAATTTTTCCAAATAAACTTTTTTATTCATAACTGAGGAGATAAAACGAAACGCTGTTATAGTTGAAGGAAGTTACATGTCATGAATACCTGCAAAAAACATGCACAAATGAAAATTCACTGGTTGTAAAAGTGTTCAGCCCCTTAGGTGGAAAATGAAACGAGGTGGAAACACCTTTTACAGCAATGACTGCTATGAGTATTTTTGGGTAGATCTCTACCAGCTTTGCACAGTGAGATGGTGAAATCATTACCCATTCTTCATATGAAAATTGCTCCAGTTCTGCCAAGTTTGATGGGGATCGTCGATGGACTGCAATCTTCAAGTCTCACCATTAATGTTCGATTGAGTTCAAATCAGGACTTTGATTGGGCCACTCAAGAACATTTATTTTCTTCTTATTCAGCCACTCCATTGTGGCTTTATTTTTTTTTGCTTCGGATCATTGCCCTGCTGAAATGTGAATCTCCTACCCATTTTCAGATTCATGGCTGACTCAAGCAGGTTTTCATCAAGGATTCTCCTGTACTTTTCAATGTCCATTGTCCCTTCGATCCTGACAAGCTTGCTCGTCCCTGCTGATGAAAAGCAGTCCCATAAATATGATGCTGCCACCACCATGCTTGACAGTCGGGATGATGTTGACTC
Source organism: Eptatretus atami (assembly GCA_035128595.1). Lineage (NCBI taxonomy): Eukaryota > Metazoa > Chordata > Myxini > Myxiniformes > Myxinidae > Eptatretus > Eptatretus atami. Next base: position 85,860,487 of record CM068956.1, on the reverse strand, counting down.
GTTGATGTACAGTGCTAGGCTTGCACCAGACGTAATGCTTTTAATTTCGACCAAAAAGTTAAATTTTTGACTCGTCTGAAAACAAAACGTTTCTCCACATGCCGGTAGTATCATTAAGATGCTTTTTTGCAAACTCCATATGAGCTTTGAGATACACCTTTTTCAGTAATGGCTTCTTTCTTGCCACCTGTTCAGAGACGGCCACCTTTGTGAAGAGAACAGAATATTGTTGATTTATGAACACTGACCCCCCATCTCAGACATAGATCCTTGCAGATCTTTCAAAGTCATTGTTGGATTTACAGTGACATCCTGAACCAGTTTCCTGCTTACCCAGTTGCTGAGTTTGGATGGACGACCTGATCTGGGTCGAGTCTGCGTGGTGTGATACGTCTTCCACTTCTTAATGATGGATTTAACCGTACTCAAAGGGATAATGAGTGACTTTGAAATCTTCTTATAACCCTCTCCTGAACGGTGCTTCTCCACCACTTTAGGTCTGACTTCTTTGGAAAGCTCCATGGTCTTCATGTTTGCCTTGTTGGTTGACCAAGTGAGTTGCACCTTAAAACTCCAACGATAAGTGGGGAGCTTAATTTTTAATTTAAACCACTGATTATATGCAGATGAAACATATTACACTTGTTTTGTAATCTTTCAAACAAATAATTTGCTCCTGAAGTGATTTAGGGTTAATTAGGCAAAGGATTTGAATACTTATGCAACTGAGAATCATGTGATTTTCTCTGTTAATCGAACTTATTCACATTTTATCTGCATTTTTTAGCTTTATCAATTTGGAGTTGTTCGTGAAGACTCTATGTATTAATGAAATGGAAGACCAAGAAGGAACCCGAAGAAGTAAAGGGGAAAGATGGAGTCATCAGTAGGAACCTGGATAAGATTCGGGTTTCAGCCGCTACTCCACAACCCTCAAACCCATCCAGGCGCAGCCAAGTGAGCCTTACAGAAAAACTTCTGCAAGAATTCACTTCTTCAAGAGATAGATGAAGAAAGAGCGGAATAGAGAGTAAAAGATAAAAGAGAAGAAAAAGCAAGAATGAGAATGTGAAAAAAGAATTGTGAAAATTTTTTTTTTTTACAAAGAAATGTGAAAGGAACAAAGATGTCGGGAAGAACCCAGACAGATTTCAGCATTTACTCCCCAGGCTAAAACGCAGCAACATGTACAAGCTATGAGACGTCCGTCAGCGGGGAAGTACAGTCCACACAGCATCAGGATATGGTACAAACATAATGATTGATTTGAAAGTATCATGAAATAAGCTCAGGTGGCATCAAAATTTGAAAACTTTGGAGGGGGGTGAATACTTTTGCAGGCCACTGTATAATATATATTGTTGCGGTTCTGTGAAACCGCATGCCTCCAAGGCAATGGCACACAACATACAGTGATCCCAAAGCAATTATTTCATTAGCATTCATATCGTTAGTCCTCCCTTCATGTCTCGTGGGTAAATGGGACGAACTGCATTGCGTGCAACTCGTAGTTAGGTCCAATATGTATCTCTTCAATCCTCACTCTGACCTCCACTTCAACCCTTTCCTTTTAGCCATGAGACAAAACACGCATGCAAGCACACACGCCACTCAATAACAATTTAGCAGGCATGCTGCGAGCATGTTCTGCATGTTCAGATTACGAGCATTTCTGGCATTTTCTATATGAATATACGTGCCAGTTCTCAACTGACACCTCCCTCACCTCAAACCTCATCTCACTCCCCAAACCTCACCATCTTCACCGCTACTATCTTCCATACACAGGAAAAATACTCTCATGACCATTCACACACTGTAATCAGAGTGCTCAAGTGTGTCTGGCTCCTTCCGTTCTGTCCTTTTGGTTCTTCCAAGGTGGGGAGTATCCCCTTGCTTTACCCATTTTTGAGCGGGACTCCTCTAACTAATCTGATTTCTTTAATTGCCTCAGCTTTGGATGATGACACCATCCATGCCCGAGCTGCTAAGGTCTGTGCTACACTGCGTTTGTGGGAGATTGGGCTACAGGAGTTAAAATCCAGTAATCTGCTGGTGTGGGTTGGTTTCCTGTAAACCGAGGTCTTTAGGGAGCCATCAGGCTTACGATGAACCTCCACATCCAAAAATGCCAATTTGCTTTCTTTTTCAATTTCGATTGTGAAGTTAATGCTGGGGAATACCCGGCCAAGTTGTCCCAGTAGGTGGTCTACCATGTTTGTACGCACAATGACAAAGGTTTGTATGTTTGTTTGTTTGTACATTTGTACGTACGCACAAATGCGTACAAACATGGTAGACCACCTACTGGGACAACTTGACACTGTGTACTGCCATACTACCCAGGCCTTTCTGAAAGGATTGGCAGGATCTTACGTGGTGCACGGATTGGCGTAGCCTACAAGCCTCTATGCACCATCCGTAATGTCATCTCAAAACTAAAGGACCCAATACCAACTGGTGATAAATCTGGAGTAGTTTACCAATCCTCATGCAAAGATTGTGACCAATTCTCTATTGGTGAAACTGGAAGAAAGTTAAAACAACGGCGAGATGAACATGATAGAGCAATTAGGCTAGGAAAGGTGACCCAGTCAGCCATAGCATGTTATTGCCTGCAATCTGGCCATAAATTTGATTTTGATGGGACCCGTGTCCGAGACACTACATCTAATAAACGGCACAGGTCAATTTTGGAATTGTGGCACGTGAAGAGCTTGGAGGGTGGTCTAACTGGGGAGACGGTGGACACACCCACACAATACACACCTTTGATGCAAATGGCAAAACTGGATGATGCAAACGGCTGGATAAGGTGAGCAACAAACAACACTCAATCCCCAACACCACATCCACATGTGCACAACACCCAACGAGAACCCCAACACTCGCACAACCAACACCTCATCATGCCCAACCCGGACACGAAATCAGCCATGTTTGTGCCCGGGAAACACAAAAACAACAACAAGCGCACACACGTGCTCACCCACACACATACAACACCAGATCACGTGTTAGTAAAAACAAAAAAAGAGCAGAGCACCCCTTCAATGATGTGTTTTGACGTTTGTTTTTGCTTTTGCAAAATAAAAAAGCACTCCTCCATTTGATCTCGAGCACCAGCATGTGTCCGGAAATGAGCGGTCGTATCGAAATAAAAACTGGACACGTGCCGAGGCCCAGGGTCTATTGTGCCTGATGAAGCCGGCTGTGAAGCCGGCGAAACGTTGCCCTGAGACCGGGTCTGCTCTCGCTTTTTTGCTCAAATGAGCGGAGTCGATCTAGTTTTTTACTTTTGATTGGAGGCACCTTCTTCTTCTTTTAAAAAAAAAAATATATGCATTGTGTAATAATAGCACATACATATGCAAAATTTATATCAAAATATAGTATTGCAAAGAAATAGCTGCTTTGAAGATAATATTTCAGAACAGAGATGCAACCTAAATTACCTTGTTATCAAGAGAAGCAATTTCCTGCTGGCTTGCTGTTGAGAGCAAAAATGAATTCATTTGCGTTTTGAGCAGTTCATCAACTTCCACGTCTACGTCGTAACAAGCTGTTTTCTTCTGATCATTGGGATCGACCCTGTGAAAACATCCACATTTTCTAGTTGATACAACCATGTACATTTTCTTTTCAACTGAATTTAAGATTCTCAAAGTGCAATTGTAATAAAATAGGAATCCTTTTGCTCCCACAAAACAAATTATATTGTTTGTTTGTTGATCAGTATGTTACAGAGGTAGAACACTCACCTTTGAGCTGCCTTAGTCTGGTTGTTTTTTTCTTTCCAGAATTATAATTAGAGGATTATTGCTTCACAGGCAGAGCACTGAATCAAAGTGCACCATCCCTTGGATGGATGTTAAGCTGGGTTTTCCATCTACTAGCATTCACTTGTGGATAAGTGAAGATTCAATAGTGTCTTTTGCGAAGAGTCGGCAATTTTTCGCCAGCACCCTGGCCAAGTTCCAAATTCCTTGCTTTGACTATCGCTGAAAAAGCAAAGGCAAACCACCCATTGCAATCCTTGCCGTGGGATAGCTCTGGCAGCACTGAACCTTTCTTTGAGCTGAATACCAGAGAGAGAGGGACAGAGATCATTTGGATTGGATTTGTCAAAATTAAAGAAATCCTTTGCAACAAGTTTCAACTCTGCCAAGAAAGGTTTGTGCCATGTCTAACACTCAAGAGAGGAAAACAATGGATTGCCTTTGGAAATGAATGGTTCTTGTTCCAATAGTGAAGGTTCTACTGCTTGGTTTGCATTTCAGCAGGAATGACCGAGGAGACCTCAGATTCATTGTCATTCACCGTGCAATGTATGTTTCAGTTATTATTGTGACTATAAAATGAAACAGGCTTTAAAATAACTTTTGAAGAGAAATTATAACTAATTCAAAAAACTTTCAATGTATAAATCAAAATTTTTTTTTACATCCAAGACTTAAATCAGCAAATTATTAATTTTTTTTAAATAAATTTTCCTTCTCAAGGATTTTCTCAAAATTAACTTTAGTTTTAAAGCAGCAAAGGGCACTTCACTTTCAACTCTCCATAAAAAATATGTTTTCATAGCAAAACAATCGTATATCAGAAAATAGAAGATCTTTTACGTGTTGTGCATTATGATCACACAAACCCGATGGTGTGATTGATGACAATAGGATCGGGAGGCATGAGTAGGCCGTGGAGCCTTTGTGGAATCTCGGAGAATTTCATCCTCGGGCAATCAAAAATCTGCACATGCAAGGACAACAGCACACGTGTTCTTTAATGCTGCTGGGATCCTGTGCAAGCCCTCAATTGCTACCCTTGTTTGGCAGGGAGTTTGTAAGGGACTCAACAACATGCAATTCACACACCAAGGAACAACCAAATAAAAACATCCATGGCTTGCAATTGGTAGAGGGTTTGGCTCTTATATTAGGTCAGATCAGTTATGCAACATGTCCGGAGGTATTGTCGATGCAATACATATTGGAGGGATCAAATTTACACATTACAAACCTCTGGGGTCTACCTTACCTGTTGAAAGTACTGGTCACAGTTGATGTACTCTCGTTCATGTGGATCCTGCAGCCGGTGGCTCTTTATGTATTGCCATAATGCCTGGATTATTGCTGGACGTGTCTGCGTGTGAATACCCAGCAACCGTGCCAGGTGCGAGTTCAGCTTAAACTGCGGTGGCTATTGGGGAGGTGGCAAGCAACACCTGATTTTATTGCACATATTTCATTTACCTGAGTTGATTATAATGTCTATCAGTGATGAATCTTATCTGAAGAACATGAAGTCTGAGGAAGTTCAAGTGAGATTTTTTTAAATTGTCTGAGATAGCACATGATTGATGAACAGCTTCCTTTCTGAGATAGTTTTTCTTTTCTTTTTAAAATAAACCACTGCAGCACCTGGCATGAATAGCTGCCAACATTTTAAAAAGCATTTAAGATTGAAGTTGAATTGATTCAAATGCATTACATGTTGTGACATGTTGGACTAATATATACAAATCACAATAGGAAACCCTGAGACAAACATACGTCAATTCAATTTCGAAGAATATTCTTTAAAATATAATGTGTTGTTATGTTTGTGGGGGGAAATGGAGGGATTTCATAAAAAAAGGTGGGAATGTTTCAAGTGGCTTGGTCCATGGACGTGCAGGAGACATCTCAATGTAAATTAAGTAGGGAAACTGTGAGCTTAAGTGTTACTTGTCAGCACACAGGGGGTGGTGCTGTGTTAATTAGGTAGGGATTAAGGCTAATTTCTCCCAGTATGTGATTGCCCCCTGTGACCGTTTCCTATGTCTTTGCATTTCCAAGACCAGCGATAAAAAGGAATCACGTCCTTAAAACAACAATAACCGAGCCAGACATTTCCGAGCAGGCGAAAACTCTGCCTCCAGGAATGACAACGAGCAAACCACGCCCCTGGAAATGGATGATTCATGGGCGTGACATCAGAGAGGCGGAGGGAGTTAGGATCGGAGTCCGGACACAAGCGGGAGCGGGAAGAGAGGTTATGTTAGGTACACGCTTGGAGATGGAGATCTCGTGTTTCTGGCTTCCCCTCAACACAGTGAAGAAGGCTGCATGATTCTCGTGTTCATGCTGAGGCGGACTTGCCTGCGTGATGGAGCAAGATGCTAGCCATAGACTGTTTGGATGGGTCGAGTGAGACCGCACCTCGAAGCCTCGTGTTGTGCCATCGTGGAAGAAGGCGGTGCCATTTTGCAGAGGAGCGGCGTCAGCAGGTGCTAGCATGAAAAGAAGCTGCACGGCGGTTTCTGAGCCCTGGTGTGAATATCAGTGCCTGAACTATCTCCCGTACACTTCCCGCCCAGAGAGTGGCTCGGCGCCATTTTGTGTGTGTTTTCCCGTGCAGTGACGGCACGGTTTGGCGAACATTAAACTCCAGAAACTCATCTCTGCACACAGCTGGTCCGAAATCAAGGTCGAGATCTTGACATTCCCAAACGATGCACCGCAGCTTGATCTCTCTGACATCCTCCCAAGAATCCAGTCCATACAAGTGCTGAAAAGTGTGGGGCCAGTGTACACACCCCTGATGAACTCCAGTAACAACTGAAAATAAGTCAGAGATGGTACCACCACATCTCAGAGCACTCTCAGTTCCAGAGTAAAGTTCAAACACCAGATTGATCAGTTTTGGTGGCACCCCACGAAGACCAAGAATCCTCCAGAAGGCATCCTGATTCACTGAATCAAATGCTTTACAGAGATCAACATAGGCTGCAAGCAGCCCCTGCAAACTCTCATCTTCCTTTGGTGAGGACAAAGAGCAAAGATACAGTCGATCGTTGACCTCTAGGTGTAAAGCCTGACTGCTCTGGATGCTGGTGCTTAAGCAGATGGTGGCGAACCCTATCAATAATTATCCGAGCAAAGACCTTGACCGGCCCTGAGAGCAGCGTCAACCCTTGGTAGTTGTTGCAG
>CM068956.1:85816553-85829669 GCA_035128595.1 Eptatretus atami | reverse complement strand
AGACGTGACTTGACAAAAGGGGAAATGGACACAACATGACAAAAGGAAAAACAGAAGGAGAAGGGGGAAATGCCAACAAGAGAGCAGAGGGAGAAAATAGATGGAGATAGACAAACAAGGGATGCGGATAATGATGATAGGTATGGGAGAATGCAAGGGGTGGAAAAGATGAATGCAGAAACAAAAGTTTGGGAGGGTGGGGTGGTTTAACAGGTGTAGAAAAGATCATGGTTTTGGATGTGGGATGATTTGAGATGGTGGTGAACAGCTGTCTTGAAGACCTGGAGGGAAGAATGAGATTGTAGAGAGTGTGGATGTTGATTCCACAGGTGCGAAAAACAAGGAACAAATGAGTGGAGGTGAACAGTGGTTCTGTATTTTGGCAGGTTCACTAGGAGGGGGTTGCTGGTGGACCGTGTGCATCCTGTAGATACCTGGAGGGTGGGGGCAAAGGATGGAGAGGGCACAGCAAGCAAGACAAAAAGGAGGTAGAAGAAGACAGAGAGACCACCAACCTGTTGTTGATAGGGAATTGATAGACCCGTAGACTCGGCTTCACAGTGAGAGATTCCAGTGTTCTTGAAGGCCTTGGTTTTCATGGTGTCAGTCCGAGCAAGGTGTGAGGCAGGGGCGCCATCCCAGAGGCAAGAGCAGTATTCCATTATGCTGCAGATGAAAGCCTTGAAGGTGTATAGGAGTTCAGGTGTGCCAAAGAAGGACTTTGCATGACGGAGGATACACAGTCGGCATCTGGCTTTGGAGCAACTTTTAAATGTGGCTTGTCCAAGAGAGATCATGGCTGAGAGTGAGACCCAAGAGTTTGAGTGACGGATCCTCTTCAAGAGGGCTGTTGAGAAAGTAGATGGAAAGGTTTGTGGCACGGTGCTTTCAGAGAGATATTGAGTGTGTGGGATTTCTCAGAGTTAAACAACATATTCCAAGTGTTTGATCAGTTTGTGATTTTGTCAAGGTCTGAAGAAAGGGAAGAGGCTGCTTCCTGTCTGTCAGAAGGATGAGGGATGGCAGAGGGTAGAGTCATCAGCAAAGAGATAAAGAGGATTTTCAAGACTCAGAGAGATCATTGCTGAAGATCAGGAATATGATGGGGCTTAGAATACTGCCTTGGAGCACTCCAGCCTTGACAGAGAGAGGAGAAGAAAGGGTTTCATTGAGAGCCACATGTTGGCTACGAGAGCAGAGGAAGTCATGTGTGGAGTTGGCATTAGATTCTATAGGCAGATAATTTGGAGAGCAATGCGGGATGCCAGACTGTATCGAAAGCTCAAGATATGTCCAGATAGACGGCTCTGATTTCATGTCCGGCATTGAGGACCTCCATCCATTGTTGGGAGAGCAGAACCAGCATATCCAAGATAGAATGACTTGGTCTGAATCCGAATTGATGATATGAGATGAGTTCGTTGGAAAAAAAGGAATGATTTTATGTCAACTGCGATGATGGATTCCATGACCTTGTTGATCATTGGAAGTAAGCTAATTTTTCTGTAGTTAAGGGGATCCATTTTTGCATCTTTTTATGTGATGCTGTGATGTTGGCTGACTTCCAAGCAGATGAAAGATGACATCGGGCAAATGATAGGGTGAAAATGGCAGAGAAAGGAAGTGCAAGAGTAGCAGAGCAGGTTTTTAGGACTCTTGGGCTGAGGCCGTCCAATCCAGTTGCCGAATCAGAGTTGAGAGTTGCCACAAACTTCTCAGTTACAAAAGACACAGAGTTCTGAAGCAGTTAGGTACGATTGGGAAGCGTGGGTACAGAGAGAGAGGTTGGGGACTCAAGATTTGGAAGCAAAGACAGAATTGAGGCATTCGGCCTTCTCATGAGCGGAGTCGGCTGTGATGCCATTTGAAGTAAGGGAAGGGATGTAAGGGGAGCATACACGAGAGAGAGACTTGACAAGGTGCCATCAGGTTTTATAGGTGGTCGACAAGTTTGAAAATTAATTCTTGAGATTGGACAGATGTTGGCCTCTGGCTCTCCTGAGGGTAGACACACACTTGTTGGGGGGGTTTTGTGGAATGATCCGAGGTTGCCTTTGGTTGGATTTGTCTTCCAGGAGGAGAATGCAAGTTGTTTGAAAGCAACTGCCTCACCACAGAATTCAGAGTACCAAGAGCGAGTGGATGGGTAAGATGCTGAAGACGAGATGGGATGAATCTGTGTATAAGGGAGAGCAGGTTTCTGTTGAAGAATTTCCAGGCTAAATTAATATTAGAGGCGGTAGATAATGATCAGGTGAATCAACTGGGACAGAGGAAGTGCAAAACACATTAGCAGGGAAATTAGTCATCACCAAATCCTGAAGTCCAGGTTGGAAAGTTTACAGATTGAGTCACTCCCATGGTAGTCACTGAAGTCCTTTGCAGAAGTGTCATGGCTTGTGAGAGAGATACCAACACCCAGCCAATTAGCATGATGACAAATGAAATCACCACATATGAGGAAGAGCGAGTTGGGATGTGTGATTATAAGTTGGTCCATGTCATCTAAGAGAGATGTAGATGGAGTCGTCACTGTTGGGCGGACAGTACAACACACAGACAAATATGAGGTGGGAGCGGAGAGGAAGTTGCAGCCAGAGGTACTCCTGGGGTTTGGGAGGTGTAAAAGCAGTACATGGAGAGTGAGAAATTGAGTTATTCATGTACAGTGCAATTCCACTGCCAGGATGAGGTTCAGGTCAATCAAACCAGAGGAGACAATAGCTGGAGAGAGAAAATGAGGAGTCAGGGACATCCTGTGGGAGGAAGGATTCTGTTAAACATATGATGTCCAGTTTATCAGCATCAGCCTGAATTGAGAGATCTGTCAGGTTGGAGTGGAGGCCTTGGACGTTTGAGGTCCACACATTTCGGACAGTGGAGGAGCTGTTGATAGGACATGAGCAAGGAGAGGGTGTGGGGATGGGGAAAAGGCATGAGGGAATGGGCAGGGACGAAGCAGAGAGGCAAAATGCCGAGGTGGAAGCTGAGAAACTGCGGACAAGGGGAGGAGATGGGGTGGGAGGGTTGCTGACATGGAGGGGTTTGATACCATGAATGGACGTGAAGGAGAAATTATTGTTTGTGTGCATACAACCTCAGCAAAAAGGATTCCTCAGGATTCCCAGCAACAGCCTCATGGGTGGAGTGATGAAGAATGTTTTTGGTTGAAGACATGGAGGAAAATTCAGCCGTACGTGAAAGAGGAGCCTGGATGAACTAAGCATTTTCTTTAGGAGGGAAGAGGTTTTTGGAAATAAGCCTTATGAAAAAAAAAGGAAGATATTTTGATGAAGAAGAAGATTGAATGGGTTGTTCCTGATGGGGTAATACGCATACCAAGGTATTTTCAAGTACATTTTGGAAGCGTTGAAAAAAAAAAATTATTATGAAGAGCTTTCAAAGGAAGAAAAATGTTTTATTGAAACATGTCACATTATTATTTAAGGGTTTTGCCCAATATGCTGCAGGAGAAGCTTTATGAACATCTTACCTCCACCAAGTGGTTGTCAGGTCCATACAGGTCTTTGTCTAATTCAATCACCAGACTCTTGAAAAAAGATGAGAATTTCCGCTTCTGCTTGTTGGCATCAAACTTATTGTAGGAGGGCTGGTTGCAGGAAACACACAAGCATTTACTATATACACATGTATGTACATATTTTAAACAGATGTCAATGAAGAGGCAGAAAGTATATTCAAAAGCAGATTTATACAAGTATATAACACAAAAAAGTGCCTCTATTGAATAAGTGAATGGCTTTATTGTGGACAACGTAGAGGCAATTGGGGGGTGGAGGGACGTTGGGGTGAAGTACAAACTGAACAAGAAGATGAATAGGAGGCCCACAGGAGGTGATATTGACCACTATATAAATAATCCCTTCATTTTGCACAAAACTAGAGCCATATTGCAATTACTATTTTTACAGAATAGTAGGTTTCATGTAGCTATCCATGGAGAATAAAATAGAGCAAAATATTATGTGGAGAGGGGAAGAGAGAGAGAGAGAGAGAGAGAGAGAGAGAGAGAGAGAGAGAGAGAGAGAGAGAGAGAGAGAGAGAGAGAGAGAGAGAGAGAGAGAGAGAAAGAGAGAAAGAGAGAAAGAAACTCAATGTTGTGTTAATTCTACAACATTCCAATAGGGAGTGGAATTTAGCAGGAAGGCTGGCAGGATAGCCTAGCTAGACCGAGAGGTGTGCATACTCGCCTCAAAGCTGTCTTAACCTAGATTTGTATCACGGCCCAGCTCTAAACTGCCAACCTGGTGTTTCGCAGGCATTGGGAAGCAACAATGTCCCTCAGATGGATGTTAAACTGGGCATCCCGTCTGCCATTGTTAGTTAGTGGGCATTACAGATCCCATGGTGTTCTTCGCACGAGTCGGAGAGTTATCGCCAGGATCCTGGGCAAATTCTAAATTTCTGCACCCTCGAGTATCCTGCATCAGAGTGGCGACACGTCCAGTGTTGTAACCCGAGCCAAGAAACTGCTTTCATAGAACCGATGCCTTGAATAGAGCATGATGCAAAATAAGAACAGATTCGTACAGTAGTGCTCGTTCCCAATCTGCATGCAGCTCCTCCAAAGGATGTGGCTACATCCATGTTTGATAATGTGTGGAATGACACATGATCAAACAGAATGCAAAATAGAGACAATGAGATAAAAGACAATTCGCTTTTCTCCTTGCTCTGCGAGAATGCCATTGAAACAATGGATAAATTAACAATGGATATGGGATATAAACCCAGCATCCCAGCACAATAAAACCAAATGCTCAAACAGAACTGCCAAATGGGATTCACTGATCCTAAATACTTATGACATCTCGATATATTACATTTCTAAGTAAGATTGTTGTTGATTAAATAGATATCCTGTAATACCATTAAATTCTGGATAAGTGTACACAAGGATGAAACAGTTCAAAGCCTGTTGTCCTTTGGAACACCCAGAGGACATCCCCTGGGAGAATCTTTAGCAGAAATATAGTTACATGGATATTAATCAAACCCTCTGCTGTTCTCTTATCTTGCACAGAGTTAAATCGCATGCCAGCCATAGAACATTCATATAAGTGAGTTTCAGTTCTCCAGGGAGCTCAAGTGCCTGTTGCTGGGACCCAGCCAACAAGTTGCAAAATACTCATCTTTTGATTGTAGGTTGTGACCATAAAGTGTTCTAATCCTCACTCAAGATGGTTGAAATATTTGCCAGATCACCTTACAGCTCATGGTTTGATGAATATCACTATGAGCTAATATTCAATGTTCAGAATAAGAGGCATGTGTGGCATCCACAAACCAAGTCTCAGAGGTTTTCCTCATCAACCACGTCTCTGAGGAATACAACAGGATACTCTCAACACATGACTTGAATAGATGCATCTTCAGTTCCTGATCCAGATGTGACTTCGAAATTTTGCCGAGATGCAAAGCATACATGTGCTGAATATTTTCTCGTGATAAAATCATTGAAGAAGTCTGAAATGAAGGACTCCCTGCAACCATGTCTACCCTTTCAATTATCGAACCTTCACTTGTTTTTTAACAGGAGAGGAATCACTGATGTCAGTGAGAACTCTGCCTTCTCCAAATTATTGTGTGCTGGACTTAGTGGTGTAATAGTTAGAGCATATGCTGTGAGTCTGGGAGGTCAGTGGTTCGAACTTGATCTCAGCTGTGTCATACAAAATATTTAAAAACAGTATGTGCTGCTTCCTTGCTTGGCACAGAACACTTAAAAAGGATAGGGCATGGACAACAGCTAAACGGTGGCAACCATTGCAAGGCTTTGATGGGCCCAATGGCTGCAGCCTGTGTTGAATTTCCTTGCAAGGGAACTCATTATGTTATAAATAGTTTTAAACAGCAAATTTTATGCAATGAAGTAAATACACAGCAGAATTGAGTGATTTTGTGGGTAGACTGATCTCATCAGCAAAGGCAAGGTCATGTCAGAAAGGCTCCAGGGATTGGATCTCATCTTTGGGTGACCACCTCTCATTTCTGACCACCGACTCAATGTACCGATGAGTATACATTGTTGGCTTTCAGGTAATACTGTAGTAGAGGATCCTTCAGTGCTCTTCTCATTGGATGTACCGATGGTTGGATGATGACCAAAATCTGGCATTCCAAAAGATCAAGAAATTTGAAAAACAACGATTTTCAAGCTTATCAAACATAAAGGCACAGCTAAATGAAAATATGCAGGACAAACGCCTGAAATTTTTATCAACAGAACTACCTTTATCAGGGGACAACAGAAACACCATGCTGTGGTACTCATACAATTATGAGAGAGTGTAAGATATCTTGCATATCACTTGAAGAGAAAATTTGTTAAGAGAACATAAAGCCAAAAGATAGTCCAATAGTAATACAATTGACCAAAACCTCTACAATATACAGCTGGTTTAGATCTCCACTGTTAAAGATGTGTACTGTACAAACAACTTTCAATTTTGTCAACGAGGCAGATTTCACAACCTTTATTTTTGCCAATGCAGGAAACAAGTAATCAAGGTAGAGAAAATAGTCCCTCACCTTCACTTTGAATGCACATAATGCAATGGTGTTTGAGGCGAGAAAAAATTGTTTAACACTCACATCATCGAGCATCCGACCCTCAACGCGCAGCTCCCAAGAGGCCACTGTTCCATCCTCATCTTCTCCGTCACCCTTGGCTGGGTTGAATGTATTTGATATGAAGACACGTAGCTTGCGCTTTTGCTGCGCAGTGAGGGGAAAGGAGCAGGTCTTCACAGGCATTGAGTCCAAACACAAGCAACAATGGAATTGGAAAGGTTATGGAATGATAAAAAATAGGCCAAAATAAAATATACAGCTCAGAATAGGACAAGGAATAAATAAAAAAACACAATTCACAGAAAAAGTTTATCACATACATGGAATATTAATTTAATTGCCAAAAATATTATCTGGTATATGTGTGTGCTTACATTAAAAAAAAGTAGCCCCGTGGAGGACTGACGGTTATTTCTCCAACAGGTAGGGTGAAAATGAGGGATTAGGGGGAAGGGGCCATGGCCCCCCTTCCTGAAGTGAAGTGGTAATGGGGAGCACAACTTAGGTTCACAGCATGGTCCTTATATTTCATGAAGAGTTTGGTCTGCATCTGTCCGTCGGTTTCTGAGAAAATTTTAAAATAAATTTCCTGAATTTGAGGTGAAATCCCCCTTTAACCCCTTGTCAATGGCAGATCCGGATGGGGAGCACAACCCCATGAGACCTTACTGTCCTGATGTATTATACCAAATTCGGTCCATATGGCTCAGGTAGTTGTGGAGATGTTTTAGTGAAAATGAGGGATTCAGGGGAGGGAAAATGAGGGACCCCTTTCCGGGGGAGATACGGCCATGAGGAGCACAACTGAAAGTGAGGACATGGTCCCAATGCCTAGTGGCAAGTTTGGTCTGGATCTGTGTGATGGTCTCTGAGAAGATTTATGAATATAAAATATTAATATTTGGGGCAAACCCCCCTATTTACCCCATTTATAGGAGGTGCATCCAAATGGGAAACACAACCCCATGAGACCTTGCTGTCCTGATGCATCGTACCAAATTTGATCTCTATATCGGTCAGGTACTTTGTGAGGAGAAGATGTTTTAGTCAAATGTTCATGTACGTAAGAACAGCCGGACACCAGGACACACTCAATGAGCTTATTTCGGAGGAATAACCTAAAAATAACATTTTCAGTTATTAAATATGAATATTGATTTAAGATGTGAAAGAGTGCTGTTACATTATTGGATGGCTGTACACATCATAGGCTATATTGTGGCATTGTCCTATTTCAAGCCCTGTTTGTTTCAATGCGCTTTAATTCAAAGGAGAAGTCAACCCTCATCCACACCCCAAAAAAGGGGAAAAGGACATAAACAATGTGATTTATGTCCAACAGTATTGATTGATATAATATATATATACATATGTATATGCATATATATATATATGGATGTATATATGTATGTTATATATATATGAATATATAGTATATGTATTATATATGTTATATATATATGTATATATGTATATGTATATATATATTATATATATGTTTATATATATATATATATATGTATTGTATAATATATATATACGTAGATGTATATATATTATATATATGTATGATATATATATATACATTTATATATGTAGATATTATACTGTATACACATATATATGTGTTATATATACATATATTATACATAAACAATTATTATATACATATATATGTTTATATACAGGGGGTGCAATGTGGTATACAGTAAGGAGTATACCAGTATATCATTACTGTATACCTACTTTTGCAGCCCCCTGTATATACAATATATAAGGTCCGTCTAAAAAGTAGCGGGACTGACTTCACAGAAATTTTATTCCAAAAAATATATGAAAATCCACAGCTTGTCCCCTTCAAAAATAGTTTCCCTCCAGTCTCACACACTTGTTCACCTCTTCTTCCATGCTTCGATGCACCCCCGGAAGGCTTCTTCTGGAATCTCCGGAGCTCCGTCGTCACGGCCTTTTGATGGCCTCCACATCAGGAAATCGGGTCCCCTTGATCACCCCCTTGAGCTTGGGGAGTAGGAAAAAATATCACAGGGGCCAAGTCTGGCGAATACGGGGGTTGCTCCAGAGTTGGCACATTCCTCTCCACCAGAAACTGTCGGATGCTCAGAGGCACTGTGAGCAGGGGCTTGTCATGGTGGAGCACCCAGGCGTGTTCTCCCACAGATCCCCCTCCTCTTGTCCCGGAATGATCTCATGAGGCGCCGGAGGATCTCTTGTACACGTATTGATTCAATGTTTGACCCTGTGGTAGAAACTCGAAGTGGACGATTCCCTAATATGTCAAAAAACGTGATGAGAATCACCTTGACCTCGACTTTGACATCCTTGCTTTCTTTGGTCTTGGTGATGCCGACTTTTCCACTGACGACTCTGCCGTTTGGTGTCTGGATCGTATTCGAACCACGATTCATCGCCAGAATGAGTCTCCGAAGCAGGTCGGATCATCCTCGAAGGCGCTCGATAATGGCTTGACAGACAGTGACTCTTTGCTGTTTCTGGTCCTCGGACAACAGCTTGGGGACCATCTTTGCGCACACCTTGCGCATTTCGAGATTTTCAGTATGATGCTCCAGGCAGTGTCTTTGTTATGGAAAAGTCCTCAGCAATCATCCGCAACCGTGAGTCGTACGATCTGCGTGCACCATCTGCTTCACAGCGCTCAAAGTTGTCCGCCGTTCTGCTCGTTGATATGGTATCCAGGACCAGCTGATCTGTCTTCAACCTCCTCCCATCCCTCTTTGAACCTCTTGTGCCATTCAAAGGCACGTGTACGTGACCGTTTGTTCCCCGTAGACTTGCTGAAGCATTGTGAAGGATTCAGAAGGTGTTTTGCCAAGCTTGGCAAGAAACTTCAGATTGGCTCTCTGCTCAGGACTCATAGCGCGACGACTCAAACTAGACAACGTGTAAAGCACGACCTGTAAAAAATCACACAATGAGCGCAGTCAACCATCACCAATCATATATATTGCTGAAATGTTGCGAAAGACTGACACCACCCGTTCATTCAAGTTGTGTAAGTGGAGCACACAGCAGGCTCAGTCCCATTACTTTTTAGACGGACCTCGTATATATACAGTATATACATCTCGTATATACGTGGTACATCATTCCTGGTCCACGCAAACATTATAACTTCATTAAAAATCAAACGTTTTTCATCAGAGATGCTTTGACTCCATCAGAGATTCCATCAGAGAGATGCTTTGATTCCATCTGCATCAGAGAGAGAGATGCAGAGATGAAGCTGGTTAATTTTGGCACATTTTAAAATCTTTTGTTCACTCAATGTAATTCTGCATACAGGAGAAAAAGATAAGTTTAATGCTTTGGAAATTTCCCAATTTCTTGTGTATATATGGAGAAGGAGGGAACATAGAACTTGCTGGCTCAAAGTAAATTGGTAGATTGGCTGAGTTATGACTCCTTATTTCTTTAAATTATCAGATTTCACAACAGATTTCGACACTTATTTGGTCCGGACGATATCCGATCCTGAAAACCGAAATAATATTTTGATGATATACTTTAATTAGTACGTGAGAGTAGCTCGTGGAAAATTGAAACATATAATGCATGAAATCGCTCCAAGCTCCTAATTTGAAAACTAAAGTACTTACAAAAGCGATGTGTACAGCGATTTGTAACTCTGATGAGCAGGCATTTGATATGAGGAAAGTGAAAAAAGAACTTTATCAATAAAACATCGTTGCAGCCTGTTCCAAGTCAAGGCCATGGTTGAGCAGGCCAAAAAACACTGCGGTTTCAGACCCCAGCGAAGTTACCTAGGATATGTCTTAAGACCCCATAGAGAGCGGTGACCGAAGATGCTCAAGGATATATTTATATAAGGCCGTTAATCATCCTCAAAAGGGGTGTTTTGATGAATGCAAATGCCCATTTTTCAGTCGTGCACTTCCTTGGAGTTTTCTTCATATGCATGCAAAATTTCAGGCTGGTAGGTTTCATGGTTTTTGAATTATGGAGGGCACACAAACACATTTATCAGTATATACATATATATATATATATATATATATATATATATATATATGTACATACACATATACATATATATATATATATACACACACACATATATATCTTCACAGTTACCTTAAATTTATTAATTTTATCTGTATAAAGCAAGTTTTACTCAGCAATTTGTACTAATATTCAACTATTTATTTGCAGAAACGAGTTCCTGGGTCTTGAACGCCAATTAACTATGCCTTGATCCCAGGGAGCACACGACCTTTCCGATTTTCAAAGACGATTAATTGTTGGCCAAACGGAAAGTGGAGTCAGCCGGAATCAGATAACTCAGAACCTTGACGTTCCGCTTTTTATGGTCAATCGGGTGATTGTGCAATTCACCAGCGAAGGCAAGGAATCCACAGCTTCCTGCTCTGGTCGATCTGGGCCCTCAGAAAGGTGTATTCGAGCTGTCAAGCGGTCTATTGAGAAAACTCTCCGTTGCAAGGCAGCAGATGGTGCAGAGGAGGTCCAAGTTAGCTCAAGAACTGCCGTGCGGTACCTTCATCAACTGGGCTACTATGGGAGAGCAGCTTGGAGAAAACCTCTTCTTCCACCAGCCAACATTCAAAGGAGAAAGAAGTGGACAGACGAGATGGCCACCAGACCCTTGGAATTTTGGCAAACTTTTCTTGTTTTTTTCAGATGAGTCCCAATTTCCTCAATTTTCTGGCAGTGGACGCATATGGGTCTGGAGACTTCCCAGTCAAGAGTTTTCTTTGAACGGTTTGCAGCCAACTGTCAAACACGGTGGTTTTTCAGTGATGGTGTGGGGAGCAATCTGGAGTGCTGGTTGGTAAGAGTTTGTGGAGTGTGTTGGCAATATCAACACCACGACACACATTTCTATCCTTGAGGATAGACTTCTCCCCGTCTTCTCCACTGGTCAGATGGTCAAAAACAACACTGCTCATGGAAGATGGAGCTCTATGCCACCAAAGAATGGCAGGACAGAAATGGGATCAAGCGATTTCCATGGCCAAGTCAGTCTCCTGACATGAATCCTATAGAACACCTCTGGGCCATATTGGATCGAGCTGTGCGGAAAAAGTCCAGGCAACCAACATCATGGGCAGAATTCCTAAACCTTTTCCGTGAAGCCAGGGCAGAAATCCAATGAGAGAAAATTTCGGAACTCATTAGTTCTCTCCCTGAAAGAGTAAAAGCGTTGAAATCTGAAAATGGCAAATCTACCAAATACTAGTGTAAGTATTAAAATGGATCAAATATACTTCAAATGTTCAATAAATAAATTCTTTAAAAACCATGGTGTCTATTTACTTGTCATGTCTCTGTATGTATGTGTATATATATACATATATATATATATATTGCGGTTCTGCAAAACCACATGCCTCTAAGTCTAAGGCAATGGCACCAAACATACAGTCATCCCCAGGCAGTTATTTCATTAGTCTTCGTGTCGTTAGTCCTACCCTCATGTCTAGTGGGTTAACGGGACGAAGTGCGTCACGTGGGTCTCATCGTTAGGTCTAATAAATATCTCTGATTCATACTCTGATCCCTACTCTAACCATTTCCTTTTAGCCATAGTACATAACAAGCATGCAACCACACACGCCATTCAATAGACAATTGTTAATAAGCACACCGCGATTCCTCCCGTGGCTCGGATCATCCACATCCCCGCTGCACACTCCACAACCCGCACACGGGAATTGCACGCAATTATTTCATTCGAATCTGCGTGCCAATTCCCAACCAGCACCTCACTTTATTCCACACCTCACTCACCAAATCCCATCACTTTGACCACAAACGCCTCACGCACACTGGAAAAATATTCCCGCACTCCCTCGTACCTCTACATCGCTACAATTCGCCACTCTATTTCGAGGAGCACCACACAATATCGGATTTTTCTCGGTGCCACGCGATGCTCGACCACGCAACAGACGCTAATAGTTCCGCCACGTCTCACCAGGGACGTCCCAGGTGAGCGTCCGGAATTGATACAGCCCTCATCCAGTTGCCAGACCACAGCAAGGCCGGGGGCAATGAGGAGCAGTCGCAAAAAGGGCGATCCGGGAGTTTTGTTCAGTTCCCGGATGTGCAATTTGGTTCATGAGGGTGCCCGTGGTTGGTGGGGAAAGTGTGTTGCCATCCATCATTCGGACTGCACTTGGTGCATGTTCAGCGCCGGGGTGACGGCTCAGGGAGCATGCCCTCTGTTAAGTCAGGAGCTCCGAGCCATGCTGAAGCTGGTAGGCAACTGAGCCATTTTCCGGTCCCGGAGCCTGGCAGGGTGTGGCTAGGACTGCTGTGGCCCAACAGAGAAGCAGGATTTGGGCCACAGCGCGTCGCTTTCTTGTCCTCGCCCCACTCTTCACCCGGGGCGTATAAAAGGGGTAGCACGGAGCCCTTGAGTCTCTTTCTTCGCTCTTCTTCAGAACATTATTGGTGTGTGATTGCCATCCAGAATGTGCTGATTCTTCTTCTTCAAGAACCTGA
>CM068956.1:85765860-85800218 GCA_035128595.1 Eptatretus atami | reverse complement strand
AAATAAAAGTTGGCCGGTGCAGACTCGTTCTGCACACTGCGAGTCATGTGACCCAAGCCAATGAACAAAGAAATGGGACATTTTGCAGATATTGCCATGGCAACAATTGATACATTCAGCTCCACACCCCAAACTTTTTGTTTCATTTTAAAGAGCAGCCATGGAAGGTTGTGCAGAGAAGAGCTCGACATTTTCTTCTGTTGTTCTTCTACATTCTGTTGTTGTGTTGCTTTGACACTCTTTCTGGACAGTCTACAGTTGTAAGCGATTGCAATATTTGATTGCAAAAAGTGAAATATTCTGTGTTCTGTGCAATTATGTATTTTTCTATTGCTTTAGTAATAGACTTGCAAAAACCACCCGTGGCTTTGCTGACGGGAATACTGAGGGGGGGAAGGGGGAGAGAGGGAGAGGGGTGTGGGTAGAGAGAGAGGGGAGAGTGAGGATAAGGGGGGAGAGTGAGGATGGTGGGGAGTGAGGATGGTGGGGGAGTGAGGATGGTGTGGGGAGTGAGGATGGTGGGGGAGTGGAAGGATGGGGGAGTGAGGGGTGGGGGAAGGAAAGACAGCGAGAGGTGAGAGGAAGGGAAGGCAGACGTGCGGTGGAGTGTTAATTACGATTTGTACTATCTCATCAAAATGTTTCTGCATAGAATAACGATGAAGATGGAAACAAATAATGTCTGAAATCCATTTTGCTGAACTCCATCCACAAATGCTGCCCGGACGCATCCGGAGACAGACACCATCTGAACATAATCAACTGCCTGGAAAGCCTGGAGAGATAGATAGAGAGAGAGAGAGAGAGAGAGAGAGAGAGACGAGAGAGAGAGAGAGAGAGAGAAGAGGAGAGAGAGAGACAGAGAGACAGAGAGACAGAGAGACAGAGATGGGTGGGGAGAGGGGAGATAGCAAAGAAAAAATGTGATGCTTTCAGAAACGCACACACGAGAACTTGACATTCCCAAACGACGCATGGCAGCTTGATCACTCCGACATCCTCCCCAGAATCCAATCCATACAAGCGCCGAAAAGTGTGGGGGCCAGTACACACCCCTGATGAACTCCAGTAACAACTGGAAATAAGTCGGACATGGTATCACCATATCTCATAGCACTCTCAGTACCAGAATATAGTTTTAGACATCAGATTGATCAGTTTTGGTGCACTGCCACGAAGACAGAGAATCTTCCAGAGGGCATCCCGATTCACTGAATCGAATGCTTTGCAGAGATCAACATAAGCTGCAAGCAGCCCCTGCAGAACTCTCGTCTGCGTTCAGTGATGACCCGAAGGGCAAGGATATGGTCAATGTTGACCTACTTTGGTGTAAGCCTGACTGCTCTGGGTACTGGTGCTCAAGCAGATGGTGGCGAACCCCATTAAAATTATCTGAGCAAAGACCTTCCGACACTGACGAGCGCGTCACCACTCGATTGTTGTTGCAGTCGGGAGATCACCCTTCCCTTTCCAGAGAGGGCAACAAAGCCCCTCTTCCAGTCAGTTGGGATGATGCCTGTATTCCAGGCAGGCACAGAACTGCATGCCACCGACATGAGTACAGCATTTCCACCAGCCTTGAGAAGTTCAGCATAGATGCCACAGATCCCAGGAGCTTTATCCCATTTCAACCGGTTCACCGCAGCCTGTGTTTCCAGAAATGAAGGTGGATCACAGTTGATTGGAAGGTCAACAATAGGGATAGTAAAACCCCTGTCATCCAACTTAACAGCTGGTGGATCAGCCTGGAACAACTGCTCGTAACCTGCCCAGCAGGCATTAGCTTCGGACTCCTCCATCAAGAGCCCTCCACCCTCCGCTCTAACTGCAGTACACCGAGGGATGGGCTTGGAGGAACACAATGCGCGAATTTTCCTATAAGCAGGACGAGAATCACTTGACCACAGGTAGTGCTGTACCCACTCACAGATTCCTCACACATAGGCCTCCTTGTCCACCCTCAGCACACGTCCAGTTTTACGCCTCAACTCTCTGAACAGTTCGGCTCTGCCCTTGAGCCTGGCCCTGCGACTCTGGTCAATGGTATCTAATGTCCCTTGAGAGATAAAATTCTTCTTCGCCCGACCGTGAGTTCCAAGACATCTACCAGCAACATCAAGGATAGTGGTCTTGAAGGCACTCTCCAGAACTCTTCAGAATTCCCCAAAGCACTGAGACACCCCAAATCCCCACTCAGCCTGTCCGCAAACTCCTCAGCTGCCCTCTCATTCTTGAGCTTGCCAACATCCAGCCTAGGCTGGGATGGTACTATTCTCCCAGATTTAAGCTGCAACTTCAGAGTTGCTACCACAAGCCTGTGTTCAGTATTGAGGAACTGAGCACTCCGGTAGACCCTGCAGTTCTGGATTATCCTCCAGCGACCATCAACGAGCACATCCTCAATCTCCTTTGCCACACCACCAGCGTTGGATTACCAAGTTCAGCGATGAGCCTGTGGGCGCTGAAACCATGAACCGGCCACCCTAAGTCCATGACTTCTTGCAAAGTCAAGGAACTTAGTGCTATTTTGGTTCACAGTTTCAGACCCATGGGGACCAACACATGTCTCATAACCATCCCTATCAGTTCCAGTCGATGCATTGAAATCCCCCAAGACTAGAAGAGTATCTCGTCTGGGGCAATGATCAACCACAAACTCGAGGGTGACACAGAATGCATCCTTTACGGTGAGATCACTCGCCTCAGTCGGAGCATATACAGAGACCAGAGAAACGACACCCAAGGCGTGACGAATCCTTCGTCTCATAACACGCTCGTTGAATGGTGTTGCCTCAATTACCATTGGAATCAGCTTATTGGACACATTACAGTTACAGCAACTACCTGGGCATGGTAACCATCAGAGCAACCAGACCAATAGTAGGTGTAACCACCCGCCATGATCTCGCCACTATCAGGTCTCCGAACCACAGAGAGTGATGCAATACCGATGTTCAAACGCTTGAGCTCGGATGACAACAGAGCCAGGTGATCATCCTCTCTTGGGGATAGGACATTCCAGTCACCCACCCGAAGGGACCACCTCAGGTTAACCCAAGGAAACCGCCATCTGGTGGACGACACCTCAGTACCACCCCGACACACTCTATCGCAATCTAACCCGGGAAGGTTACTCCGTGGTTTTCCTCCTATCATCAAAGATTGGGGGTCCCGAAGGCTTTGCCCCAATCCCGTCATCTGGTGAACTGCCCGGCGGAGGGCAGCTGCACAGGAGGTACTCCCACAGAGTGGGTTTTCAATTTTCTTAACGGTTTTCTTTTGTTTTGCAGAGTGAAGGGTCTTTTGGTGGCCGGAGTGCAAATCCTGCCACCAACCTCCTAAAAAAGTAACCCAACTGCAGGAGGACGTCCGCACAGTTGGGCAACTAGATATGGATGGCCATTTGGCTCACAAGGAACTCCTCCGTCCTTTGACAGGTTTTGTTCTTCATCCTGCTGGGTGTCCATATCATACACCCTCCTCACCAGAAAACCTGGTGGAGGAGACGGTTTAATCACCGACAACCTGACCATGAAACAGGTTAGTCCAGGTTTACATGATACCTGCAGCAAGTCACTGATCTGATCTGGCCCGACCTGACAATATCTTGGGTCTTAAGACATATCCTAACCTCGGAAATGCGTTAAGACCCCAGAGAGCGAAGTGGCCGAGGATAGCACCTGATGAAGGATATAATTAAATAAGGCCATTAATTATCTTCAAAAGGGGTGTTTTAATTGACCCAAACAAACAATTTTCACTCTTGGACTTCCTTGAAGTTTTCTTTGTATGCATGCAAAGTTTACAGCTGCTAGGTTCATGGTTTTAGAATTATGGAGGAAAACACACACACACACACACACACACACACACACACACACACACACACTTATTAGTGTAGATATAAATACATAAAGATGCAACATCATTTTTTTCATTAATTGTGGGTTGATGGGTCGTGGTGAAGACAGAGTTTGTGAGTTCGAATCTAGTCGAATATAAAGTAGAATCCTGGAACAATGAATGTGGTGTAAGTAATATATTACAATGAAAAGCAATTTTCACGATAAGTAATGAGATAGTGACCAATTAACACTTCGCTCGAATGAACGGTAAATGAATGAAAAAGCAGTTTGTCATATCAGTGTAAATTCCCGCGTCGCACGGCTGTCAAATATTCACGTGTTGCCAAGCCAGTGGAAAAATTCAATAATATTTCTCCATCAAACCAATGTGGAGAGCTTCCCTGTCAATGAAGATCATCTTCATCCCAACAAACACATTTAAGCATTGGACAAATCTTCTGTATCCGAACAAACGGCAAAAACATTTATGCGGCCTTGTCAGGTGCTCACCGACACATACACACACATACACAACAACCTCCCTTCCAATGGAAGTGCACCTGGCACCTTAAAAAGAATTCAGTATAACAGACAGCAACAAACAGAACAGTAACATTTCGAGATGTAAAGCTTCGTACATTGAATGTTTAAAATGTACCTTATTAGAATGCTGCAAAAGTGAGCACACATAAGGAACAGAATGATATGTATTATCACACGTTTATCTCACGTGTGAAGCCAGGGCTTCCTTGTTTGTCACACTACTGGTTAGGACTCAGAGCGACCTCCTTCCATTTACCACAGTGGTGTAATGCATTGCTGCTGTATTGCTACTGGACAAGTTTCTTCCTGATCTCGTGCCAAAAGCGATACAGTTATGTTGTTTCAGTTTTGCTTACATACAACTGAATTTGGATTCCCAAGTGTACTGCTAAACAATCGTCTGCGTGGATTGCTCATGGGAATGTGCCATTAGCAGAACCGTGTGGTTTTTATCTGATGCTGTAACTTTGTAAATGGTCTGGTTTATCTGGCGCTGCATTTATCCGTGTTCAAAGTGACCTGTGCTGTGCAACCAATGGTATGTTATCATTGTCTCATTGATAAGTGGCGGAAGTATATCACACATGAACTTATTGCTGCTGGCATACCTGTGCTTTAATCTCATGCCGTATACTGTTTTACGAGATATCGTGCCAAGAAAAGTGGGATTTGTCTTCCACTTTGATGGTGCATGCACCTATTGCTCGACACGTGCTATTTTCTCGTGATGTGCACTGATATGTGAGATATTTGCCTGGAAATGTCCCCAATAACTCTGAGTTTGAGAATTGCATGAAACTGATGCTGTTTTGTTATATTTTGCAGTGACTTGAGGGAGCAAAGTTAGTTGCGTGCTAATGATGATGTGCATGATGGTCTCTTCTACATGATACAAAATGTTTTTATGTTTAAGTATGCAGCAATCGTAATTTATGAAGACAATTTGTAACATTCATCATAACCTGTGCTGTACATTTGAAATCACACACAAAATTTATGGTGTTGTCTTGAGTCATGGCAGGGTCATGCACATGGCAATGTGGATACCAAGGAGTATATTATTTTATTATACATGTTTTGGAAAATGGATGAGAGGGGAAAAGGGGTAGGGAGAGGCTGAATCAGATTATGAATGCAACAAACAGTCCCCAAAAATTATATATCTGCTTGTCATGAGGAGACCACACTGCAATTTGTGTTGAATTCTCCAAAAAGGGGTTATTCGAGGTTAACCTGCACTTTTTGTGTAATATAATTTGAGAGAAAGGTTGTACCTTCCTTATCTTGGAATTGAAGTTAGTTTTTTTATCTGAAGAAACTTGTACTATTTTATCAAGGTATTTTGTTGCTATCTCGGAGTGGCTTAATGGTTAAGGGGTTATTAGGGTCCTGAGTTCAAACCACAGCTGTGTCAAAATAACACCAGATGGGTCAGCTTAACCTGTCACCCTTTTGAAATTGGCAAAATGTGTGCCAGCTTTCTGGGGGTAAGAGATCAACAACAGTTGATCTGGGAATAGCAATGCTAGCCCCCTCCCTCCCTCCCTCCCTGAGTGGTAGACACGGGGGAAAGAAGAGCCTTCGGGTTGCCTCTGACTTCAGTCAACACCTTACCTTACGTTTAGCTTATTTCTTTAGTACCTATATAACATTGCGGTGGTAACACCCAAATATAGAAGCTTAGAGATCTTTAGAATGAATATGCAGTCAGTCTGCTTTCACATCCTCATCTCGAAAAGCAATGGATACCCAGACATTCCTTAAAGGTCCACAGAATCAAAAAATTGTTTGGTTTAATGAATAGATATAGCTTCACTTAACACTTAATCGTTGTTCTTTTCTTGAATAAAAATCTTGAAACGAAGATTTTACTGTTATTTAGTGCCTTTTCACGCTCGATTGGTCCTGCCTTCAAAGAAACAGCGATCATGTATCACGTAACCCGCCACGTCTTCTCGACCTCGGGTTCATACATGCACGGTCTTACAGCACCTTCTACATAATGATTTTGACTATCGGCGTAATCTGAAGATTCTTGATCAGAAAATTGTCAAATTCACTTTCTGATGAGCCTGAAGTGAGTTGTGCGGCCATTATCCATTGCGTGCTGAGAATTTTCCCTTGATTACATAATGGCAGTTTTCTGGAAATTTTTAGGGATGATACCTGCTCAGTTTGCTTTTTAACTGTAACACCCTCAAAAAATTGGAATTAAAAACCATGTTCAGTTCTTTGTTTATTCCTTAAAAATCAATGCAATCACATCAAACCTATATACTGTATATTTATTATTTTTCTGATTCTGTGGACCTGTTAAGTGGTTGAAAAATAAATGAAATTGCTCGTTGAGCAAGAATTGCCGAATAACTTTGTCATATCTCCATGATCTCTGACAAAACAAAAACCTGGAAATCGATTTGGTTCTTTATAAGTCGATGTGCTACTGTTTAATAGTTATAGCACTTAGTTTGGTCATGATCATAACTTGGAAGTCAATCAGACTTGAAATGGCGTTTTTATCGCAATTTGAAATTTTTTACCCGACCCCCCTGATATTCGACCCCGACCCCTAAGAAGGGTGTTGTGTGACACCCCAATGAGACATATGGTTGAATGCAGAATTGGAAGATGCACATTTTGGATTTGGTTTGAAGTCGATACGACCATTTTAGCGGATATTATTGCGAAAATAAGAATTTCAGTTTTTCGGTGACCTTGACCTTGACCTTTGACCTAGATTCACCAAAAACGACAAGTGTCTAAGTTGGACCATGGCCGACGTCTGTACCCAGTTTGGTCATGATCGCTGAAATGGTGTGGCTGCTACAGGGGAAACAAACACACAAACAAACAGACAGACAGACAGACACATAATGACACACAACCGACCAACATAATTGCCGAAATCCGAAGGATTCCGGCAATTAATAAATCGGTGACATTTCTGTACTTTAGGAGGTTGGGAGTTGGAGGAGTGGCTAAGAACTTTCCATTTCACCAAGCAAGAGTTTTTTTTTGTTTGTTTGTTTTTTTCACTCTCCCCCTTCACCTTGCACTTCATTTATTAAATATCAGGTATGACTGAATTAGTGGTGATAGGGTAGCCTAGAGGTACTGCATGTGCTCTTGTTTCTGAGCTGTCCAGCCAGGGCAGTCGAGATATCGTCTCATCTTCGTTTTACAAATGTCGGAAGATGGGTTAATGTGTGCGTTTTCACTCAGATGGATGTTAAGCCCGAGGATCCGTCTGCGAACACTGGTCATTGGTATCATTGGTATGGACATTAAATATCCCATGGTGTCCTTCTTGAAGAGTCGGCAGAGCTATTGCCGACACCCTGAACAAATTACAAATTCCTGCACACTCAATTGAGTATCCAGAGTCAGAGTGATGACGCAGGATTGGTTCTATCCTAGAAACGTTTCTTGACTCGTGATATGCCCCAGAGATCTGTAAAGAGTGTGGGCTACTAATTATTATTGATTATGCATGGTGTTTTGCACACTTCCAATAATGACACAAAGTTCTGTTGCATAATCATGCAAATTTATGTGGTTATTTCCCAAAATTGATCAGCTGTTCAACACATGTCATGTTTGTGGAATTCACAACACTCAGTTGTACAGAAGCGTGTTCATCATTCATAGCTGGTGCACGTCTATTTCTAAACCTTCCTTCACCAACAAAACATACTTCCGCATGAGACGCTCATTATTGAACTGCAATGCTAATCTCCTGTTAAATTTAAGTAGCTCTTTACCAGAAACTTCATAACACAATGTTGCCACAGAGCACATGATGCGACACACTATTCACCACCATCTTGAAAATATCCAAAATACTTTGCTTGGCCATGACCTCACTTCAGAAAGAAGTTGCCAATTATTGCTGCGACCATTCCACAAATCTTCAGTGATGTCATACTTTTATTATCATCTATGGGATTGACTAATTTCCTCTCCTCAGCAAATGATAATCGAGAGCAAAAAGTGAGTTAACCTTGAGATATCCCTCGAAGATTTTGGAATTGAAGCTCGACGACAGAAATACCTATACGAGTACTACTTGAACACTAGTTCATAAAACAGCTGCCTTACTAATGACCTTCATAGAGGAAATAATCTTCTTGCCCTACTTAGTCTGGTCTACAAGCGCTACCCTTACACATTATGCTTGATTATTAATGCTCTCGGGGAAAGTTGTGATGGGAATAAAAATGCTGCCAATAAAAAGGCAGTGCTTGCCTAACTTTCTCTCACCTAATTATAAATATAGTAATTTTTCTTTCGACACTGAAACTTACATAAATTTCAATCAACAAACTATAACTGAACAACTGCTGGAATTACAGTTGCGAAACGGAACCTGGCCAAATCTGGTACAGAAATAGTTAAAACAATGTATGGCAAATATTCAGCTTATATGATGTGTGATGAACAAGACTAATTTGACACCTCACTGTAAGGCAAGAATGTGACGGACTCGGGAATATGAAAATCTATTCCAGGACCCAGACATCATCAACCACAACAACACATGCACACCTCGACACTTACCTTCATAGGCCGCTTGAGAGCCTCCTGGATGTCCAGCCGCTTACGCATGATTGTTTGGTCAAGCTTTCTTTCAAAGGATAGAAGGTCCATGTATGCTTGAGACTCTGGAACAAGCTCTCGTATCTTGAACAATATGTATGGCCAGACAGCCAGTCATGCAGTGCATGCACATTCGTGCACATGTGAGGATGGGTGCAAAAGGTGGGAAAAGAGAAGAAAGGCCTCGAGTCAGGGACAGATGGGCATTCTCATTATCAAAACCTCTGATTTGCTGTAAATACAACAACAACTACACTGGCTTACAAAAGTATTCACCCCTCACCAATAATACCACATTTAGATGAATTACGAATTATGTAGAAACAATTTTTCCAAATTAACTTTTTATTCATAAGTTACTGAAGAGATCAAACATTGTTATAGTTAAAGTAGGTTACCTGTCGGGAATACCTGCAAAAAACATCCACAAATACAAATTCACTGGTCAGTACTTGGTGGAAGAATGTTTTGCAGCAATGACTGCTACCAGTCTTTTTGGATAGGTCTCTACAAGCTTTGCACAGTGAGATGGTGAAATCTTTGCCCATTCTTCACGTGAAAATTGCTCCAGTTCTTCCAACTTTGATGGGGATCGTCGATGGACTGCAATTCCAAAGTCTCACGATAAATGTTCAATTGGGTTCAAATCAGGACTTGACTTTGACTACACCACTCAAGAGCATTAATTTTCTTCTTAGTCAACCACTCCAGTGTGGCTTTAGCTTTGTGGTTCAGATCATTGGCCTGCTTAAATGTGAATCTCTTCCCTAGTTTAAGATTCCTGCCTGACTCAAGCACGTTTTCCTCGAGGATTCTCTTGTACTTTACACCATCCATTGTCCTTTCTATCCTGACGAGCTTGTCAGTTCATGCTGATGAAAACCACCTCCATAACACGATGCTGCCACCACCATGCTTAACATTAGGGATGGTGTTGACTGGGTGATGTGCAGTGTTAGGTTTGCGCCAGACGTAACGCTTTAAATTTGGACCAAAAAGTTCAATTTAGGTCTCGTCTGACCACAAACATTTTCTCCCAATGCCTGCAGTATCATCAAGATGCTTTTTGCAAACTCCACACGAGCTTTTAGATGCATCTTTTTCAGTAATGGCTTTGTTCTTGCCACCTTTCCATAGCTTTGTGAAGGGAACAGGATATTGTTGATTGATGAACACTGACCCGCATCTCGGACATAGATCCTTGCAGAACTTTCAGTCATTGTTGGATTTACAGTGACATCCCGAACCAGTTTCCTGTTTGCCGAGCTACTGAATTTGGATGGGTGACCATTTCTGGGTTGAGTCTGGTGGTATGATACGTCTTCCACTTCTTAATGATGGATTTAACCGTACTCAAAGGGATAATGAGTGACTGAAATCTTCTTATAATCCTCTCCTGAATGGTGCTTCTCTACCACTTTATGTCTGACTTCTTTGGAAAGCTCCTTAGTCTTCATGTTTGCCTTGTTGGTTGACCAAGTGAGTTGTACCTTAAACTCCTACGATAAGTGGGGGAGCTTAATTTTTAAGTTAAACCACTGATTATGTACAGGTGAAACCTATTACACTTATTTTGTAACATTTCAAACAAATAATTTGCTTCTGAAGTGATTAAGGGTTAATTAGGTAAAGGGGTTGAATACTTATGCCACTGAGAATCATCTGATTTTCTGTGTTAATCTAACTTATTCACATTTTATCTGTACTTTTTTTTACTTTTATCTCTTTGGAGTAGTTTATGAAGACTTTATACATTAAGTTTGATTTGAAAGCATCATGAAATAAGCTCAGGTGGCATCAAAATGTGAAAACTTTGGAGGGGGGTGAATACTTTTGCAGGCCACTGTTTGTATATCAACCTCAATAGCCAAGCATGTCACTCACCCCCACAAGTTGCTACTGGACTGCAAATTATTCTCAGTTATTGCAGCTTTTTACTTAATTACAGCAGCTCTCTTTATTTTCACACAATCTATATTTCTGGTAAGGTTGAGGTGAAATAAATGAAAATCCCCTGTGCATATAAATATTTATGACGAACCTAAACATCAAGATATTAACATCTTATTGAGCCTCACCAACAGTTCAAACAAATTGTAAAGGCAACTCCTATCATCTATACTTAACAAACTTGGAATTAGTCCTACAATATACATTTGTAAGCAAAATTTAAGTTTACACAGCAAATTGGACTGCAGTCCAGCTTTAAAGGGCTGCAGCTGCAGTCCAAATACATTTTGGCAGCTGTTTTGGCAGCTGAGAATGCCCAGCTGCAGTCCAAATACATTTTTTTCTTCTGAAAACCATCGAGAATCATTACTGGTAATCACGGTCTAATTTTCAGGGGAAGTAAAAATTGATTTTTTTTTTTTTTGCAAATCGTAGTGTCAAAAAAGCCGAGAGTGTCGATTTTCGATTTCGCTAGTGACGTCACATCTGGAAGCCACCTTTGTCCAAACTGTGGCTTACATAGAGAAACAGTGCATGTCGAGCTGATACTGATTCCACCGTTATTCGCAACTCTGATGGTTCTCAGAATGTTGAAACTGATCAGTGGGATTTTGAAGAAACAATTGGAGACAAATTAGTGATTGAAATGCTTTCAGGGGAATGGTGGGGCCGAACCGTTTTGAACCTTGTGCGAGCGATTCAGAGGAAGAAGGTGGAAGTGTTATTGAATATGAAAATGCTGGTCTATGATCACTTAAGGTGTGATGGTTTTGATTTTATGTTCAATCAACGGTTTATAAGGAGGGATTTTGTCTTAATTGATAAATTGGTTCATATATTACTCGAGCAGAAATACCCATCATCGCCCGACATCACGGGCACAGTGGACAAAATTGGCGACGAATGCTTTGCCCATCATCGCAGGCTGACCAGGTGTCTTGTATGTTGTGGGATCGTCTCATTTTATACTTTCCTCAGATGCCATTTGTGGCATGCCATGTCCCACCGTCATGTCAATGAGGTATCGATGTCCCTTGATAGTGGATGGGGATTTGGGTGGATGGTGGAAGGGGGGGAGGGTGGTTGGTATTGTAAGGGATGGTGGGTTGGGGATGGTGGTGGGATTGTGGGGGATGGTGGAGGGGTGTGGGATTGTGGGGGATGGTGGTGGCAGGGGGGGGCAAAAGCGAACATTTTGTAGGCCCGATCCAAACTCAGGTATTTCGGACAAACCTCATCCAATTTCTGGCAAACTTATGGTCTTTCGGCTATTGGTGTTGAATGAAACCATCTCAGTTTGTATTACTATATATACAAGCACCAAGGATGAATCGACTCAGCATATTTGTGGAAAATTGAAAGATATTTGCCGTTTGAGTTGAATCGTACTGCGATATAACCTGTACATAGTACGGATCTGCAAATTCACTCCTGGGTGTGACATCACGGGTAATCTGAAGAAGAAGATTTCGACATTTATTCACACGTTTACCAACTATATAATTCCCAAATTGGAAAAAGACACATCATCTCTATTTTGTAGGGTATCAAGGGATGGATTAGCGTCGAGGTGGTCTGAACATTTGGTTTCCCCTTTAAGCAAACAGTACTTTAGAATGGTAACTTTTTTCCAATTTACTTAATGATAATAAAAAAATTTTTAAAGTTTGAAAAGTCAGAGACAAGGATATAAAAAGGTGAAGAGTCAGTGCATATAAATCTTGATAGTCCCAAGTCATCAATTATCAAAGCGCATTTATTAAACACAATGTTGGTCTCATTGAGAACCATATATTTTCTTTCATTTGATGTTTCGATTTTTCCTCCTTTCTCAGTTGTTTCTTTCATGTTTTATTCGGTCTTCTTTTATACTGCCTATTTTTTGTTTCAATAATTCAGTTTTAGTTACCTTTTTGATGCCTACTGCTGTGATGTTCTTATTACACTTGAACTTTATAAAATTCTCTCCTCTTTCCTAATTCCTGTCCTCTCCGTTCACTCTCTTTCTCCTCCTCCTGTCCCTCTTCTCCCAATTCCCTTCCATCTAGCTAGTCCTCTCCCTGTTCTCTCTCCCTTTCACTTCCTCACACCCTGTTCCTCTTCCTGCTCCCTTTCTTCCTCTCTATCTCTGTTCCCTCTTTTCCTCTCTCATTTTCTTCTTCCAGTGCCTTTCCCTCCTTTTCCATTTCCCCCTCTTTCTCCTTCCTTCCCTCCTCATCTACTCCCCATTCTATATCCTGTATATATATATACATATACATTTTAACCACACACTGACATAAATGTTTAGTAGCTTATAGGTGGGTGCAACTCAAAGCTGAAATTTAGCATACTGTTGCAAGTCGAAGCCAATATCCGTGGAAAAAAAATTACAAAACCATCGGAAAATGTCTGGAAATGAAAACATCTGCGATTAAAAGTCAGCCGGTGCAGACTCGCTCTGCCCATGGCGGGTCATGTGACCCAAAGCAATGGACAAACAAATGGAATGCTTCGCAGAATATTGCCATGGCAACAAATGATATATCCAGCTGTGTACACCAAGCTTTTCATTTTGCTGTGGAAGGTTTTGCAGTGAAGAGCTCGACCTTTGACATTCCTTGGGGAGGGGGGCAAATTGAGTTGCTTCAACCTCCATCGTGTGACCCTTAGTCCTTCTGTCAAGTTTGGTTGAGATTGGATAAGTAACAACCGAATGTATTGTGGTCAAAAAAAGTCAGACCGAGATAGACACCAAATTGCATATTTTAGTATGACGATTGCATTTTGGATCACATGACTTGCCATTTTTTTGGTCATTGGTTGATTAAGTTAATTATGAATACGCAACATTTTTAGTTTGTCTTTTGGCATGCATTGTAACCGAGTGCTCTTGAATATAAAGCTCATTCACAAACCACTTCATCGAATATATAAACCCGAAAGACCATAATGTCTGCATGTAGAATGCACCCGAGTCGGTGCTTGCAGCATGCAAGCATGCCCTGCGAATATATTATATTGATAATGCACATGGTATTTTGCGTCATGAACTTCAGTTGGAAGTAATACTGAAAGTACTCGTTTTCATTTGTTGGGACCGAAGAGCTGGGTGACTCTGCTCTTTCTAATGCAATCAAGTGTATGTTGCTAGCGAGAATGACATTTGGTGGCCTCAGTATTCCATTCACCTTTCTGGGCAAGCAAAACACCTTTCTTCCTCCACTGATTCCCTTTCTGTGCTCTTTTTGACAAGTTTAAAATTTAACGACAGTAACCAATGACCCCAAATTTTTGTTTTTACAGAAACCAGACCACAGAACTTTTAGCCACGGCATTTCCACATTCTTCAACACTTTTCTTGTTTGCATTGGTTTACGTAAATAAAAAGAAGATAAAACAACAACAATGTATGTATGCATACATGATAAAATGTCTTAAATACGATGACATTAAATATCCAAAGATCAATTAAAGAGTTTTTTGGAAGTAACCATCCCTTGTTTGGCTGGTTTAAGGACCATTGCATGTTGTGCAATGATGACATCCTTTGAAACTGTGGAAATTTTGTGTGAGCAGCCATCACAATCCTTACAACACCAATCTCGGTCGTGCTTTGTCTTCCTTTCTGATTGTTGCACTTCTTCAATCATATGTTTCTGATGTTTTCTTTTTTTTTTACATTAATCCAAAGCTCAAAGTGGAGATTGTATGTAAATCACATGCAGGACAAGGATGCTGTTTAATGTTTATTACATTACAATTTAATGTTTATTATTACAAGAACATGAGTAGATCATGGAACTAACACCAGTGATATGTGGGATTTGAATGTCGGCTCACATTTGAAGCATGAGCACCTGAATTTGAAGCGCGCCTGGGTTCATACCTGAAGCATCACAAGCCATCAGTTAAGATGGGTACAGAAAACAGACTAACTAAACAAAAGTTTGGGTTGACCTGTTTTGTTACGACATTTTGTTGAAAAAAAAAGAAGGAAAAGAGCTGATGGAAGTTTGTGTCTATGTAGTGGACACGATCTTAACCCCTATTGTGTGTGGTTTAATAAATGTGAAAAAGAAGCATGAAGCAACATGGGATTGGCTAACGTCTATTCACCAAATCAGACACCTGTTTGACAATAGCATGCAGCACATTTCCCTGCAGTGAAAATAATTGACGCCTTACAGAAAACCATTTGTAGAAAATGTCACTTGTCAGTCACTCTGCAATTCAATGAGATCTAGGTTGCTTGTTCTCTCCTTTTACCACTTTTCCAAAAAAAAAGAGCAAAACACCATTCACCACTCAGGAAATTTTCATTTTTGTGGCAAAGCGACAGTGATAGTCCAATGGGACTCGATGGCAATGTTTCATGGCATCTCCTGATATTGTTTGCTTGATGTAAACATTTATGCATCAGTCCCTCTCATGCACAAGACCCTCTCCACTCTGCCAACGTTCTCCTTGTACTATTTTAACAACCATGACTCACACCGTGGTGGTGACAGTGCTGTGTATGTTAACTCCCCTTAATCCAGCCCTTGTGTCACCTCGCAGTCTCAAGTTGTTCCGAAAAAGTCTCAAGGAACTCTAGCTCCATGTCTCCTCTGCATAACAACCAACTGACTGAAGTGACCAAGGGTAAAAAGGAAATGTACTGACAGTGGGACAGTAGGACCACAGTTGCATAAAACAAACAAGTGAAAAAGCAAGGAGTTACAAGGAACTTCTGTGCAGGAGGTGGCCATTGGGCCCATAAACCCTTTACCATCCTGCCAATATTAAAGTACCCTCCTATTCTCAGATACCTATCAAACTCAAATTTAAATTTATGTTGTGTTTTTGCTGCCACTACCTCCCAGGGAGACTATTCCATGCATTTCGTGCCTGGGACTACAAAGATGTCCATGTCATCGTTCGTGCTCGAGACTACAACTTGACACGAAAGCCATGTCGAGCACAGATGACTGCTGGACCATTGTCTTATCTGTGTTTCACATCATGTGTTTCACAATTGCTCAAAAACGGTGGATGAAAAGTCAGCAGGTCAGGCATAAGTCAATGTGGCATGTCTAAAAGACCCTGCCAAATGAGATCTCTTTCCCCAGTACCTTGGTGAGAAGCCACCAGACTATTCATCACTTCACTCTAAGGAATGTCGGAGCACGGGAAAGCACTGAAATCAACTATTCTCACTCGCTGCCTGAGAGGAGAGACCCGGACACACAACCAGGAAACACCAGGACTAGTTTGATGAGAATATCAATGAAATCCAATGTCTCATCGATTTCGAACAGAAGACTTTTCAAGCTTGACAGAACGACATCACCTCCATCACCAAAAACATTCCCATCAAGGAGCTAAATCAGAGGGCAAAGAAATACCTGAGACATGAAGAATAGATGGTGGTTCAACAAATAAAAGATCCAACATCTTGCAGACACAAATGACACACAGATTATTCAAGACAACCAAAGCTGTGTATGTGGTCCACGCACAAAAGAACCAACCACCTTGAGATCCCAAGGTGGTAATATTCTTCTCAAAGATAGTGAAACCATCAATGCATGATGGAAAGAGCATTTTCAGACCCGATTCAACCGTGACACCAATGTCGATGACAACGTCGTCAACTTTATCCCCCAAGAACCAATCTGCAACTATACTGACCTCGGAGTAACACCAACCCTTGCAGAGATTTGCAATGGTAATACGAGAATGAAAGACACCAAGACAGCAGGAGCTGATGGAATTCCCACACAAGTCTTGGACGAGGGAGGCAGGGAGATCGTAACCCAACTGCATGTCCTCTTCCTCAAGATCTGGAACAGTGAGGAAATCCCAGCCAACCTTAGGAATGCCATCCACCCATCCATCCATTGGGACCATACTCTGTGCAGAGCGTTGGTGCTGCCTAAGCAGTCTCGGAATGCCACCCTGGCAAAAATAGCATTCCTTTCCTGTAGTAATTCTCTGCAGATTACTGTAGTAGGACCTGTAACAAACTCTCGTATATGAGAGTACAACTTTCATATACTATAGTTTTAACTACAGCATTTTTGCTTGGGCATGATCATCACCATATTCAAGAAAGGAGACAAAACAAACTGTGGAAACTACCGTGGCATTGCCCCG
Source organism: Eptatretus atami (assembly GCA_035128595.1). Taxonomy (NCBI): domain Eukaryota; kingdom Metazoa; phylum Chordata; class Myxini; order Myxiniformes; family Myxinidae; genus Eptatretus; species Eptatretus atami. The sequence continues at coordinate 85,783,167 of CM068956.1, read as the reverse complement.
CTGTCCATTGCTGGAAAGATCATTGCCTGGATCCTAATCAACTGCTTATCATCCCTTGCAGAGGACATCCTTCTGGAGACCCATTGTGGCTTCAGTCCAAATCAATGGACATTATCTTCACTGTGCATCAAATGCAGGAGAAGTGTCAAGATTGATGCCACCAAGCTTTCCTGGCATTCATAGACCTAACCTAAGCATTTGACTCAGGATTTTCCACAGGGCCTTACAGTTAATTCTCAAAAATTGGCTGCCCACAAAAGTTCATCACCATCTTATGAGTGCTTCATGATAACATGTCTGCATCTGTCCTAAGAAATGGAAGTACAACAGAACACTTTGAGATTAAGAGAGTTGTGAAGCAAGGTTGTCATTGCATCCATCCTTCTTGCCATCTTCATCGTGGTCTTCCTCCACCTTATAAAGGACAAACCTCTACCTGGAATCAAAATTGTTTACAGGATAGATGGGAAGTTCTTCAACCTCAGCCGATTTTTCTCGAAGACTAAGACCACGACCACTTCAGTTGTCGAGCTCCAATAAGCCGATGATGCCGGTATTTGTGCACTCTCCGAAAACGACCTTCAGGCCATAATTAAAGCCTTTGCCAAAGCTTACGGTAAATTGGACCTCCCCATTCACATAAGCAAAACAGAGGTCCTTCATCAATGAGCTCTTAATGAACAAGTCAAAGCTCCCAGGTTCAAAATCAACAGAGAAATTATTTAGAATGTGGACAACTTCCCATATTTGGGCAGCCACCTCCCCACCAATGCTGACATTGATGAGGAGATCCAACGCCAGCTAAAATATGCAAGTGCAGCCTTGGGATGCCTCAGAAAGAATCTTTGATGACCATGACACCCAGGTCCAGACCACGCTCCTTCTGTACAAAGCTGCCATCATTCCAACCCTGTTATATGGATCGGAGGCTTAGACCACATATCACAGACACATAAAGGCACTGGAGAAGTACAATCAACACTGTTTCCACAGGATTCTCCGTATCTAATGGGAAGACAGGTGCACTAACAACAGTGTTCTGGCAGAAGCTAAAGCCATCGTTATTCATCACCAACTTCGCTGGGCTGGCCAGTTGTTTACATGGCCGTGTCTCGCCTTCCAGAGCAAATCTTTTCAGAGCTGGGAGAAAGTCAGAGGATGAGGTGGGCAGAAAAAGCGTTTTAAAGATGTCATGAAGTCAAACTTGAAGAGGTGCTACATCTCAACCAGTACTCGGGATACTCTAGCCCTTGACCACTAACAATGGAGGAGGACATAGCAACTGGGATCCCAACTATTTGAGGCCACTCGATGTGCATTGGCTGAGGATAAATATGAAAGGTAAAATAAACAAGCAGCCTTCACACTCTCCAATCCAGGAGCAACTCATCTGCCAGAAAATGTTTGCACTGATTATGTGGACAGGATATGTGGATCCCAGCTCAGTCTATTCAGTCACTTAAAAACTCATGAAAACAACATTTTATACTTTATCTGAAGACTATCATACTCGCTTACAAGTGATAGCCAATGAATGATTCCATACATTTACTACTCTGATTCAAAGACCCCTGGGTCTTTGGGTGAAACGACATGTAACCCTGCCTTACGACAATCTTAACTCTCCTCTTTTTCATCCAGCAAACTGTGCCCCCGGCCCTATCACTGTCTATGCTGCTGAAACACTTTTCTACACTTATTCTGTCTATGCCTTTGATTATCTTAAACATCTCCATCAGATCCCCTTGCAATCATCTCCTTTCTCATGTAAAAAGTCTTGCCTTCATCAGCCACTCCTCATGGATTAGTCTAATGAGGCCCAGAATCGATCTAGTTGATCTATGTTGTCCCCTCTCTATGGCAGCAATGTCCTTTCTCAAATGTGGTGACTAAAACTGTACCCAATATTCCAGATGAGGCCTTACTAAATTCCTGTACAGTGTTAACACTACCTCTTTTGATTTATAATTTATCCCCCCTATGAGTACAACCTAAAACCCTATTATCTTTACCGAGAGCTGCCTGACACTGTTCTGTCTACTTAATCTCCCTCCTCCCCACCCCCATCATATCTATTACCACCCTCAGATCCTTGTCTTGTGTGACATGCTTCCAAGAATGCCCCTTGCATTATGTGGTAGTCACTATTTTCATTGTCCTTACCCACCTCTATGTGAAACTGCAGCTGCCAATTTTTTGCCCAATCAATGAATTTATATCGACCTTCCTGATTCTGATCTGGAATGAACTGGAAAGGAGGGGTGGAAACAGTAACCTGCAAGTAAGAGGAAAGAAACGAGCAGCCTTCACATGTTTCACAGGAAAAAAAAAGAGGAAATATATGGAGCGGGAAACCTTCACAGGAAAGAAACGAGCAGCCTTCACTTCAACGAGAAGCCTTCCAACTCGACCAGAGCCATTGACTGACACTCTCAGTCTTTGGGTCTGCCGAGTTCAAAAATGCTAGTCATTCTTTTAATGTCCCCTTTGACCTGTTACCTGGCAAAGGTCAACCTAAAATGAAAAAGTGGTCTTCACCAGAAAAATCACCCTGGGCTCATTCAGATGCTGGAATCATGTGTCGCACCTCATTCAACTTGTAATGAATATAACTTTCAAAAAATATATCAGGAGCCTCAGACTTACTTTTAGCAAGTTTCCAGACAAGGGGTAAGTGACGAGTTTTGTTTGACATTCACCCCAACCCTTTACCCTGTAGGGGATGCAGATCCTAAAATGTTGGTATTGCTTTGGGAACTTTAGGGACCACTTTTCCAGATTTTGTGAAACACTTTGTTTCAAGTCTCCGACCGGTCATTAGCCCCCACTTGAATTTTAATTTTTGCTGTTTTTACCAAATCGAGGTAAAAATAATTCACATATGGGGAGGGGGCACATCCGCCAGCCAAGTGTTGTAACACCAGAGAAGGTGGATGAAGTGCTGGAAAGAATGGAAGCAAGCCCAAATAAAATCTCTGAGACGTTTAGCACAACAAGTTCACTGTTCATATTCCAGTGCAAGGAAGGCAGTCAAGACACTCAAACGTTATCCCCACAAAATTCATGCAGTGCATCAGTTACCGGAGCTAGATAAAGAGAAACGTGTAGCCTATTGTGAGTGGCTCCAGAGGGGATGGTAAGAGAAGAAGAAAATGTTTTGAATTTTGTTGTTGTTTTTTTACAGACGAAGCATGGTTTCATCTTTCTGGGCATGTAAATTCACAAAACACTCATTTTTGGCTAAGTGAAACAACCTTATGCAATGCATGGAAGGCCATTGCATTCCACGAAAATTAGTGTTTGGTGGGCTGTAAGTCGGCAAAGAATTATTGGCCCAATTTTCTTCTCAGAAACAGTAAACTCAGAACGTGACATCAACAATCCATGAGTTTCTTGGGCACCTTACAGAAGACTAAATCAATCAAGGATGGTTTCAGCAGATGGTGCCACGAGTCACACTTCACGATACAGCATGAATGAACATGAATGGCTACTCGTTGGTGACCGTGTAGTGTCCAAGTCATTATGGCCACCTCGATCCCCAGATCTTACGTCGCCAGATTTCTTTTTTGTGTGGATATTTGAACGACATAGTGTATGCTACAAATCCACGCACGCTTGGTGAATTAAAAGTAATAATCAGTGACACAATCAGCAATATTCCCCAAGAAATGCTAAACTATGTGTCGGAAAGCATGCTGCGAAGAATGAATTTGTGCCTGCAACATGGTGGTGGACACTCTCAGCACTTCATTTAAAGTAATCAATTGTGTGAATCATGTCACATCCTTCCGTAACATTAGGCTACATTTACGCAAAATATTAGGTTCCTAACTGATAGAGTTTTTCGTGTGTGGGAATTAATTAGGGTTCTCGAATAAATAAATAAATAATCACCCTGTATTTTTGGATATATCTTGATGAGGTCTACAATAACCAAGGAAAATATTTTGGTCTCCATGGATTTTGGCGTTTTAGCAGATTTTTGAAGTTTCATTTGTCATGCACTCAAGCATTGTACATTTCCACTTTGGTGAGATTAAATTACTACATCTTCCAAACTGAACTGGTGTTTTTCTTCAATTTTGCATTGTCTGGGGTTAGATCTGGAATAAAAAGTAATGTATGGCACTTGCTTGTGGGGTTATAAGCTTGTGTGTAGAGGTGCAGGGTTTATGACCCTCTTACCAGCTGTATGAATGGACATGTAACCGGTGTGCAGATATTGTTTTTTTTCGATCAAGAACAGGTTGAAGAAAACCGCCCTCTCCTTAATGCCAGGTTTGATAATGCCCCAGCCATTACCTGCTCGATGGAAGCACACCAGTACGTTTCCAACAAAGGTCTCATTTACCAGTCAAAGTACAGAATTATATGTGGTGAGAGTGTTGAAAGAGTCAGTTGTCCATGAGAGTCCAGCTCAGCTGCATATTATATAAGTTGGGTGACTGGGTGAAGGTGTTGTTTGAAAATGAACTGTTGTCTGGAGAAGTTGAGAACATCTGAAGGTTATTCATCCTGCGAGACCGAACACCTTCAAGTGGCCCTTCCATGAAGACAGACTGTTCTATGAGTGGGAGAACATCATGAAGAAAATCTCGCTCCTCATTCAAGTTCACAGACGCAATAACTTTAAATCTGATGATTACTGAACTTTGTGATGTGCGGTTTCTATTGCAGTTGTTTACCAAACACATTCTGCCTGTAATGCAACTTTTACAATGTTTAGGATCCTTTCTTTTTTTTTTGCGTAGTTATATACTTGTCAAAATAGTTTAAATTTTAGGTCAAATCCAGTAGGAGTATCATAGTAATCTATTTTTGTGTTCTCAATCAGTTTGTAGCTTTAAAAACGCAACTTGGTGAGGTTTTTGCAGTTTACAATGTGGCATAAGTTCATAACACCTCAGCTCCAAGCAAGTGCCATTGGAAGCACACAAACCCTGTCGGTTTTTATCCTGTATCGAACCCCACACAATGCAAAATTGAAGAAAAACGCCAGTTTGGTTCACACTTTGTGGTCCTTTATGCTTCAGTCACATTTGCTCGGCGGCCGTAGGGTCTAAAAAATCTACGGCCACTAGCAATTATAGGGCGGCCGCAGTATTTCCACCGTCACACAATGTAGCAGTCACATATGTTTTTATTTTTTGGGTAGCCGCACGGGTATTTAGAAATTGTGGAGACCGAAAACGTGGGGTGCCGTACGGTCTTTGATTTGATGTCGCACGGTGACCTTAGGGCGTCCCTGCGGCGGCCATAGAATTTTCAAGGCAGACGGAAGGTAGCCTCAAGGTGCCCGCAAGGCGACCGCAGGGGGCCCTAAGGTGAACGTGGAAATAGTGCGGCCGCCGTAATTTTGGGGGGGTTGGCAAAATTCATTTTTCATTGATAAGAGCCTACGGAAAACGCACGAATAACGTAACCCACCGTACGCCCTACGTACGGTCGAGTGGAACATCTACGTCATGGCTACGGCTTGTCGAATTGCTACGGCCAACCTAGAAAAGAAAAAAGTTATAACTCCACGCTTTAATTCCACGGAGACCCCTACGGCCTGTAAAAGATAGCCATACGGCGTCGGGCCACCTGAGGCCACCTCAGAAACTCTGCGGCCAGCCGCACGTTTATGTCAATTCAGGGGGGGTACGGCCGCCGTATCCTAGCCGTAGAGCAAATGTGACTCATGCTTTAACCTCACCAAATTGGAAATAAGTGGGGTGGCTCATTAATTATTTTTTATTTTGCGAATATTTGTAATAAAGCTAACACATGAACTCTAGTAGCCAATCAGTTGCATCCTTCCAGAGAGCCAATCAACACAGGATGCTGGAAGGCCAGTAAAAAAACATGCTCGGAGCTCGTCGCGCGCCTTTTCTCCCTCTTATTCACGAGTCACTCAACACGTCATTATTTAATCGTGATTTTTGTTCGACAATACCAAGAGCGTTGAGCGAAGTAGATTTCGTTTGTTTGGTTTAAACAACCAGACTACAACGAACAAGTCTCTTCTGCTTGCCATCTTCGACGCCATTTTAAAGCTGCAGCAGCGTAACACCAATAGATCCTTCCTTCCTTCCTTCACCAACCGCTGGAGAGATGACGAAGGAGTTATCATCAGCCGGACTTCATTTACAACACATCATTGCATTTTAAATGTGAGTGAGATTTCTTTTGTTTTGGTTTAAGCACAATAATCATAACCAGCATACTGAAAGGAATAATCACCACAATTGGTGACCCCGACGTGATCAAGATCTGACAAACGCGACGTGATTTGGCACGAGTGGTCCATTACAAATTCCGTCATGTCAAATGAAAGTCCTGCTTTCGTCACAGCTGTTAACTTGAAGCGACCTCCGTTTTCGGCAAATGACCCCACCATTCGCCGCTCGAATTCGGTTCGCTCAAATTGATGCACAGTTTTTGACCTGAGGCATCACAGCACAGGAAACAACATTTACACATGTTGTGGCTTCTCTTCAGCCAGAGATAGCACAAGAGGTGTGGAGCATCTCATTGAGCCACCCACTGAAAGGCCGTATGACTCCCTCAAGGCAGAGCTCGTTCGCCGCACATCCGCGTGATTGCAAAAATGCTTGTATCAACTTATTTGGAGGATCCGGGGGATCATAAGCCTTCTCAATTGCTATGAAGGATGTTACAATTGTTAGGTGAGAATAACCTGCAGGACAACATACTCAAGCAGATTTTTTTCTCCAACGATTGCCGATCAATGCTCAGCATATCCTTGTTTCAACTAGTGATTCAGTGAATATCGAGCAACTCACTGATATAGCTGATAAGATCATCGAAGTCGCTACCCCACCCATTTCCTCCATTGGTGCGGTCACATCCCAGTTAGCCTATGACGTATTTTCACCAGCTACATCCGACATACAATGGCTTAGAAACCAAATGGACCAGCTAACTGCCCATGTGCAGGCTTTTACATGTCATCTTAAGGAGGACCATGGTCCTAGATGGACCCACAGCAACATGCAGGAGACGGACACATAACAATGTCATAGTCCTGGTGCACAGCAACATGCAGGGGGCGCATGTTGGTATTATTGGCAATTTGGGGAGAATGCACAGAAGTGTGTTCAGCCTTGCAGTGTCACAGTTGAGAAATGCCACAACCAGCGATTAGCAACAATGAGTCAGTCTGGCGACTGACAACCAAGTCGCTTATTTTTCATCAGTGATGAGAACATCGGCACCTGATTTTTGGTTGATACTGGAGCTGAGGTCAGCGTTTTACCCCCAGCAGTGATAAACAAACGTAAACCATCTGCATTTGCTCTCCAAGCTGTCAACAAATCCACCATTTCCACATACGGTGAACGATCGATAACTCTCAATCTTGGCCTGAGGCGTGGTTTACCGATGGATATTTATCATTGCCGACGTACCCATCCCTATCATCGGAGCCGATTTCTTGAAGCATTTTGGATTATTGGTGGATGTGAAAAACCAAAAGCTGCTCGACTCTACCACACATCTTTGTGTCAGGTATCACTGTGCACGCGCCTTCTGTCAGTCCAATGTTTGTCAAATCCGACCACATGGCCAGTTATGACACGATCCTTCAACAGTACCCAGAAATAACTTGGCCAACCTCCAGTGAAGCAGCGGTCAAACACTCCACTACTCACCACATTGACACGTGTTGACCTCCAGTTGCAGCTCGACCAAGTCGACTAGCTCCGGATCGTTATGCAATTGCTAAAGCGGAGATTGACCGTATGCTTGAGATGGGTATCATTAGACCTTCAAGCAGCAACTGGTCCTTCTCTTTACATATGGTTGAGAATAAGACGTCTGGTGATTGGAGGCCCTGTGCTGTACTGAACTGAACTGAACTGAAGTGAACTGAACACTGAACAGAGGCACTGAACGGAGGCACTGAACAGGAACACAGTACCAGACTGTTACACTGTACCACGCCTGCAGGATTTTACGTCTCGACTCTGGGGAAAGCAAATTTTCTCCAAGCTTTACTTAGTGAGAGCGTATCATCAGATTCCAGTCGAGCTGACTGATGTACACAAGACAGTCATTACCACTCCTTTTGGCCTTTTCGAGTTTATGTGCATGTCCTTTGGGTTACGCAATGCAGCACAAACTATTCAGCGTTTTATCGATGAGGTCATCCGGGGTTTGCCTTTCGTTTATGCCTACATTGATGATCTGCTCATAGCCAGCTAGACCATCAAGGAGCATGAACAGCATTTGTAGCTCGTATTCACTCGCTTATCGCAGTCTGGCATCATCACAAGCCCTGCCAAATGTCAGTTTGGGGTGCTCTCATTAGTTTTTGGGGAACTTGATCGACGAGCATGGCATCCATCCACGAGCGGATAAGGTCAAGGCGATCCAGGATTATTTGCAGCCAACATCAGTGTGCAAGCTATGGGAGTTTCTGGGCATGGTGAATTTTTTACAGGAGATTCATCCCAAACTGTGCAGACACCCTTCATCCACTAACTGACCTCCCACGACATGGGAAGGAGCCAAAAAGACTTCTGGTTTGGTCCGCTGAATGTGCCGCTGCTTTTACTGCAGTGAAGTCTTTGCTAGTGGAGGCCACAATGCTTGTCCATCCTAAGTCAGATGCACCACTATGTATCATGGTGAATCCACCAGATGTGGCAGTTGGTGGTGTATTCCAACAGCATGTGGAAGGGAAGTGGGAGTCCATTTCCTTCGTTTCCAAAAGGTTGCAGCCAGCAGAGACAAGGTACAGCACCTTTAGTCGCAAGTTGCTGGCGGTTTACCTCACAATCCGCAATTTTCCTCGTGCGCTTGAGGGTCGGAGGTTTTGTGTTCACACTGACCATAAGTCATTAACACATGCTTTCCAGGCAAAACCTCATTGCTATTCACCAAGAGAGGTCCGACACCTTGATTATGTTTCTCAATTCAGCACCGATATACGTCATGTGAGTGGTCAAGAGAATACTGTCGCTGATGCTCTCTCTCATGGCTCAATATCAACACCCTCGACATAACCACCTCCATCGATTTCAACAGGCTTGCCAAGGCATAGCAGGGGGGTGAGGAACTTCAGCATCTCAGAGCCAGGTCCACATCGCTCAAGTTCAATGAGGTACCTCTCCCTCTTTCTGAAGACACTATTGTTTGTGACTTATCCACCGGCATTTCTCGTCCAAATGTTCCTGTTGAATTCAGATGGGCCGTATTTGATGCTCTGCACAATCTATCCCACCCTGGCATCAGGGCAACGCAGCACCTTGTGACTCAATGTTTTGTCTGGTGTGCCATGAACCGTGATGTGAGAAATTGGTCCAGAGCCTGTTTACAGTGTCAACGAGCGAAAATACATCATCACACGGTAATACCATGAGGCACAAATGCATCTGATGTCCGTTTTGATCACATGCACATTGATTTAGTGGGTCCTTTTCCATCATCTGGCGGTAACAAATCTGCTCATGTGCGTTGACCGTTTTACCAGGTGGCCAGAAGCTATTCCAATACCCGACATATCGGCAGAGACCGTAGCCAAAGCTTTCATTTCCAGATGGCTTGCAGTGTTTGGTGCCCCATCTATTATCACCACTGACAGAGGACGACAGTTTGAGTCCACACTTTTCAAAACGTTGACCGAGTTACTTGGAAGTAAATGCACCAGAACTACTTATTACCATCCCGCTGCAAATGGGCTTGTTGAACGGTTCCATCGACAGCTTAAGTCCTCACTCAGAGCACAAGCAGACCCACATCGCTGGATGGAAAACCTACCGGTAGTGCTTTTGGGCATTCGTGCCACAGTAAAAGCTGATCTGGGTTGTAGCGCAGCTGAGTCGGTTTTTAGATCAACACTTCGCCTTCCTGTGCAGTTTGTTGCTCCGACGAACATTCACACCGATTTGGACCTGAGCAATTATGTGGACAGACTGCGAAGGATAATGAATGAGTTGCATTTCACCATCCTCACCAGAGCTCAACAGAGTTCCACACATCTGCCCAAAGATCTTTTGTCTTGTACCCATGTTTTGTATGCGACAACACTGTCAGGGCTTCTATGCAACCTCCCTACTTCTATGCAACGACAACACTATGAAATGCTCCTTCCGAGTTATTACCAGGAAGGACAAGTACTTCATCCTTCATTTTAATGGGAAGTCTGAAACTGTCAGTTTAGACAGACTCAAGGCTGCCTTCACAGACAAAGAGTCTGATGCATCTCATCCTACTGCTATAGCAGAACAAACTCCAGCTACATCGACTCCCACTGTTCCTGTGAGCCTACACACAAAAGCACTGAGTTGAGCCCCATCGACACCTGCATCAGCCCCTTTGCCACCGACAACTACATCTGACTTGAGGAAAACTCATTCCCAGCAGACACGTCCATTGGCCTAAGAGATTTGTGCAAGTATTCAATTATGGCTGACGTCTATGTCTACATCATGATCCATCCTCTCTATTTGGTCATCAAACTCGGGGGGAGCTTGTGTTGTGGCTCATTAATTTTTCTTTACTCATTAATTCATTAATTATTTTTTTATTTTGCGAAGGTTTGTAATGAAGCAAACACGTGAACTCTCGTAGCCAATCATTTGCATCCTTCCTGAGAGCCAATCAACGCAGGGGATGCTCGATGGCCAGTAAAAAAACAAGAGCTCATCATCACGACACGTTAGGAGCTCGTGCACCTTTACTTGCAAGCCTTTTCTCACCCTTATTCACGAGTCACTTAACACGTCACTATTTAATCATGATTTTTGTTCGACATTACCAAGAGTATACCTGGTGTTGGCTTAATGGTTTGGGTGGTGGGCTTGGGATCCGAGGATCCTGAGTTCAAATCCCACTTGGCTGTTGAATTAATACCAGGTGGGGTTGACTCTGCCTGTCATCCTTCCGAGGTTGGCAAAATGAGTGCCAGCTTGCTGGTATCCTGTGTCGGAGTGGCGACCCGTCCAGGATTGTGCTCAATAGCCAAGGAGACTGCTTAGGCAGCACCAACGCTCTGCACAGAGTATGGTCCCGATGGATGGATGGATTACCAAGAGTGTTGAGCGAAGTGGATTTCATTTGTTTGGCTAAAACAACCACGACAGCAATGAACTAGTCTCTTCTGCTAGCCATCTTTGACGCCATTTTAAATCTGCAGCGGCACAACACCAATAAGTCCTTCCTTCTTCACCAACCGCTGGAGAGACGACGAAGGAATTATCATCAGTCAGACTTCATTTACAACACGTCATTGCATTTTAAATGTGAGAGATTTCTTTTGTTCTGGTTTAAGCACGATCATAACCAGCATACTGAAAGGAATAATCACCACAATTGGTCACCCCGACGTGATCAAGATCTGACAAACGCGACGTGATTCGATGTAAGTAACTGCTATAGCCGACCTACCGGTAGGTGATTATTCTATTGCGACTGAAAGGAATAATCACCACGTAAGCAATGCTGGAATGCATGACAAATGGAACTTCCAAAATCCAAAATCCACTGATACCAAAATAATTTACTTGATTCTTGTAGATCTCATCAAGATCTATTCAAAAATATATTTCCGTGATTTTTAGAGCCCTGCCACATGGAGTTATTTTGGCCTAAACTTGGTAAAAATAGCGAAAATTCAAATTTCAGAAGGGGATAATAACCAGTAGGGAGACTTGAAGCCAAAAGTGTTTCACAAAATTTGGAAGACTGGACCCAAGGTCCTTCCAACAAAACGAACATTTTAGAATCTGCACTCCCTGCAGGGTAAAGAGTTGGGATGAAGTTGAAATAAAACTCGTCACTTACCCCTTGTTCGGCAACTTGCCAAAAGTGAGCTCAGGACTTCTGACATTTTCATTGAAAACCCTATTCATTACAAGATTAATGAGGTGCTACACAGAATGGTAGCATCTATTTTTTGCCCAGAACACTTTTTTTCACTTTGGGTTGACCTTTGCCAGGTCAAAGGTCGAAGAGGCATTAAAAAAAAAAATTGCTAGTATTTTTGAATTTTGCATACCCGAACATCCCCAGGTAAATCATTCCAGCAAAATCTGAGGTCGGGCAATAAAATGCCCTTTTTCTGATTGAGTTAGCGAAGAGATGACTCAGGTTTGTTAGGTAGGATTAATGGGGGTGAAAAAGATCATGGATAGAGAGAGTAAACGGTGGAAAGAAGATGGTGGTACACCGCTTGCTTTTCACACTAAGATTATGGGCTGACAGGATGGCTTAGACTTAAATGTACTCACACTTCCCTTTAATATAAACTGCCGAGCCTGGGTTTGAATCCCAACCCAGCTGTAAACTGTCATCCTGGTGTTTCACAGGGAGGGTGATTCATCAATGTGTGTCGCCTCTCAGATGGATATTAAATGGGAATCCAGTCTGCCAGCATTAGTTGATGGACGTTAAAGATCATACGGTGTCCTTCGTGAAGTGAAGGCAAGCTATCTCCGGCACCGTGGACAAATTCCAAGTTCCTGCCCTAACATTAGCAAATGCCACAACTGCGCCATTAGCCAATGATGCTACCCCACAGCCTTGTGCTGCATATGAATGAAGAAGAATAAACATTGCATATCTTATAATGTACACGTAGGAGAGGAAGACTCGGTGGCATAATGGTTAGAGTGTCTGCTCTGAGTATGGGATGTTGGTGGTTCAAACCCTGGCTGAGTCATACCCAAGACTTCAAAATTGTACGTGCTGCTTGCTTGCTTGACATTCAGCATTTAAACGGATAGAGCATGGACCTGCAATGCTGAGAAGGCAATGGCAAACCTTTCCAAGCAACAGCTTCAGCAGCACCATACTCTGTAAAGAGCATGGTATTGTAAAGAGCATGGGACATCAAATCAAAAAAAAAAAGGAGAGGAATGCTGAAGGACCGTCCCTCCCTTTCCACCTCTCCCTCTGTGCTTGTCATGAGTCCAACAGTGTACTATATTACTGACATCACACAGTGCCACAGTGGGATAAAATTAATAGTGTACAATAAATACTGCAATAGGTTAAGCACACTTTATTTATTGGTCTCATTTGTCACCTCTGTCTATGTTTGTTTGTCTGTCTGTCTGTGAACAGGAAATCTCTTAAAGTTGTGGACGGATTTGGACAACATTTTATGGAGAGATTGGGTGTGTAATGAGGACGAAATGATTAGATTCTGATGAAGATCGGGAAACTAAAATTTATTCCGTGGTGGTGGTGGTTGTGTGGCAGTTTAGCTGCCGGGGTAGCTATCATTTCTTGAAGCGCGACTGTGTCGCTGATGCAGTACCCCTCTACCAGTGCATACACTGGAACCGGTACTCATTTCGCCGACCTCGGAAGGATGACAGGCTGAGTCAACCCTCTGGTGTATTAATTCAGCGGCCGACGGGGTTTGAACTCAGGACCCTCGAATCCCAAGCCGCCACCCTAACCACTGAGCCAACACCAGGCTTATTTCTTCCGTGATGCTTCACCATTGAGAGATAGTGCCAAAAACGACATAAAGCACGATAACTTAAAAGGTTATAAATGCACAGATCCAGCCGAAACTTTATGGACATTTTGGGTGTGTAACAAGGAAGAATTGACTCAATTTTGGTGAACATCCAAATCCAGATACGGATCAGGCAATTTTTCAAGTGATTCTTCACCATTGAGTGATCGGGCTAAAATCCGGTATATAGCACGATATCTCAAAATGTTATGCATGGATTCGGACAAGACTTGGTGGACAGGAAGGGTGTGTGACACGGACGAATCGATTTGATGATGGTGAAAATCCGGATCTGGATACAAGAATTTTACAATTTTTTAAGTGATTGTTCACCATTGAGTGATTTGGCCACAAACGATACATAGCATGATACTTCAAAAAGTTGCGGAAGAAGTATGATGAAACTTGGTAGATGAGTTGGGTCAGTGTCAAGAACAAATCAATTCGATTTTGGTTCAGGTCCAGATCCAGATCCGGCCTATCAGTTGGATACAAAACGTAAACTATTCAGCCTGGCGGAGGTATGCGCTTTACTGAGTGCCATTCGAGTGACAATTTGTTTCAGTCTTGATTTGAGGTTTTTTTTTTTAACCAAGTTAAATTGAAGCAACTACATATTTGGGCAAATGCTTATGCTTTTGCTATGCATTGAAAAAAATATTCCTGCATTGATTTACGTTTAGGGCTTCAACGACAAAACAAGCAAAAGCCATTGCAAAATAACTGATTTCTTTTTCAGTCATAAAATCTGAGCATCACAAAGCTGATGTACATTCTGCAAATTATCCATTCAAATTATCTGAGTAAATATTCCATCAGTCCCACATGTGCAGAGGGACATACGAGTAGAATTTCTCAACATCCAATGCTAGATATTGCGAATTTTAATAAAGCACAATCCATAATTATAGCAGGTCATAAAAGCGGAGAAGGTAAAGTAAATTGGAAGTGTCTCTCACCCTCTGTGGCAAGATCTTATCAGCCATTTTCTTCTTCTTGGCACTGCAGGAGTGAAGGAAACATATTTCCCGTTACTCCTCTGAAGAACGATGTGAACTACCATCACATCTTGCAATCAAAAATCGTTGGAAGGATAAGAACAAACCAAAGCTATTTACATTAATCAATGATTTCAATCTCTCGGTGTTTTTCTTTTCTTTTGCAGAGATCTTGAGCTCATGAAAGAGCTTTTACCTATATCACACCTCACTGGGGTATGAGGATTACAGTATATCTGAGAACAATGGTGGACTTACTAAGTCACTAACTGACACACAGAATGCTTTGGGAATGGATGTGGCTCAGGGGAAGTCAATGAAAAATCCTTGAGGATAGTGGTTCTAAATAAAATTTGAAAACGTGTGGGCGACCCATTTTAAACGTTTTGCAGATTAAAAATAATTCATAATACATTAAAAACACGTGAATAGAATTCAGCATTTTATTTTGAATGCAAAATTAAAAATGCTATTTCATTGCTGCCAAAGCTGTGTGTGTGCCACAAATTTTTTTTTTAAGTGCCTTTGAATGCATGACATTGATTGCTTTTATAGATAATCTCTTAACTTGTACGTAATACACACTAGCATAACCCGCGCTCTGCGCGACATGTTGGGGTGGGTATGTTTGAGAAAGGAACTGATGCAGAGTATCAGTAGTAATTTTACTTTAATGCAGTAAGTGGAATACGATTTCACTGTTTCAGAACCATTTTATTTACTTTTTTTTGTACCATGCACCTCATATGGTCTTTGAGATAATGTAAGCCGAATATCACGTTACTCGAGCGCAGAACAAAGTCGAAGATAGCGCGACACGAAACCACAAACTCGGAAATAATATATAAGATTCAAGGTATAACTTTCCACTTATGGTTAAATTAAACAAAAACGTAAATTTTAAATTGAACAACTTTGGCAAACCATGCCTAACTCTGGTTGGGTGCACCACTTGAGCTTGTAGACCTTGCAGCATACATGGAGGGAGGTGGGAGGTGTGGGAAAACATGCAAACATGGGAGGTGTGGGAAAACGCACTCAGGAACAGGTGTGGATAACTTTGGCATAATCTACATTCAAGGTTCAGAATGAAGTTGTGGTTAAATTAGATGTAAAAAATGTTATGGGTACATTGGACAACTTTGTCACACTTTGTTTAAGGATATAATATTCAACTTTGGCTGTGTGTTGACCTACACACACAAACACAAACACAAACACAAACACACACTCTCCCATCCATTCTAAATTAGTGGAAATAAAAATAAAGAGGCAAAGCAATGGTAGACTGAAAAAAATAGAATCAATGATGATCCTTACTGTAATTCACGGACCAGTGATTGTTTGTTTGTCACGCTGCTCCTACAGTTTTGGGATGATTACATCCAGACTTGCTACATAGGATAGGATCAGCATGACTAAAATTAGTGTATTGGGGTGTTTTTTATCTTTGTTTTGGTGGTCTTTGGGAGGGGGTGGGGGGTTGATCAGGACTGAGACACGGACCGACCCAGACGGGAGACGTGGGTCGTGTAATGGACGGGGTTATTTCGGAAACCGTGCCGGCTCCGCGGGACACTGTGTGCGAGATCCGTTCCGTATTTTGCAAACCGCCCAACCGCGGACGATTGCATTATGGAGAGCCGGCGTTAAAACGCTCGGCGCTTGGTTCAAGACCAGGACGCAGACGGCTAAAATGGAGGCAAATATTGAGTGAATTTGGAAAGCACATGTCCCCATGTGAGCACGTGCGTGGGGCTCGATGTGCTGCTCGCCACGAGTGATGTTCGCGGAGCGTGAGGAGTGAGTCCCGATGGCGACACCGCCGGGCCCATATGCGTGGTAAGCCGCGCAGAGCAGTCCGTGTGCGAGTGACGTCATCGGCAGGGATCAAGCAGCACAAAGGCTAGGTGAGTAGCACACGGTGGCTCACATGGGGGATGGCCCGAAAGCGAGCGTGTGGTGCAGTTAACGGGGCGACGTTACGCTCGTATGTATCGGCCAAACGAAAAGGACGAGCGTGCTGTAAACCGCCGCCCTGGCGATGCTAGGCTCGCCGAGCCTTGCCACGAGTACACGATCCCCGGCCAGGATGTAGTGAACATCCTCGTCGGGGGCAAAGGAGCATTAGTTAGGGGAAGGGTTTAGCGTTCGATAGACCGGCCTCATGGGGCATTATGAGTAGTCCTCCATGGGGCCTGGTAACATGAGTTAGGGGAATTTAGGATATAATTTAGAAATGGATTGGAGACATGGACAGACATGGAACGTGTAGTGGGGACGTAGATTAGCTACGTATAATTAAATGGACCGTGCATTAGAATAAGGGATGACGGGGGAGCACGAATTAGTTAGGGGGACGTAGTTAGTGGAGTGTCAGTGTTGGTGTGAAAATAAAACCAAAGAAAAAAATATACGATGAGTGAATGTGGGTCAGCTGGCCTGAGTGTGATTGGAGTGAATGTGGAATGCATGGTGCGAATGAATGATTTGGGGGAGGAGTGAATCCCACCCAAGGGAACCCGGGGGTTATGTAATGTTAGTTAGTGGGTTAGTTAAATTAACCAAAACAGATGTTGGTTTGTTGTTGTGTCGAACGAAGACACGAAACTTTTGAAGGTGCAGGAGTCTATTGACCGGCTGGGAGCGTGGCTGTTGAATATGCGTACTGAGTAGAGGCACCCCAGGCACCGAAGTAGTCGGCCAGAGTAGGCCATGGGTCCAAGGGACCGAGTTAGTGTAATGGGCACGGGTAGCCCACGGAAACGGGACCCGGAGCACCAATATGCCACGTGGGCATTGACGGGGAAGATGCCAGAGAGGGCATTCCCC
>CM068956.1:85741367-85757224 GCA_035128595.1 Eptatretus atami | reverse complement strand
TATTTGTAATAAAAGCTAACACATGAACTCTAGTAGCCAATCAGTGCATCCTTTCCAGAGAGCCAATCAACACAGGAATGCGGCAAGGCAGTAAAAAAACATGCTCGGAGCTCTCGCGCCTTTTCTCCCTCTTATTTCACGAGTCACTCAACACTCATTATTTAATCTGTTGATTTTTGTTCGAAATACCAAGAGCGTTGAGCGAAGTAGATTTCTTTTTTGGTTTAAACACCAGGGACTACACGAACAAGTCTCTTCTGCTTGCCATCTTCGAGCCATTTAACTGCGAGCGCGCTAACACAATAGATTCCTTCCTTCCTTCCTTCACCAACCGCTGGAGAGATGACGAAGATGTTATCATCAGCCGGACTTCATTTACAAACACATCATTGCATTTTATTTAAATGTGAGTGAGATATTTCCTTTATGTTTTGTTAAGCACAATTAATCATAACAGCATACTGAAAGGAATAATCACCACAATTGGTTGACCCCGACGTGCATCAAGATCTGACAAAACGCGACGTGATTGGCACGAGTGGTCCATTACAAATTCCGCATGTTTGCAAATGAAAGTCCTTCCTTTCGTTCACAGCTGTTAACTTGAAGCGACCTCCGTTTTCGGCCAAATACCCCACCATTCGCCGCCGAATTCGGTTCGCTCAAAATTGAGCACAGTTTTTGACCTGAGGGCATCACAGCCACAGGAAACATAATTTACACTGGTTGTGGCTTCTCTTCACAGAGATTAGCACAAGAGTGTGGGCACTCATTGAGCCAACCCACTGAAAGGCCGTCTGAACTCCTCAGGCAGAGCTCCGTTTCGCCGCACATCCGCGCTGATTGCAAAAAATTTGCTATCAACTTATTTGGAGCATGCCGGGGGATCATAAGCCATTCTCAATTGCTATGAAGGATGTTACAATTTATGGTGAGAATAACTGCAGGACAACATACTCAAGCAGATTTGTTTCTCCATACGATTGCCGATCAAAAAATTTTTTTTGGGGTTCAAAAAGGGCCCATATCCTTGTTTCAACTAGTGATCAGTGAATTATCGAGCAACTCACTGTGATATAAGCTGATAAGACATCGAAGTCGCGTACCCCACCCATTTCCTCATTGGTGCGGTCACATCCCAGGTTAGCCTTATGACTATTTTCACCAGCTACATCCACCATACATGCCTTAGAAAACCAATATGGACCAGCTAACTGCCCTGTGCAGCTTTTACATGTTTCATCTTAAGGAGGACCATGGTCCTAGATGGCCCACAGCAACATGCAGGAGACGGACACATAACAATGTCTAGTCCTGGTGCCAACAGCAAAACATTCAGGGGGCGCATTGTTGGTATTATGGCATTTGGGGAGAATGCACAGAAGTGTGTTCAGGCCTGCAGTGTCACAGTTGAGGAATGCCACAACCAGCGATTAGCAACAATGAGGCTAGTTCTGTGCGACTGACAACCAATTCGCTTATTTTTCATCTGATGAGAAACATCGCACCTGATTTTTGGTGATACTTGAGCTTAGGTCAGCGTTTTACCCCAGCAGTGATAAACAAACGTAAACCATCTGCATTGCTCCCAAGCTGTCACAAAATCCACCATTTCCACATACGGTGAACGATCGATAACTCTCAATCTTTGGCCTTGAGGCGTGGTTTACCGACTGATATTTATCGATTGCCGACGTACCCATCCCTTCATCGGGAAGCCGATTTCTGAAGCATTTTGGATTATTGGTGGATGTGAAAAAACCAAAGCTGCTCGACTCTACCACACATCTTTGTGTCAGTATCACTGTGCACGCGCCTTCTGTTCAGTCCAATGTTTGTCAATCCGACCACATGGCCAGTTATGACACGATCCTTCAACATACCCAGAATTAACTTGCCAACCTCCAGTGAACAGCGGTCAAACACTCCACTTACTCACCACATTGACACGTGTTGACCTCCAGTTGCAGCTCGACAAGTCGACTAGCTCCGGTCGTTATGCAATTGCTTAAAGCGGAGATTGGACCGTATGTTAGGATGGGATCATTAGACCTTCAAGCAGGCAACTGCGTCTTTCCTTTACATATGGTTGAGAATAAGACGTCTGGTGATTGGAGGCCTGTGCTGTACTGCAACTGAACTTGAACTGAAGTTGACTGAACACTGAACAGAGGCACTGAACGGAGGCACTGAACAGGAACACAGTTACCAGACTGATACACTGTACCACGCCTGACAGGATTTTACGTCTCGACTCTGGGGAAGCAAAATTTCTCCAAGCTTTAACTTCAGGAGAGCGTATCATCAGATTCCAGTCAGCTGACTTGATGTACACAAAGAAGTCATACCACTCCTTTTGCCTTTTCGAGTTTATGTGCATGCCTTTGGGTTTACGGCAAATGCAAGCACAAACTATTCAGCGTTTTATCGATGAGGTCATCCGCGGTTTGCCTTTCGTTTATGCCTACATTGATGATCTGCTCATAGCCAGCTAGACCATCAAGAGCATGAACAGCATTGTGCTCGTATTTCACTCGCTTATCGCAGTCTGGCATCATCACGAAGCCCTGCCCAAATGTTCAGTTTGGGTTGCTCTCATTAGTTTTTGGCGGAACTTGATCGACGAGCATGGCATCCATCCACGAGCGGATAAGGTCAAAGGCGATCCAGGATTTATTTGCAGCCAACAATCAGTTGCAAGCTATGGGAGTTTCTGCGCATGGTGAATTTTTTACAGGAGATTCATTCCCAAACTGTGCAGAACACCCATTCATCCACTTAACTGACCTCCGCCACGACGAATGGGAAGAGCCCAAAAAGACTTCTGGTTTGGTTCCGCTGAATGCTGCCGCTGGCTTTTACTGCAGTGAGTCTTTGCCTAGTTGGAGCACAATGCTTGTCCATCCTAAGTCAGATGCACCAACTATGTATCCATGGTGAATCCACCAGTGTGCAGTTGGTGGTGTATTTCCAACAGCATGTTGGAAGGGAAGTGGGAGTCCATTTCTGCGTTTCCAAAGGTTGCAGCCACATAGACAAGGTACAGCACCTGTTAGTTGTCGCAAGTTGTGCGTTTTTACCTCACAATCCGCAATTTTTCTCGTGCGCTGAGCGGTCGGAGGTTTTGTGTTTCACACTGGACCATAATCATTAACACATGCTTTCCAGCAAAAACCTCATTGCTATTCACCAAGAGAGGTCCGACACTGATTATGTTATCTCAATTCCAGCACCGATATACGTCATGTTGAGTTGGTCAAGAGAATACTTGTCGCTGATGCTTCTCTTCATGGCTCAATATCAACACCCTCGACATAACCAACCTCATCGAAATTTTCAACAGGCTTGCCAAGCATAGCAGGGGGTGAGGAACTTCAGCATCTCAGAGGCCAGGTCCACATCGCTAAGTTCAATGAGGACCTCTCCCCTTTCTTGAAGGACACTATTGTTTGTGACTTATCACCGGCATTTCTCGTCCAATGTTTCCTGTTGATTCAGATGGGCCGTATTTTGATGCTTCTGCACAATCTATCCCACCCTGGCATCAGGGCCAACGCATGCACCTTGTGACTCAATGTTTTTGTCTGGTGTGCCATTTTGAACCGGTGATGCTGAGAAATTGGTCCAGAGCCTGTTTACAGTGTCAACGAGCGAAAATACATCATTCCACGGTAATACCATGAGGCACAAATGCATCTGATGTCCGTTGTTATGCACATTGGCACATTATTTACGTGGGTCCTTTTTCCATCATCTGGCGGCGTAACAAATTCTGCTCATGTGCGTTGACCGTTTTTACCAGGTGGCCAGAACTATTCCAATACCCGACATATCGCAGAGACCGTAGCAAGCTTTCATTTTCCAGATGGCTTGCAGTGTTTGGTTGCCCCATCTCATTATCACCACTCGACAGAGGACGACAGTTTGAGTCCACACTTTTCAAAACGTTGACGCGACGTTATTGTAATAAATGCACCAGAATACTTATTACCATGCCCGCTGCAAATGGCTTGTTGAACGGTCCATCGACAGCTTAAGTCCTCACTCAAGAGCAACAAAGCAGACCCACATCGCTGGATGGGAAAACCTAACGGTTAGTGCTTTTGGGCATTCGTGCCACAGTAAAAGACTGTCTGGGTTGCTAGCGCAGCTTGAGTCTGTTTTTAGATCAACACTTCGCCTTCCTGTGCAGTTTGTTCTCGACGAACATTTCACACCGATTTGGACCTGAGCAATTATGTGGACAGATGCAGGAAATGAATGAGTAGCATTTCACCTCCTCACCAGAGCTCAACAGAGTTCCACACATCTGCCCAAAGATTCTTTTGTCTTGTACCCATGTTTTGTATGGCGAACACACGTCAGGGCTTCTATGCACCTCCTACTTCTATGCAACGACAACACTATGAAATTGCTCCTTCCGAGTTAATTACAGGAAGGACAAGCTACTTTTTCATCCTTATTTTAATTGGAAAGTCTGAAAACTGTCAGTTTAGACAGACTTCAAGCTTGCCTTCACAGGACAAGAGTCTGTGCATCTCATCCTCTTGCGTATAGCAGAACAAACTCCAGCTACATCGACTCCCACTGTTTCCTGTGAGCCTACACCACAATAAGCACTGAGTTTGAGCCCCATCGCACCTGCATCAGCCCCATTTGCCACCGACAAACTACATCTGTGACTTGAGGTAAACTCATTTCCCAGCAGACACGTCCAATTGCCTTAAGAGATTTGTGCAAGTATTCAATTATGGCTGACGTCTTGGTCTACATCATGATCCATCCTCTCTATTTTGTCATCAACATCGGGGGGGAGCTTGGTGTTGTGGCTCATTAATTTTTCTTTACTCTTAATTCATTAATTTATTTTTTTTAATTTGCGAGGTTTGTTATGAAGCAAACACCGTGAACTTCGTAGCCAATCGATTTGCCATCCTCCTGAGAGCAATCAAACGCAGGATGCTCGATGGCCAGTAAAAAAACAAGAGCCTCATCATCACGAAACACGTTAGGAAGCTCGTGCACCTTTACTTGCAAGCCTTTCTCACCCTTATTCACGAGTCACTTAACACGTCACTATTTAATCATGATTTTTGTTCGACATTACCAAGGTACCTGGTGTTGGCTTAATGGTTTGGTGGTGGGCTGGGATCCGAGATCCTGAGTTCAAAATTCCCACTTGGCTGATTGAAATTAATACTTAGGTTGGGGTTGACTCTGCCGTTCATCCTCTTCCGAGGTTTGGCAAAATGAGTGCCAGCTGCTTGGGATCCTGTGTCGGAGTAGCGACCCGTCCAGGATGTGCTCAAATAGCCAAGGAGACTGCTAGGCAGCACCAACGCTCTGCAAGAGTATGGTCGCCGATTGATGGGATGGGATGGTTACAAGAGTGTTGCAGCGAAGTGGATTTCATTTTTGTTTGGCTAAAACAACAGAAGCAATGAACTAGTCTCTTCTGCTAGCCATCTATTTGACGCCATTTTAAATCTTAGCAGCGGCACACACCAATAGTCTCTTCCTTTCACCACCGCTGGAGAGACGACGAAGGAATTATCAATCAGTCAGACTTCATTTACAACACGTCATTGCATTTTAAATGTGAGAGATTTTCTTTTGTTCTGGTTAAGCACGTTCATAACAGCATACTGAAGGGGAATAATCACCACAATTGGTCACCCGACGTGATCAAATCTGAAACGCGACGGGATTCGATGTAAAGAACTGCTATTAGCCGACCTACCGGTAGTGATTATTTCTATTGCGGACTGAAAGAAGATAATCACCAACGTAAGCAAAATGCTGGAGGGGGTATGCATGACAAATGGAACTTCCAAATCCAACAATCCACTGAGTACCAAAATAATTTACTTGATTCTTGTAGAATCTCATCAAATCTATTCAAAAATATATTTCCGTGATTTTTTAGAGCCCTGCCACATGGAGTTATTTTGGCCTAAACTTGGTAAAATAGCGAAAATTCAAATTTTCAGAGGGGTATAATAACCAGTAGGGAGACTGAAGCAAAAGTGTTTTCACAAAATTTGGAAACTGGACCAAGTCCTTCCAACAAAACGAACATTTTAGAATCTTCACTCCCTGCAGGGTAAAGAGTTCGGGATGAAGTTGAAATTAAAACTCGTCACTTAGCCCCTGTTCGGCAACTTGCCAAAGAATGACGCTCAGGTACTTCTGACATTTTTCATTGAAACCCTTATTCATTACAAGATTAATGAGGTGCTACACAGAATGGGTTAGCATCTATTTTTTTGCCAGAACACTTTTTTTTCACTTTTGGGTTGACGTTGCCAGGTCAAAAAGGTCGAAGAGGCATTAAAAAAAAAATTGCTAGCTATTTTTGAATTTGCATACCCGAACATCCCCAGGTAAATCATTCCAGCAAAATCTGAGGTCGGCAGATAAAATGCTCCTTTTTTCTGATTGAGTTAGCGAAGAATGACTCAGGTTTGTTAGGTAGGATTAATGGGTGAAAAAGATCATGGATAGAGAGGTAAACGGTTGGAAGAAATGGTGTACACGCTTGCTTTTAGCACTAGATTATGGGCTGACAGGATGGCTTTAGACTTAAAGTACTCACACTCCCTGTTAATATAACTTGCCGAGCCTGGGTTTGAATCCCAACCCACCGTAAATGTCATCCTGGTGTTTCACAGGGAGGGTGATTCATCAATGTGTGTCGCCTCTCAGAATGGATATTAAATGCGGAATCCAGTCTGCCAGCATTGTTGATGACGTTTAAAGATCATACGGTGTTCCTCGTGAAGTGAAGGCAAGCTATCTCCGGCACCGTTGGACAAATTTCCAAGTTCCTGCCCTAACATTAGCAAATTGCCACATAACTGCGCCATTAGCCAATGTGGCTACCCCACAGCCTTGTGCTGCATATGGAATGAAGAAGAAATAAACATTGCATATCTTATAATGTACAACGTAGGAGCAGGAAGACTCGGTGGCATATGGTTAGAGTGTCTGCCTGAGTATGAGGATGTTGGTGGTGCAACCCTTGGCTGAGTCATTACCCAAGACTTCAAAATTGTACGTGCTGCTTGCTTGCTTGACATTCAGGCATTTAAACGGATAGAGCATGGACCTGCAATGCTAGAAGGGCAATGGCAAACCTTTCCAAGCAACAGCTTCAGCAGACACCATACTCTGTAAGAGCATGGTATTGTAAAGACATGGGACATCAATCAAAAAAAAAAAAGGGAGGATGCTGAAGGACCGTTCCCTCCCTTTCCACCTCTCCCTCTGTGCCTTGTCATGAGTCCAACAGTGTACTTATTACTGACATCACACAGTGCCACAGGTGGGATAAAATTAATAGTGTACAATAAATACTGCAATTAGGTTAAGCACACTTTATCTATTGGTCTTCATTTGTCACCTCTGTCTATGTTGTTTGTCTGTTCTGTCTGTGAACAGGAAATCTCTTAAAGTTGTGGACGGATTTGGACAACATTTTATGGAGAGATTGGGTGTGTAATGAGGACGAAATATAGATTCTGATGAAGAATCGGGAAACTAAAAATTTAATTCGTGGTGGATGGTGGTTTGTGTCAGTTTAGCTTGCGCGGGTGCTATCATTCTTGAAGCGCGACTGTTTTGTCGCTGATGCAGTTCAAGTACACCCCTACCAGTACATACACTGGAACGGTACTCATTTCGCCGACCTCGGAAGATGCAGTCTGAGTCACCCCCTGGTGTATTAAGTTCAGCAGCCGAGCGGGGTTTTGAACTCAGGACCCTCGATCCCAAGCCGCCCACCCTAACCACTGAGCAAACACCAGGCTTATTTTCTTCGTGATGCTTCACCATTGAGAGATAGTTGCCAAAACGACATAAAGCACGATAACTTAAAGGTTATTAAATGCACAGATCCAGCGAAACTTTATGGACATTTGGGTGTGTAACAAGACGAAGATATTGACTCAATTTTGGTGAACATCCAAATCCAGATCGGATTGCAGGCAATTTTCAAGTGATTCTTTCACCCATTGAGGATCGGGCTAAAATCCGGTATATAGCACGATATCTCAAAATGTTATGCATGGATCGGACAAGACTTGGTGGACAGGCAAGGTGTGTGACACGGCACGAATCGATTTGATGATGGTTGAAAAATCCGGATTCTGGATACAAGAATTTTACATTTTTTAAGTGATTGTCACCATTGAAGTGATTTGGCCACAAACGATACAATAGCATGATACTTCAAAAAGTTGCGGAAGAAGTATGATGAAACTTGGTAGATGAGTTGGGTCAGTGTCAAGAAAACAAATCAATTCGATTTGGTTCGGTCCAGATCCAGATCCGGCCTATTCGTTGGATACAAAACAGTAAACTATTCAGCCTGAGGAGGTATGCGCTTTTACTGAGTGCCATTCGAGTGACAATTTGTTTCAGTCTTGATTTGAGTTTTTTTTTTTTTAACCAAGTTAAATTGAGCAACTACTATTTGGGCAAATGCTTAATGCTTTTGCTATGCATTGAAAAAATATTTCCTTCATTGATTACGTTTAGGGCTTCAACGACAAAACAAGCAAAGCCATTGCAAATAACTGATTTCTTTTTCAGTCTAAAAATCTGAGCATCACAAAGCTGATTGTACTTTCTGCAAATATTTCCATTCAATTATCTGAGTAAATATTCCAATCGTCCACCATGTGCAGAGGGACATACGAGTTAGAATTTCTCAACATCCAATGCTAGATATTGACGAATTTTTAATAAAGCCACAATCCATATTATAGCAGGTCATAAAAGCCGGAAAGTAAAGTAAATTGGAAGTGTCTCTCACCCTCGCTTGTGGCAGATCTTATCAGCCATTTTCTTCTTCTTAGGCACTGCAGAGTGAGAAACATATTCCCGTTACTCCTCTGGAAGACGATGTGAACGATACCATCACATCTTGCAATTCAAAAAATCGTGGAAGGATAAGAACAACCAAAAGCTATTTACATTAATCAATGATTTCAATCTCTCGGTGATTTCTTTTCTTTTGGCAGAGATCTTGAGCTCATGAAGAGCTTTTACCTATATCACACCGTCACTGGGGTATGAGGATTACAGTATATCTTAGAAACAATGGTGGACTTACTAAGTCACTAACTACACACAGAATTGCTTTGGGAATGGAATGTGGCTCAGGGGAAGTCAATGAAAAATAATCCTTGAGGAATAGTGTTCTAAATTAAAATTTGAAACGTGTGGGACCCATTTTAAACGTTTTGCAGATTAAAAAATAATTCATAATACATTAAAAACACTGTGAATAGAATTCGCATTTAATTTTGAAATGCAAATTTTAAAAATGCTATTTCGATGCTGCCAAAGCTGTGTGTGTGCCACAATTTTTTTTTTAAGTGCCTTTGAATGCATGGAATGGATTGCTTTTATAGTATTAATCTCTTAACTTGTACGTAATACACACTAGCATAAACCCGCGCTCTGCGCGAAACATGTTGGGGTGGTTATGTTTGAGAAAGGAACTGAATGCAGAGTATTCAGTAGTAATTTTACTTTAATCAGTAAGTGCGAATACGATTTCACTGTTTCAGGAACCATTTATATTTACTTTTTTTTTTGTACCAGCACCCTCATATGGTCTTTTGAGTTAATTAAAGCCGAATATTACGTTACTCGAGCGCGGAACAAAGTCGAAGAAGCGCCGAACTAAAACCACCAAACTCGGAATAATGATATAAGATTCAAGGTATAACTTTCCACTTATGGTTAAATTAAACAAAACGTAAATTTTAAATTGAACAACTTGGCCAAACCATGCCTAAACTCTGTTGGCGTGCACCCTTGAGCTTGTAGACCTTGCAGGCAATACATGGAGGGAGGTGGGAGTGTGGGAAACATGCAAACATTGGGAGTGTGGGAAACGCACCAGAACAGGTGTGGATAACTTTGCATAA
The DNA here is from genome assembly GCA_035128595.1 of Eptatretus atami. Lineage (NCBI taxonomy): Eukaryota > Metazoa > Chordata > Myxini > Myxiniformes > Myxinidae > Eptatretus > Eptatretus atami. The sequence continues at coordinate 85,747,286 of CM068956.1, read as the reverse complement.
TCTACATTCAAGGTTTTCAGTAATGAAGTTGTGGTTAAATAGATTGTAAAAAATGTTATGGGTACATTGGAACAACTTTGTCACACTTGTTTTAAGGATATTAATATTCAACTTTGGCTGTGTGTTGACCTACACACACAAACACAAAACACAAACAACAAACACACACTCTCCCATCCATTTCTAAATTAGTGGAAATAAAAATAAAGAGGCAAAGCAATGCGTAGACTGAAAAAAATAGAATCAATGCATTGATCCTTACTGTTATTCACGGACCGTGATTGTTTGTTTGTTCACCTGCTCCTACAGTTTTGGATGATTACATCCAGACTTGCTACATAGGATCAGGATCAGCATGACTAAAAATTAGTGTTAATGGGTGTTTTTTATCTTTGTTTGGTGGTCTTTGGGAGGGGTGGGGGGTTATCAGGACTGAGACACGGACCGACCCAGGACGGGAGACGTGGGTCGTGTAATGGACGGGGTTATTTCGGGACCGTGCCGGCTCCGCGGGACACCTGTGTGCGAGATCCGTTTCCGCTATTTTGCACAACCGCCCAACCGCGGACGATTGCATTATGGAGAGCGCGTTAACCTCGGCACGCCTTGGTTCGAAGACCAGGACGCAGACGGCTAAATTTTGGAGGCAATATTGAAGATGGAATTTGGAAACACATGTCCCCATGTGAGCACGTGGTGTGGGCTCGATGTGCTGCTCGCCACGAGTTGTGTTCGCGGAGCGTGAGGAGTGAGTCCCGATGGCGACACCGCCGGGCCATATGCGTGGTAGCGCGCAGAGCAGGTCTGTGTGCGAGGACGTCATCGCAGGATCAAGCAGCACGAAAGGCTAGCGTGGTGCACACGGTGGCTACATGGGGATGGCCGAAAGCGGCCGCTGTGGTGCAGTTAACGGGGCGACGTTACCGCGTCGTATGTATCGGCCAAACGAAAAGGCACGGCGTGCCTGTAAACCGCCCGCCCTGCGATTTTCTAGGCTCGCCGAGCCTTGCCACGAGTCACGATCCGGCCAGGATTTGTAGTGAATCCTCGTCGGGGGCAAAGGAGCATTAGTTAGGGAAGGGTTTAGCGTTCGATAGACGGCCTCCATGGGGGCATTATGAGTAGTCCTCCCATGGGCCTGGTAACATGAGTTAGGGGAATTTAGAATAATTTAGAAATGGATTGGAGACATGGACAGACATGGAACGTGTAGTTGGGGACGTAGATTAGCTACGTATAATTAAATGGACGTGCATTAGAATAAGGGATGACGGGAGCACGGAATAGTTAGGGGGACGTAGTTAGTGGTAGTGTCAGTGTTTGGTGTAGAAAATAAAACCAAAGAAAAATATACGCATGACGTTGAATGTGGTGTCAGCTGGGCCTGAGTGTGATTTGGAGTGAATGTGGAATGCAGGTGCGAATGAATGATTTGAGGGAGGAGTGGAATCCACCCAAGGGAAGCCCAGGACGTAGTGTAATGTTAGTTAGTGGGTTAGTTTAAATTAACCCAAAACAGATGTGGTTTGTTGTTTGTTTCGAACGAAGGACACGAAACCTTTTGAAGGTGCAGGAGTCTATTGACCGGGCGTGGGAGCGTGGCTGTTGAAAATATGCGTATGAGTAGCGGACCCCAGGCACCAAGTAGTCGGCCCAGGGAGGCCATGGGTCAAGGGACCGAGTTAGTGTATATGGGCACGGGTAGCCCACGGAAACGGGACCCGGAGCACCAATATGCAGCGTGGGCATTGACGGGAAGATGCCAGAGAGGGCATTCCCCACTTCATAAGGAGTGGGTAGGCTCGAGACAGGCCTCAGCCAACCGTCGGGTGCCGTAGTTCGAGTTTGGCAGATGGGTAGCCCTGCCAATGGAGCCACGCTTGCCCAGCCACAAATTGTGCAAGAGCACGAGAGAAAAATTTACGGGCTCGCCAAGATTACTAACCGAACACCAATACAGGCGACGGGAATTGTTGGTGCCTAGCAAAATAGTTTAAGAGGACAGGTGTGTGTTTGAAAAACCCCGGGGATAGATTAACATTTAATAAATGGTAGGATAGATAGGAAACGGTACCCTTCCACCATCCATCCCTTCGCTTGTTCGTAGGCCGCTGGACTCGCCTTGAAATTTCGAACCTGTGGGAGCTATTCTGAGCTGCATTGGGCCTCGAGGCAGATTCAGTTGTCTCTTCCTTAATTCCTTTTCAAGGGATCTTTGGTGATTGGGGAATAGACAGTCAGGACAGGTTTAGCCAAAACAAAGACGATGAGGGGGTTAGGGACACACGTTAATTATAAAATTATAATAAAAAAAAAATAAATATAAAAGTCTAAATTTCGTTGTGTTTGTTAGATGCTAATGGGGGGTGGATGGACAAGGACAGGCATAGGCGATAGCGTTAGGGGGGGAGACCGTTTCTAGGTAGGTCTGGGCCCGTCTTTGGACCGGCCAATGCCACCCACTCCCTCCACAACCTTACGAACCACGCCCAAGGCGGCGCTTCATATGCCGACCTGTTGTCATCGCAACCTTGCCTGCTCTGCATTTGTCATGTCTTTTTGATGCCTTTGCCTTGGACCCATACCTGCCATGCCTTTATTTGCATTCCATGTCATTTAAACCTCACCATGTGCTCCAGGTCATCTCTGAAAGTGTTTGCAGGACTGCCCTGCACGCGCCGTATACCGGGGACTGCACTGAGCAGCCCGGATATATCTCCTTTGTTGTGGTAAAGGCCAGTTCAATGACCGCGGGACTTGCCAACTGAGAGCCCGGATGTTCTCCTTTTTACATTAAAGCCAGTTTCAAATGGCCTGTGAATGGCGTATGGCCTGCCATGTAGGGTGAGTTGCCTCAGCAGCCAGTGGAACGAAATGAAAAAAGTAAATAAATTTAATTCAGCGACAAACAAGACCATTGAAGGCCCTGAAGACATCGATCTCGATTCCCTGCTTGCACTCACCATGATGTTGCCTTTGTTGTGTTCTCTCCTCAAGTCACAGTCCTTGCCGCTGGGTAGTGTAAATATTAGAAATGTAGTATAATCCTAACCCACCTGTTTGTTCGCGCCGGCAATTTAGTAGTTGTCGAATGAGTCTGTTAGTTTAGTTACGCAACGCAACTAGGTTATTTATTTTTGGGAATGTATTCAAATGTCGCACTCAGCGATCGAGGTAAAACTGTATCGGGGAAACCTGACACCTGCATGCCACACGGATGTTAACGACCGGGTTCGAGGCCTAGCAAAAGGGAGGGGGGTAATGTTGCGGTTCTAGAACTGTATGCATACAAAATACAGGTGCCCGAAGTCAAGGTTCTTCCGTTAGTATTATGCTGTGTAGACAGATCCCTGCATTGTGTTTAGTGGAAATTTCAAAGGAGTGCGTTGCGATGTTTTTTTAGTTAGATTAATAAAATCTTTATATCCCCTCCATTATGAACCACAGTACCTTCTCTCGCATGGCTGAAACAAACACTTGTCGCCTACTCGGCCCCAACCGGCGACTCGCTGTCCGAGGGCAAAACCTCTTTGCAGTTAGTTCCTTTTTGGAGAGTCCGCATTGGTGGAGGGCGGGCTTCCCGGTATGGCCGAATCCCGCCCAGGAAGGGTTTGGACCCATGGAGCCCGTTTCCAATCAGGCGGGCAGTGACGTCAGGCTTCACCAAGGCCCCCCTGCTGAGGCGATCTATAATTATGACACCATCCTCAGGGTAGAGGCTGGAGTCGGAGGGTCGTAGTCTGGAGGTATTGGCCGTCCACGGTCGGCTAAGCGACCCGCCGGTTCACGGAATTATCCGGAGCGACGGGCCTACAATTCGAGAGTCTGGTGGGAGATGACGGAACTTCCCTCTACCTAGCGGTCGTTCTCGCCACTGGTTCCCCGCGCCCGCAACAATATAAATGCATATGTATATGGAATATATATTTTATACATATGTACACATATATTCACACAACACACCACCACACACCCACACACACACACACACACCACACAAGTCATCGCCGCTTTCCTTAACGATGTTCCGGGGCAACGACGGATCGCATATACGACGATCTGCCAGCTCTTGAAAAAAAAAATAAAATGAAAAAAAAATGTTCCTAACTGAAAAATTTCCTCTCGCCGAGTGATTGTAGCTTCGTATAAAAATAGGCACATACAATTATGTACGCTGTACAGTACATAATTACCTCATAATGATAATAAACGACAGTGTGGCCCCGTTATTAATGCGATCGTTGAGGTTCCATTAAAATGTCATCGCGAAAAACAGGGGCGTTGCTAACATCGGGATTCAAGGGAAATCGGCTTTCAAACTCTTACCAATGTTTGCACGTTTACCTATCGAGCAAGTAAATTACCTTTGAATTGAAGGAATTCCGCGATAATCGTTGTTCTTAGTCGACATTAAATCACAAATATATTTTTAGTTGAAGCTTTTATGTTGGTTAAAACAATTCGCCCACTGTTCGAAAATATATATCACAAATTGACGAGTGCTCGTTTCTTCATTTGTAAATTATAACATCGATGCAATGATTACGTATTTATAAAATCCAAACGCTAATTATAAATTTCACCTTTCTATATCGATGCGAGAGGAGATTGTAAGCTGTGCTAACACACCGAATGCCGTCATGACAGCACAAAAGTAAATTAACTGGTCTTCCATCTTCTCTTGGATGTGGTTACAATTTGCCTACAGTATTCAGTACAGTTAACATGCTGTACAGGTTTGTTATCGAGGAGCAATAAGCGTACACCAACACACACACAACCACACACACACACAACACAACGTAAGCTCGTGGTCAGGCTTGCCGTGGTGTCGACGTAACAGTCACTGTATTGTCGTGCCGGACGAGTGGCGTTGCGCTCGTCAGGGCAGAACACTGGTTGGTGCCGGATGGTTCGTCAGCCCTTCCGCGCAGGAACGCGGTTCGGCCTGTGAGCTCCAACCGCCACCGTGGTGCGGTTCCTGTGTGTTGACCTCTGGTGTTAGGCCCCAAGACCCTCACAGCCGCCAGGAGCAGTTCTAGCGCAAGATCGAGCAGGAGAGGGAGGCAGGTCCGCCCGCCCGTCGGTCCCGTACTGACCAGCAGAACTCCCAGAGCCAACCGAGTGCAGGACGAAGGACAGCAAGGCCACGAGACCGACGAATCCCAGGATGACAACCAGCGCAACGAAGGCGCGCTCAGAGACCAACAGCCTCGACCAGACCCTTTTCTCCGCTATATCTCTTCTTTTCCTCTCCCAATCAGCACGTTTTTATACCTCGGTCCTCTGATCACTTCCAATGGAGCCCTTTTATTGGGCCCATCTCCTGGTCGCCTTCCGCCAATCGCTTGATCTAGGGGCGGAGTCCATTTTTCCCCGGGCAAGCCCAACCCGCTCCTGTTACGTCACGCAAGCCTACAGGGAATACTAAAACTACCCTAACCCGTCTCCTATCTAATTACGTGACATATCATTTCCCCCTTAAATAAATGGACATTTACTAGACAATTAATCACAGAATTGCTACTTATTACATCGAATCCTGGTGCAAACTCGAACAGCTATGGCATACCTAATTACACATCCTAATTACCCTTTTGAATGATAATCCCCCCCCCCCCCACCTCAGACGTAACACCTGCCCCTCTCCTCTGGTACCACAGCTCGCTTGCAAAGGTATATACAGGCGCTACCGTACCAGCCTAAACACTTACTGACTCACACCTATTGAACTAATTTGAAATAAAAGTAGAGGCAGGAGGGGCAATGGGCAGCGAGCCGCAGCTAACTTACCTATCCTGCTTAACGTACTACCCCCTTATGGCCATATCCTTGCCTAAACAAACATTCATCTTTTTTTATTATTTATTTAATCACATGAGAGCACTGAGCGAAGTTGCGCTCCATCCTCTGGATCAT
>CM068956.1:85707018-85719440 GCA_035128595.1 Eptatretus atami | reverse complement strand
CAAAAAACTTATTTTTCACCCGACTTTCAGGCTTTCACAAATGATGGATATGTATTCATTAAATGTTGAAGTTATCTATATGATTATAACTCTATCTTGTTTATGTATGTATGTAATGTATGTTGCGATGTAGAGTTCCGAACGCAAAAACCGGTTACACGATAGCGCAAACTTTTAGGGCCACCTTACTCACCATTCGCCTGCGGTGTGCAGTATCAGTTTCGTTCAATTGGGCAACAAAAATTATTAAAAAATCTTCCCGATTCAGTCAAGTACTCTTCGGAGAATTTGATCAATGCAAACAACCTCAGCGGTAAAGTTTGCTGGAGCTATCTTTTTTTTCTTGAATGTTTTTTTTCATCACGCGCGTCACAGGGAACCCAACGGGTTCCGGGTCGTCTCGATAACATTAAAGTTGGCTTTGTCATGAATGCCGGGGAAATCCCGAGATATATTTAGCTATGTGTGTGACACTTTAAAGAAGTTATTAACACATGCACTTTTAAAGTTATGTTTGAATAGTAACACGTCACTTTTCGTACAGTCCAGAGGAAGAGGGTGAATGGGTGGAGGAGGAGGGGAAGGGTTGGAATGAGGAGGGGAGGGATGGAGGAGGGACCCGGCACTTGTCCGCAACGCCGGTACCCCTGCTCGTGGAAACGACTACAGAGTTCACCCCTTTTTCAAGTTTTAACATTTTGTTGCTTATCACTGCAATGAATTGCATTAAATCAGACTTTTCCATACATATTTACACGTTGTACCCACAAATTCCAAGTGAAAAAACATTTTGACAAATTTCAGAAAATTAATTAAAACTAGAGGGCTGCATTCGCTTGCAGCGAATACGTATTTGGCAACGTCATGAACTTTGACGCTACGATCTCGGAAGATATAGGTCACTACAACTTTGGTCAAAGAAGATTTTTTTGTTAGGCATCTGTTGTGACCTATCGAAAATGTGAGGGCTAACCTGTATCTTTCCGTGGTGAAGATGGGGCAAAAATGTGTTTTTGTTGAACTTTGGACCCCTACCGATCTCAGAAGATATAGGTCACACAACTTTGGTCAAATAAGATTTTTGTAGGCCCTGTTATGACCTTATCAGAAAATGTCAGCGGCTAACCTGTATCTTCCGTGGGGTGAGAAAGATTATGGGCAAAATCGTGTTTTTGTTGAACCTTTGCCTAACCGATCTCAAGAAGATTAGGCTCACACAACTTTGGTCAAAGAAGATTTTTTGTAGGCCCTGTTATGACCTATCAGAAAATGTCGCGGCTAACCTGTATCTTTCTGTGGGGCGAGAATATGGGGCAAAATGTGTTTTTGACCTTGTGTGACCTGACCTTACCTTGAGAATTCAAGGTCAAAAGTTTGACACTGCACTTCCTTGAATGCAGCCATTTCAAAGACATAATGTTTAGTGCTCCTAGACAAAAGCCCTAGGAGGAGTTTTAGGGCAATGGATGTTGTGACGAAAATAAGAATATAATAATAAAGAATTCCTGTAATATAGTGTATTTGGCATGGAAATTGCCAAATACAATATAATAAAGAATTCCTGTAATAATAGTGTATTTGGCATGGAATTGCAAATACAATAATAATAAAGAATTCCTGTAATATAGTGTATTTGGCATGGATGCCAAATACAATAATAATAAAGAATTCCTGTAATAATAGTGTATTTGGCATGGAATTGCCAAATACATAATAATAAAATTCCCTGTAATTTATAGTTGTATTTGGCATGGAATTGCCATACAACTACAAATGAATATCTTGGTTGGTAAGTGTCCACCCCCCTGAGTAATACTTGGTTGTGGAAGCACCTTTTGACAGCAACTGCAGCTGTTAGTCTGTTTGGATAATCTCCCAGTTTGCACACCTTGATTCTTTGTATAAAACTTTTTCAGCTCAACCTATAAACATGTAACACCACACATACACACACACACACACAGACACAGACACAGACAGACACACAGACAGAACAGACACACCAGCACATCACAGACACACCACACCACACACAGACACAACACACACACAACACACACAACACACACACACACGCAGACACACACACACACACACACAGATACAACAGACACACAGACACCAGACACACAGACACCACACACACCATATATTTCACGCAATCTGTGTTGTCCTGTGTCTTGTGTGTGTGTCTGTGTCTGTCTGTGCTGTTGTGTGTGTGTCTGTCTTGTGTGTGGGTGTCTGTCCTGGTGTGTGTTCTGTGTGTGTGTCTGTCTTGTGTTTGTGTGTCTGTGTGTGTGTGTGTGTTGTGTGTGTGTGTCGTGCTGTGTGTGTTCCTGTGTGTCGGTGTCTGTGTGTGTCTGTCTGTGTGTGTGTGTCTGTCTGTGTGTGTGTGTCCTGTGTGTGTGTGTGTGTCTGTGTGTGGTGTGTCGTGTGTGTGTGTGTCTTGTGTGTTGCGTGTCGTGAGATGTGTGTGGTGTGTGTCTGTGTGCTGTGTGTCGTGTGTGGTGTGTGTGTGTGTGTCTGTGTGTCTTGTGTGTCTGTGTGTGTGTGTTTGGTGTGGTGTGTCTGTGTGTGTGTGTGTGTTGTGGTGTCTGTGTTCTTGTTGTGTCTTGTGGTGTGTGTGTGTGTGTGCTGGTGTGTGTGACGCTGTTTCTCGAACCACACTGGTCCGACTAAATTGGAACTGCCAAGGTTATTGCTGGGGCCCTGTGGAATGTGCCTTTTCAGGTTTATATTAATCGGACAGAGTTCCAAGTTATGGCCATTTTTATTTTACAAAACCAATGACAGGACACGTTGCTGCGTGGTCCGATGGGGAAACGGGAAGCTCAGCCGCGTTTCCCATACGGGTTACAACGTAACGCGGCTTCCGGAGGGAGTGATGACTTCGCGATCTCTAATAATTTCTCGATTTATTAATGACGCATTTTAGATAACACAATGCCCAAGTTATGATCGTTTACTATTATTGACGGTGCATAAATGTGCGGTTAAACACAATGAGCTGGTGTGCTCCGACCAGGAGTATACAATTCGTTAATTATTTTTTGCACGCAGTTTTTTTTTTCTCTCCTTTGTGTTTTTCTGTTGCGATTGACATTGCGAAAAGGCAAAATACGTTGCCGCTAATTGATATACTTGGCATTAAAACTAAATTGCGAATAATCGTAACTGCGATATGCGAATTCCGGACAGTAGGACTTAACTTCCTGGGGACTTCCGAGATAGTGACGAATTACTGTATTTTTCTCGATTTAGCGACTTACGTTTTCTTCTTTCTCGATTTCTGTACTTTTCTCGATTTCTTTCTCGATTTTCTTAACACAAATGCCCAATTCGTCGTCATTTAAAGCAGCGAAAGGAACAAGCACGTGCAATGGATCTAACGAAGCACGAGATGTTCGCTTGACACGCGACGCACAACTCGTGACAAGGCGTCGTGCAGAAGAACGGATGAGAACGAACTCCTCGCTTGGCAAGACACAACACTGAACGCGAGGCAAGGCGTACGTGCAGCTTGAAACGGAATGAAGAACGAACTCCTCACTCTGCAGACAACACTGAACGCGCAGGCAACGGCGTCGTGCAGAGAAACGGATGAAGAACGAGCTGCATCGCGCTTGGCAGACAACGCGCACGCGAGCAAGCGTCGTGCAGAAGAAATGGAATTGAAGAACGAACTGCCTCGCTTGGCAGAATCAACCTGGACCGCTGAGGACAAGGCAGTCGTGCACATGAAAAGCGGATGAAGAACGAACTCCTCACTTGGCAGACAACATGAACCGAGGCAAGGCGTCGTGCCGAAGGAACGGATGAAGACGAGCTGCTCGCTTTGGCGGACAACGCTGACGAAGAGGCAACGACGTCGTGCAGAAGTAGAAATCCTCACCAGCGATAAAGACCGGCAAGTAAGGGATGCCCTGCGCCACAGGCGTACACCGTGCCGAGGGACCTCAGAGCAGGCATCCCGTGAGCATCACAACCTTGCTCACGATCAACTAATGAAAGACATTTTATTTCCTTTGCATTATAAGAACGTGCCTTAATTGGGTGTTGTATATCAGACCGCTGCCGCGATCGCTGTGAACAAAACATGCAATACCTCATTTGAGTTGTAATCAAAATGTACCTTTATTTCCTCAAAACGGTATCTTTGTTTAATGATAGAAGACGCGTTGTTCAGTCTTGAAATGTTCACTGGAGGCCTATGAACCCTTCAAGCTATGCAGAGCGAAAATGATGGCAGTGATTTCTGGGCGGCTGGAGGGAAGGGTTTGGACTGGGCTAATGGGCAGTGCTTGAGACGCTGGGGGAGGCGTGGCCTGGAGAATGAAGTGGTGCTTATGGACCGTATATGTATATTATATATATATATATATATATATATATATATATATATCCGGGCGGAGTGGCGTACGCCTGTAATTCGGCTATTCGGGGCTTGAGTTGGAGGATCGCTTGAGGACGGGCGCTCTGCGTGGGCCGCGCTATGAGAGGGTGTAGGGCAGCCTGGAATCATGGCGAACCCAATCCTTATCCCTGTGTCGTAAGAGCGACCAGGGTTGCGTCAGGAAGGGCATCCGGCGTAAAACCTGTGCCAAATCAGTATGCGGATCATAACGGATGATCCGCTGTGGCGACCCCTAAAGGCCCTGTCACACCTTGACAATTTAGCCAGCGTATGCCTGACGTATGCAAAATTTGGCTAAAACGCTGGCACACGTCGAATACTTATGGGTAAGTTTGATACGTTAAGAGCACGCTGGCATACGTCTATGTACGCGGCATACGTCTTGTACGCTGGCATACGTCTTCGTACGCTGGCATACGTCTTGTACCTGACGTCTGTCGCTATACGTCGTAGTACGCCGAGGTGTTAGACAAATTTTCCATGCTTGAAATTTTTCGACGTATGCCAGCGATGACTCACACGTTCCGCATAATGCTGGCCATAGTTGTAGGCACGTTTACGCGATCGTTGACACACGTCGACACACGTTACTTGTAAGTTACTCATAAGTCGAAACACGTCGAGGTAATGTTTAGCGTACCCGAAACTTATTTCTAACCTATGAGTAACGTGTTGAGGCACGTTACGCGATCGTTGACACACGTGCACACCGTTACTTGTACGTTACTCATAAGTCGAAACACGTCAATGTAATGGTTAGCGTCAGTGTTCCAGACTCCCTGGTTTTTTTGTTTTTTTTCTTCGGTATGACGGTGATGTTAACACTTCGATTTCTAGTGCGGTTATAATATAATATAATGAATAGGTGCCGCTCAACGATTTAAATCATAACCGCACATAGAAATCGAAGTGTCAACATCACCGTCATACAGAAAAAAAAAAAAACCCAGGGAGTCTGGAACACTGACGCTATCCATTACATTGACGTGTTTCGATTATGAGTAAGTACAAGTAACGTTGTGACGTGTGTCAACGATCGCGTACGTGCCTACAACTTATGCCAGCTATGCGGAATGTGTGTCATACATCGAGTACGTCGAGAAATTTTCAACATGCTGAAAATTTATCGATGTACTCGGCATATGACGACGTATAGCGTTACGACGTATGCCAGCGTACTATGACGTATGCCAGCGTGCTATTAACGTATACAAAACTTACCCATAATGTATTCGACGTGTGCCAGATTGGTTCGGCAAATTTTTCATACGTCGGCATACGCTGGCTAAAACGTCAAGGTGTGACAGCGGCTTCACACTTCGATGTCTAGTGCGGTTATGATTTGAATCGTCGAGCCGCAGCTATAATAGCCTAGCCACGTGATCGTCGGCGATACGCTGCCGCGCGCTATGCATAAGTTAGACTATCGTTGGGCATAGGTTGTGAACGCCGACAACACGCTCAGCATTCGTTGGTATAAGTTATCTATATGTGATTAAAACGTTCTGTGTATGTTACTAATACGTTATGCATACGTCCAACAAGTTATTATACGCCCAAAACTTTAAAAAAAAACATCAATAGTTCAGCGTATGCCAGCGTTTTACATACATTTTGAGACCTTGCCATACGCTGGCTAAAACGTCAAGGTGTGACAGGGCCTTAACGGAGCAGCCGAAAGAAGAACAACACACATATATATATATATACATGTATGTATATCACACACACACACACACACACCACACACACATCCACAGGCATATACAGTAAACCCTCTCATGTGACGGGTTTCTTCCAATCGCGGGAAACATATTGTGTTCCGATTCCGTTATCGCGGAATTTCATTTTGACCAATCACGGTTTTTGAGCTGACATGAATCATTGTTTGCTTCCCTTGCATGAATGATTACCTCCCATTACGAGCATCGTGGTGTTTCTTACACACCGTTTTGAATGGCGCCCAAATAGGAAGTGATGGACAAAGTTATTTGTACCAAAAGGCAGGGAAAGGTTATGATGTTTCACGAAAAGATTGAGTTGTTGGATCAGTTGGTTCGAGGAGAAAATGTGCCATATGTCCGATTCACCATTACGGGGTCGATGATTGTAGGTAGTACCTTCCCCCATTGTACTCTTCCTCATTTATAAGCCTTAATTTTCCTTCAAACATTCATTGTGCTTCAAACCTAATTCGCAGACGTTCATTTTCCAACTCCGTATTCGAACCTTATTGCCAAACACTTCATTTCCAACACCCTGATTCGAACCCCCATTCTCAAACACAAATTATCATGTGCAGCTCATGAAACAAATCGAGGTGAAAGGATTCGTGACGGAGCGGGTTTTTAACACCGACACGACAGAATTATTCTGGAAGACGATGCCATACCTCGTACCTTGCTCTCCAAACAGGGAAGATCGTGGTTCAAGAAAAGGTGATTTAAGGATCGTGTTATCCTTCTCCATTTTGGGTTATGGCAATGCTGGAGGCACCTTCGTCGTAAAGCTCATGCCTTTCCCGCTCACCCTTCCACTGATCACCCTTCTCACACTTCCCCCACTCCACTCCACCCTCCCCCCTCTACCACCATCATCTCGAGCTAAGTCTTGTGGTTTCCATTCACGGCAGAGTATTGTACGAGTACGTAATATGTTTGCCATCACCCACCTCACTGTTTTGTAGTAAATTTAAAAGGTAAAAGTCATGTTTTTATTTAATGTACACCGTATTTATTGTTGTTGCATGTTTATTTCAATGTTAACATGTTTTATATTTATTTTATGTTTGTTACCTCCACCACCCAAGGTGGAAGGAGGTTATGTTTTCACCCCTGTCTGTCTGTTTGTGTGCAGGATATCTCAAAAAGTTGCAGATGGATCCAAATGAAATTTGGCACGTAGGTTAGGTGTGTGACAAGGACGAACTGGTTCGATTTTGGTGAAGATCCAGATCCAGATCTGGCGACTAGAATTTTTAAAGTGATTCTTCACCATTGAGAGATAGGGCCAAAAACGATACATACACAATATCTCAAAAAGTTCTCGATGGATTCAGATGAAACTTCGTGGACACATTGGGTGTGTGATGAGGAAGAATTGTTTCAATAATGGTGAAGATCTGAATCTGGATAGGATAATTTTTTAAGTGATTCTTCACTCTTGAGAGATTAGGCTAAACTGACATACATCACGATATCTCAAAAAGTTATGGACGGATTTAGATGAAGCTTGGTGGATAGGTTGGGTGTTTGACAAGGATGAAATGATTCGATTTTGGTGACGATCCGAATCCAGATCTGTGCACGAGGATTGTTAGATTTTAAAAGTGATTCTTCACCATTGAGAGATAGGGTTAAAAACTATATACAGTACAGCATTATATTTACCTTCGCCACTGAAGGAAGAAGGAGGTTATGTTTTCACCCCCTTTCTATCTGATTGTGTGCAGGATATCTCAAAAAGTAGTGGACGGATTCGGATGAAATTTGGTGGACATGGTGGGTGTGTGACAAGGACGAACTGATTAGATTTTGGTGAAGATCCGAATGCGGATCCGAAATTTTTAGTGATTCTTTACGATCGAGAGGTATGGCTAAACTGATATATATCACGATATCTCAAAAAGTTGTGGACGGATTCGCATGAAACGTGGTGGACAGGTTGAGCGTGTGACAAGGCCAAATTGATTCGATTTTTGTGAAGATCCAAATCCGGATCAGGATACGAGAACTATGTAATTTTTAAAGTGATTCTTCACCATTGAGAGATAGGGCCAAAAACGATATATGGCATGATATTTCAAAAAAGTTATTGGACTCGATATGTTCTACTGGATCAGGCATTGCTTTGCGGAGGCATGCACTCTACCGGGTGCCCTTCTAGTTTAAATTGTGATGTATTTATTTTTAGCTGCCGCTGACCTTCCTCTATATTTTCATGAAGTACAGGAACTGAACCCCCCTTTTCCCAATGGCCCTTGATTTTAACTATCACGGTTTTAACTATAGCGGCACTTTCCAGGAACGTATCCCCCACGATTTTTGAGGGTTTACTGTATGCAGTGATTTGTTCCTCTTTTAATCATAGTTTTGTCATAATTCGTCTACAACGTTTTGAAATAGGGGAGGGTCATGGCACATCATCACTGATGGATGAAAGGCCCACGGGGATGAAAGGGTGGAGCGAGGATGGAAGCCAGGAGGAGCTCGAATCGGCTTGGTGAGAACTGACGTGATCTTCACTCGTGCTGCAGCCCAGAGCCATGCCCTGCCCGCACCATTGCCACACCCTCTCCTCTCCTACCAAGCCCAGCAGCATGTTCCCTGCCAGAATGGCCCGGACCTAACGTTTACCATCCTATTGTGTCCTGCACCATATTTCTGTCTTGTGATTCCCTCTGTCTCTCAACCATGGTTTCTCATTTGGTGATTGGAAAAGCCTGTTGAGGGTTGATGGGCTGCGGCTTTTATCCGTCACACATCGAGACTGGACCGCACGTCTCCGGCTCGCTCGGCTTAATTGTGAGGTGTGGTGCTAATTAGCAGAGCGCTCAGTCGGCTCAGAGACACCAATCAGTATGGTATGGTGACTGGTGGACACGTGATCCGGCTGGTGGTCTTCAAACCGGTTGACCGTTACGGTTGCCTCGAGGCGACTAACCAGATTCAAACCAGGTAACTGGAGCGAATCATGCGGTGACATCAGTATTTAATGAAGGAATTTTTATGGAGTATTAAGACAGTAAACTTGCCAGGTATTTTAAAGGTTTTGAAAATATTTTTGAACGAAGCATTCACAAAGCATTGCATTGGTTAACGTCATATATTTGACTCAATCAACCCCAAAAATGAGTGTTCAGTGTAGTTTACTAATACACATGGATTTTTGGTATTAAAACGATGCTACAGTTTCTGGTCGTTGAGTGTCAAGCAGTGTCCTTGTCGATAACATTGTGTTAGCACCATGGGAAATTTCCAAATTCCTGCTCTATAATTAAGTTCATTTCTGCTCATCACTGTCTCTGTGTCATAGGGATTTGGCAAGTAACCCTCATAGATTGATTACCTGACTGAAATTGCAAAATGTGTCGTGGATCCCTTGACGCAAAAGTGAGCATCTCCGATTTCTTTAAATAAGCACTCCCCAATGTTCTCACAGAAGGAATACAAGCCATTATTGCACAATCTTCCTTTGCATCTTTTGGGAGAGGAAGAAAGAAAAAAAAATCAAAATTTTCCAATTATTATTATTTCGTTTGCAGCCTGTAGCTGCTGGTTGCATTGTTGCTGAAAGCATGGCTGTGTCCCCCTGTTTCCAGTAAGCGGGTACTCATTTTGCTGACTTCAGATGGTTGACAGCCTGAATCAACCCACCTGGTGTTAACTCTCGGCACGTGACAGGGGCTCGAGCTCGGACCCAATACCTTCTGATATCAAGCCAGCCACCTAAACCGAAAGCCAACATCAGGTTTAAATTTTCCAATTATTTTATGAAACAGAAATCATTTTGAATCTACATCCCAGATCGTAAGTTGTCATCTGTGCTGGACATACAGTTCACCACCCTGCTATAATCGCTAACCTTTATTGCAAGTTCCTAAGTCTCGCACGTTTAAAAGAGGCATTATAATAAGGTAAGAAAATAACTTATGGTCACAATTTCAGCAGAACGATGACGCCCCTTCTTGTTGTCTTTTGACAACATTAAAGTTTATCTTCAAGAAAAAAAAAAAAAAAGAGGATAAGGATCCACTAAACGAAATATGTGAATGAGAACCAACATAGTGTGTAAACGAAAGGCATACTATTCACAAACAATGCTTAATGTTCTGGCACTTTCAAAGCACAGAGGTAGATGTTGCGGAGCAAAGGACACAAAGAGTTAATTGAAGGAAGAAGGAAGAAGCAATGAAGCAAGTTGTTTCTCTGCAGTGTCGGTGGGCTGCAAACGCCCTGGGGAATACAAAAGAGCATGCTCGGCCCGTTCCCCCATGCCCTTCCAGCGTGCTCCATGGAGAAATAAATTGGATTCCCTGCCTTGATAAATGCCCTGAGAAAGCTGTCTGCAAGCAGGTACGCTTGGCCGACAGGATAGGAAGAGAGGAGAGAGAGAGAGAGAGGAGAAGAGAGAAGAGAGAGAGAGAGAGAGAGAGAGAGAGAGAGAAGAGAGAAAAGAAAAAAAAGCACACAGTGAGCTTGGAAATGAAATTCTCCGAATGCATTTCTGCCTGAAACAAGCAAGCAATTGCGCTCTGCTTAAATTAGCTATGGGAGTGAAAAAGGATCCACAGGCAATAAATTGTGCGATGGAAGGTTTAATACGATTCTCTCCATTTCCTTTTTTTCCCCCATTTTTTTTTAATCCAAAGCTTTAAGAAATCCCCTGGTGCTGCAAACAATGTATCTTCTATGATCCAGATCAGAAAAAAAAAAAAAATCTCATGACACACATAATTTTCGCAATTAGAAAAAAAACCCAAATTTGGGGAGGATTCCTCTGCAAGTGCTGAAACATCTGTAGAACAAACAGAAACATCCAATAACAGATTCTCTACTAGATGGTTGTGAAATCCTTGTTTCAAGGTATTGTAACCCAGATGGAGCAAAAACAAAAAAGATGGAGGGGAGACAAGACCCTGCTTAAACACTGTCATGGCAGACCTAAATTGGGGCTTACAATGTCTATTTTAAACATACAATTAGGATATAATGAATTCATCTTTAATCCCAAAGAGTCCATTTTATGACAAAAATCACACACACACACACACTTCTACAATAGAAAAACTATTTTTAAGTGTGTCTGGAAGTTTTTGAACACCCCACAGAGAACAGACGTCAAAGGATTTCCTGAAACACATCCCACCTCATTACACCTGCAGTCCATCCATCCTCGTCTCATCCATAAAAGTTGAAAAGCTAAAGACAAGAGGATGGCAAAAAATAAAAAATAAAAAAACTCCGTAAAAACACATACAATGATTTCATTTTGGCACTTCCTGCATTTCTCACAAGCATCGTCATGCTGGGCACCATACGGCTGCTGCGCTACGAGTCATTTGGCAGCTTCACAATTCGCACTCATCCCACGGTTGCTGGAGTAACCGCAACCCCACTGCTTTGCCGAGCATTGCTCCTCGGCCAGTCGGCATAAAAAGCAGATGTAGGGAACATTGTGGTCTCCAAGGCGACCTCCATTCCACATTCACCCAACGGAACAGGCAGACCCGCTCAGCGCCTGGTAAAGCTACTCCAGAGTGAGCCTGTTGGAACCAGCAATATAAGGAAGAACAAAAGCTACCTTTATGCAGATAAAGTAAACTGAGTTATGGCCGTTATTGTACAAGCCTGAGGATGCGCTCTATCCCACCCGCTTTGCTAGTTTATGGTTTGTTTGTTCATCAAACAACAGATGTGCAAGAAAACATTAAAACATTTCAGGATAATGGTTGGCCATGATGTCTGGCATACTGATACTTGCATCCCAAATGTGCTGTGCAAGGCAGCTTGCCACATGTTAGGTTTCACAAGAATCAGTTCCACACAGGCCAACCCAAGCTAATGCTGCTGCTGTTATTGCTATTTGAGATGAAGAAATAGCTGCTGTTAAATGCATTTCTTAAATGAATACGGTAGAGTTGTGGGATGCATGAAATAACAATCACCGACAAACAAACCTCGAAAAACTTTCACGTATCCCAAAGGACTACAAATTTTCAGTTTCACACCACAAGCAAATACAAAATGGTTCTGTGCCATACTGCAGCCACGGAGATGAAAAACAATTATTTTAAGGTTGAAATTTAATTTTCATATCAAGTGGCAGCCTGAGAAATTGTCAGCTACTCAGAGATAGTCTGGGATGCTATGCACAAAATGGAAATAAAACGAACTTCTCAAGAACTCGTCGGCTATTCTGAAATGACTGGCCTTTAAGCGCCGAGTGCACACAAATTCTGCCTGTGAAATTAATTAATCATCTGCTGAAATATATATATATATATATA
>CM068956.1:85682795-85707008 GCA_035128595.1 Eptatretus atami | reverse complement strand
ATATATATACACACATGATCTGCAACAAAGCACGTTTTGACAATTCATTCATACCACAACATGATTAATCCTGACACTGATTATTTTTTCTGTTTATTTTGTGGATCTTTCTTTTCTGATGCAGGATATGTGCATGTGCAAATTAAGCAAGTAATGCAGCATTTAATATATTGGCGATGTATTCTGGCATCTTTTTCATTCTTGTTAGTTATGAAAACGGTCGAGAATAAAAAGTATGGCTTCCAACAGGAAACCTACCAACATATTTTCCAACCTAATCTTACCAACTGGGATCTTTTTGGACCTCAACTCAACACTTTTCAATTTCACTAAATCTGCTAGAGTTTCACATCAACCTAAAAAAAAAGAAAATATCTAAAATTAACATACCAACTGGGGACTTTTATGACCTCAACTCAGATGCAATAAATTTCATTCAATCTGCTAAAAGTTACATATCAATGAGGAAACATATTTTGATTGGATGAAGTTTCAGTGATAAAGTAAAAAAAAACATAAGCAGAATTTTTTTTTCAGGACTTGCTTGATACAAATGCCGTGTGAAAGTAATCATGTGTGCAAACTAGAAGGGCACTCTTCGACGTCACGACGTTGCCAGATATGTCTCTGCCCAGATTATGACATCATTTTACATATTTTTACCCAGTTTGATTGAAATCCCTGAACTCAGATTCAAAATGCTGAATAATTCTGGCTGCCAGACCATGTGTCTGTTCAGGTTGAAATTTAAAACGTATATTCCCCATGACTATTAGATCATAATTGTGAAGTTTCACGTCGATTGATGAAATGGTAAAAGAGAAAGAATTTTTAAAGATTTTCGTTCAATCCAATATGGCTGCCAGACCATGTGACCTATTCATTATTCATAAAAAAAAAACCCTGGTATCCCCAAGGATTGGGGAACATGTGGGTTAAAATTCACCTCGATCTGTCAAGCCATTCTGGAGAAGAAATTTTTTAAAGGTTTATTCTTCAAAAAAATCAGAGCTGCCAAACCAGGTGACCAATGATGTCATAGGTGGAGAACTTTTTGTTCCTCGTGGATCGGCGAACATACCTGTAAAAGTTTTGTCTCGATCTGTTCAGACATTTTGAAGAGATTTTTGAAGGTTTTGATGTTGAAAAAAAGATGACTGCCCAACTACGTGGCAGATGATGTCATCAATTTTTTCCCTCATACAATTTAGCCCGAGATGACCATCAAAAATTTTCATACTGATCGGATAATGCGTTCAACGGTTGCATTTATGACGTCATAATGAAGCCACCTATGACATCAGCAAAAAAAATCACATTTGACATGCGACAAGTTTCAGTTTTTTCCAGCAAGCAGTTTCGGGGATAAAGAGGTCCAAACTTTTGCCTTTTTTTCCAACATGGTTGCCACATCCCATGACCTATGATGTCGTAAATTATCATTAAAACGTTCTACATAAATAGTCACACTTCTGGTGAAAACTTTGTGTCAATCGGATAAGCGGTTGCAGAGAAAACAGAGAAATTTTGCATGGATGTACGGACGAAGTACGTATGTACGTACGTATGGACGGAAAACCTGAAAACATAATGCCTCCGGCGACTTTGTCAGCGGAAGAATAAAACATAGGGGCAATACCCTTGGGCACTCACCTGGTAGTGGCTGGAAAAGATAACCAGGGAACCACTGGTAGGCATGGATGACTCACAAATATGTCATGGAGAAGAAAGTAAATACCTATGGATTTTTTGTTTTTATGCCATGAACAAACTTTGGTACATCACGGGTGATGAAGGTTGTGGTCAAGTTTCATCAAAATTGTGTGTGTAGTTTCTGAGCAGAAAGCAAATACCTATTTTGTGGGGCGACCCCCGTAGATCCCCTTAGGGCGCAATTTTTTAATGCCATGAACAATCTTTGGTACATACACGGTGATGAACATTGTGGTAAAGTTTCATCAACATCCATGTGTAGTTTCCGAGAAGAAGTTGCAAGTATTTGTGGAGGGACGGACGGACGACACACCATCCCATAAGCTCTCCAGAACTACATTCTAGGTGAGCTATAAATAAACGAAAACAACTGGGGTCTTTTTGGACCCCATAAAGGATTTGCTTGCACAATAACTCTGTGCAGTAAGGCGAGATCTTGTTACATCATCTATATTTATTACCGAGACATATAGGTAAACAATAAAACGTGAAATACATTGTTAAACTAATGCAGAAATAACATCAAAATGTATGTCCGGGGTCGAAAAAGACCTCTGATGGTAGGACTAGGGTAAGGCTTCACTTGCTACTTCACTTTATAGTAGCTTTCAGCATATCATTTTGTGCACATTTGATGGGGTGGTCATTTTTTTCCCATGCCATCCTTTCATATGGAGTGCTATCGTACTCCATGCTATCAGTTGTGTATTTATCGTTTTCAAAATGATTTAATAAATTAAATTTGAGGTGAGCTGCCGTTCAAGAGAGACACACTACTAATTGGAATTCGTCTTTGGTGCGCAGCCTCTGATAATGAAACTCCTTGGCTCTCTGTCTGGAACTCATGTCCAGCGGGTACTCTTGTTATAATAGTCTTATGCATTATTTGTGATGCTAACGTTTGAACTATCTTTAAAACTGAGGAGTTAATACACAACAATCTAATCGACCACAACTATATATATATATATATATTATTTTTAAATATATATTTATAAATATTATTTTTTTTATATTAAATTTTAATTTTATTAATAAAAAATAATTATTGATATTTTATTTTAATATATATAATATTATAATATATAT
Source organism: Eptatretus atami (assembly GCA_035128595.1). Taxonomy (NCBI): domain Eukaryota; kingdom Metazoa; phylum Chordata; class Myxini; order Myxiniformes; family Myxinidae; genus Eptatretus; species Eptatretus atami. The sequence goes on along the minus strand of CM068956.1, from coordinate 85,704,206 downwards.
ATATATATTTATAATATATAATATATATTACATATGTACATGTAAATATAGATATGTACATGTAAATATATTGACATTGTTTATACAAGTAGATATATATATATATATATATATATATAATATATAAATATACGTATACTATACAGGGTGCCCAAAGTCTGGATCCATAGGCAAAAATGTATTTAAAAGTTTTATTCCAGTAAATGCTCAAATTGACGGCCTTGGACTTCGTGACACTTGTTTATACGCTGAATACAAGAACGTTGAATATTTCTGAACCAAAAACGCTGAAACACTTTAACATGGAATGTGTTATTGGATGCTTATCAGGATGCTTTCTATTGAATTCGGCAGCAACACCTCTAGTGAACAATCCTGTCTTGCGTACATGAGAATGAGTTCAATTCGATATTCTATTGTTAGTTTCAAAGCCATCTTGATCTGAAAGAAAAAGAAAAATATCAAATTGTATATTAGGAAAAATGCCTTTGGATCCAGACTTTTGGGACACCCTTATATGTAAAAAAAAAAATCGATATATATATATATTATTATAATATGTATATATATATAATATATATATATAATATATATATATATATATATATATATATATACTCTACCAGTCAAGAGTTTTAGAAAACTCCGTTTTTCAGTTGTTACTGAAATTTAATCAGTTCAAGTCCACTGAATAACCTGAAATGGAACAAAGCTAAGCGTAAACGCCAGAGGTTAAAAAAAGTTGAGGTTACCAAAAACTGAAAAATAATGTAAATTTCAGAGTTGTTAAAAAGGCCCTTTTCAGGAACAAGTAATGGGTTAGCAACTGCAGCTGTTCTGCAGCAATGGAAGTAAATTAAGCCTTTAAAGTGATGCAAACAATTCCTTCACGTGTCCCAACTTTTGTTGATTCATTACAAACCCTCTGTCTGTATAAAACAGTCTTGCAACAGACAGTGTTGCTACACCACTGAAGCATTATGTGGACAATATTGCACTGCAGGAAGTAGTATATTGCAATCATAATGGTGAGAAAAAGACAATTAACAAAGGAAGACAGACAGACCATTATAACCTTAAAAGTGTAGATCTTCCTTCGAGAAATTGCAAAGGGGCCAAGGTGTCAGTGAGTTCAGTTTCCTACACCATCAAAAGGCACTTGGAAACTGGAGGAAACTCTGACAGGAAGAGGTCTGGCAGACCCAAAGCCACAACACAATCAGAAGACAAGTTTTTGAGAGTCAACAGATTCGTGTTGGCGGCTCACAGGACAGCAGCTTCAAGCACAGCTTAACACTGGTCGAAGTAAGGAATCTCAGTTTCAACTGTGAGGAGAAGACTGAGCTGCATGTTTAACAGGTCGAGTGGCAGTAAGAAAGCCATTGCTAAGAAGGCAAAATTAGAAAAAGAGGCTTGCCTGGCCATGAAGCACCACCAGTGGACTACTGAAAACTGGAAGAAGGTCTTATGGACCGATGAATAAAATTGAAATCTTTGGTTCATCATGCAGGGTTTTTGTACGCCGTTGGGTAGGCGAAAGGATGGTTCCTCAGTGTGTGACACCAACTGTCAAACATGGAGGAGGAAGCGTGATGATCTGGGGCTCTTTTTCTCGATCCAGATCAAGCGACTTGCACAGAGTGACTGGCACCCTGGACCGAAAGGGCTACCACAGCATTTTGCAGCGCCATGCAATACCCTCTGGTCTATGCCTTGTTGGTCAGGGATTCATCCTCCAGCAAGATAACGACCCAAAACATACCTCCAAGCTATGTCAGAACTACCTTAGAAGAAAAAAACAAGACAGTAGGCTTCAAATCATGGAATGGCCAGCACATTCTCCAGACTTAATCTCCATCGAGCTGGTTTGGGATGAACTGGACAGAAGGGTGAAGCAAAGCAACCTCCAAGTGCAACACATTTGTGGGAACTTCTGCAACAGTCTTGGGAAGAACTTTCCGAACAATATTTGATTTCTATTGTAGAAAGAATGCCACGAGTATGTTCGGCTGTTATATCTGCAAAACGTGGCTGCTTTGATGAGTCAAAAGTTTAGAGTCTAAATTGACTCACAGTAAAAATTTACTGTGCCGGAAAGCTAGAGTCCCAAACCCAGGTGTAGTGTCGTTGAAGGCTGCCTTATAATCTGGCGCATAATCTCGGTTGCCCTCCTCTGCCAGTTCGCAAATGGAGCAGCACCAAGTACAGGATTCTAGGAGGTTCTTCTGAATCCAAGAGTTGGATTGTTGGTGCAATCAGGAACACAATTTATTTGTCTGCAAATTTCCTTGACGCAATTTCCTTGATGCAAAAATTTAGATGAGTCAAAAGGCACAGCCCCACAACTCCTCTCCATAGTGGCCCTCTCTTTCTACGATACAATTACAGGTGCCCGCGAGGGACAACCGCAGTCCTCTGGAGGTCTTACTTTCCCTCCTGGGACCGGCAACCCCACAGGCCAGAGACTGCCAGGCTAGCAAATTCAGCCTGGAGATCAAGTCCTCTCCAAGGCCATCGCAACAAAAATTCCCAGGCTTCAGGTGCCCAAATGTGGATGCAGGTGGTGGATGCAGGTGCAGGTGGTTGAAGTGGCACGCAACTGGTGCAGTGCCACTGCCTTTTGGTGGCACCAATTTGGGCTAACAGCCGCTGCTGGGCTTGAGCCTCCTGCTCTCTTTCCTTACATTTCCATGAGCAACCAGCTGCTCGTGGATCTCCACACCGACTTGTGAACAACAACAGAAACAGCCAGCAGTCAATTTGATGCTTTGATTAACTCTGTACGACATTGGTCTGCCCTTTTACAATAGCAATACACTTTTCTTTTAACCTCTCCCCCGTAGGTGTCAATACACACCCTGTGAGCGACGACTCCAAGCTGACCCCCAACAGGTCCGACCCGAACATCCCGATGTGACCCTCACCAGCGCCAGTTCGCACGCCTCAATGGGCGCAGCCCTGCACACTGGCGCAGTTTCGACCTCACATGTCGCAGGCTCGACCTCACATGTCGCAGGCTCTACTGCCAACTCACACACTTCAGTGGACGCCGGGTTGCACATCAAGGGGCCTGGGAGCACTGGCTCGACTTCTGCAGGCTTTGACCATGCCTCCATGAGTGTGGTCTTGCACACCATAGGAGTTTCACACACCACGGGGGTTGCCTCTCAATCAACTCCCACCAAATCCCCTTGCTGCTGCTCTATCGTTGCCCCACTGTGTCTTCTGGGGCAGGGCGACCTCGACACCAACATGACAATGACACAGGCCATTGTCCTCTTTAACTTTAGTTGCCCCACTTCCAACTCGCTGGAGGAAATCATTATGAATTTATTTTATTGGATTTCCATTTTGGTTGTCTATTTAGAGCCATCATTTCTAACACCCAGGCCCAAGCCCACATCGGTATCGGCTCCTGCATCACGTCCTCCAATCCTGAGGTAAGAGAGAGGCTTCAAGTAGCGGTAGGAGTGGGGGAGATTCCAAAGCTAATCTCTTTGCTAAGGGCCCTGTCACACCTTGACGTTTTAGCCAGCAATGGCAACGTATAAAAATGTATGTAAACGTTGGGCGTACGCTGAAATTTTGATGTTTTTTTAAAAGTTTTTGGCGTATTCATAACGTGTTGGTCGTTGGCATAACATATTAGTAACGGGCACAGAACGTTTCGTTGTGTTATACATAACTTTTACCAACGAATGCTTACCTTGTGGTCGGCGTTCAAAACCTAAGCCAAGCGATAGTTCAACTTACCCTTTGCGCGCTATACGTATCGCCGGCGAACTCGTGGCGTAGCCAGTTAAGAACTTGCCGGACGCCGATTGAAATCAAAACTGCCTGAGAATTTGAAGTGTCAACATCGCAGTCACACCTTGACGATTTTGCCAGCGTATGCCATTCGATGAAAAATGTGTTTACAACGCTAGCCACACGTCAAATACGCTATAGGTAAGTTGTGTATACGTTTAGAGTAGGCTGGAAATCATTGAAGTACGCTGGCATATTACCTAGTCCGTTTGATACGTCGTGAAATTTCAAGCATGCTGAAAATTTTAAGACGTACTCGACTAAGGCTCACACGTTTCGCATGCATTGGCATCTGTTCCTAGCACGTTCCGCGATCGTTTAACACGGTGAACACACGTTACTTGTAGGTTACTCATAAGTCGAAGCACGTCAAGGTAATGGCCAACATATTTGAAACCAAATTTCTAACCGATGAGTAAGTGCTTTGAACAAATGAGTAGCGTCAGCTTAGCCTATGTTTAACGTGCTTGGAAACTATGAGTAACGTGCATTGAAACTATGTATAACTGGCCTTGAACCAATGACTAGCGTGCATGAACGTAAGAGTAACGTGCGTTTAACCTATGAGTAGCATGTTTTGAACCTAAGTAAAACGTGCTTCTAACCATTGAGTAACACGCTATGAACCTATTTGTAACGTATGTAAAACGCACATTGTCGTATGTAGACGAATGAAATTGATGTCTTCTGGACAACCATAGAACTTACTGAAAGTGTTTCTAACTTACATCTACCGTGTACTGGCGTATTGGCAGCGTTTAGGGAATTGGATATAACAAATGGGCTTCACAATAAAAACCCATCATTGTTCCAGACTCCATGGTGAGTAGATGTGACCGCCGGTAGTATCAATAGTAGCAGTACTATTACTAGTAGTAGGTGTGCGTGACAGTAATAATAGTAGTAGTAGTCGTAGTGGTAGTAGCATTGGTAGTAGTTGTATGTCTATGTCAGTAGTAGTATGTGAGCATGATGTGGAGTCTGTGGGTGATGATGGATCCTTGTTGCGTCAACGAATAGGAAGAATACTTTGCACCATGTTTCGATGTTCTGTAAGGGCTAATTTTTTTCCTCATTCCGAAGATGAAATATTTCTTTGTTTTACTATTGAAATTATTAAAAAAAGACTTTGACAAATGCATAATGTACTAGTAATGAACACAGAACGCTTCGATAACTTATAGATTAGTTATACAAACGATTGCTTAACGTGTTTTAGGCGTCCACAACCTATGCCCAACGATAGTCTACGTATGCATAACGTGGAGCGCATCGTTTACGATTACGTGACGTTTGCTATCCATTGACGGCCACTAAACTATTTTTAATAAATGGCTGTCACTCGGCTAATGTTTTTGGACGCTGGTGCTCCGCAATTGAAATCGTTTCCATTGAACGAGTTAAATCGCTTCCACTGAACTATTGAAATTATTAATAATAATGCTTGGTTATCCTTGGACCCACTCTGGCTAGCAGCTCGTCGAACATCGCTGGGGGCATTCGCAGGAAGTTGATGAAGGATGCATGGTCCTCGTTCCGGAGTTCCACCATGAGCTGGTCATATATGCCGTAATGGCGTCGCTCCCGATCCATGGTCTGACCCAGTTCCTTCTCCTCCGTTCACGTTCTCTTCTCCGGCTCTATTGGCACGCAACTGGTGCAGTGTCAACTCGATGAGTCATGTTGATGTTCGAGGACAGGTAGGTATTGTCGTCTCAGCCTTGCCGTATCCTCCATCTCTCGAATGACATGGACATGTACTCACCACGAAGTCTAAAAAAAAGACGGGGTCTCCTGCGAAGGCCCTTTTTATATACCAATTCCCCTAATCGCTGCGAATACGTCATTCTACGTCAGCTGTTTGTTAGAAACGCGTTCAGTAAGTTCTGTGGTCGTCCTGAAGCGTCAAATACGTCTATACTTTGTTCGTAGGACATGCTTTACAAATAATTCCAAGCACGTTACTCATGATATATAAATAAGTCACGGGTTCCCTAAACATTACTTTGATGTGTTTCGATGTATGAGAAACTTTCTAGTAGCGCGTTGCAAGCTGTGAACAACGTTCGTGTAGTGTGCTTATAAAACGTTACCTATAGTTTATGAATAACTTTGGGTACGCAAATGTTACCTCAAAAAGTGTTTCCACATACGAGTAACATATAAATAACGTGTCAACGATCGCATAACGTGCCTAAACCTTATGGCCAGCGTAGCGGAACGTGTGAGCCAAACGCCGAGTACGTCGTAAAATTTTAAGCATAGAAAATTTGAGAAAACCACAAAGTTCAACGATTAAAGCCAGCGTACAACGACTTATGGCAGTGTTTTTCAGCGTGCTCTTAAGTATACAAAACCTACCCATAACGTATTCGACGTGTGCCAGCGTATTAGGCAAATTTTTCATAAATTGGCATAGGTTGGCTAAATCATCAAGGTGTGACAGCCCCTTAAGCCCCGCCTCCGTCTCGTGTTCACCCATGTGTGTGCCATTCATTATTACGTGGACGGTCATCATTTTGCTTCACTCAACTGCTTTTTTTTCCCCCCTCGTGTGCCAAAATCGAGGAAAATATTTTTAATCTATTTTAACCAAACACACTTTCTGTGCAAAAATTTAGAATTTTAAATTTATCCTTGTGGGTGTCACGAACCAATCGCCACTCCAGACACCAGCTTGTCACAAAATGTGGTTGGGGGCAGAGGAGAGGGGTATAATTCCTATACCCACTACTGAACACCAAAATGTCACGTGATTCAAACAATGGTACGATCCCACCTCTGACACCGAATGTCATGCAGACAGTTCTGCTAATACAGACCAACCATGCCAAAGCGATACATTTCTCGAATAACCAAATTAAAGGGGATCGTGTTCAAGTCGATTATGTGGCTTCCGCCACGTCTTCCCCCACTGGAATCCAAATCCCGCGAGTGTCTTAAAGCAAGTGTTTAACAAATTATATCTCCCCCAGAGATTATAAAGAGCAAGCCAAAACAGTTTGGGTGTCGTGCGTGCAAGATAGTAGTTGTCAGGCAACACGTCCACTTTCTCTACCGGTCAAAAGTTTTAGAACACCCCCATTTTTCCAGTTTTTACTGAAATTTAAGCAGTTTAATGTTTCAATGTACTCTGAAATTAAAGCAGAGAACAAATAAACAATTGCAGACAAAAAAGAAATCATGGAATCGTTTTGTTGAACAAAATTTAATCTAATTTTTTGACTCATCAAAGTCGCCACCTTTTGCAGATATAACAGCCGAACATACTCGTGGCATTCTTTCGACAATGGAAATGAAATATTGTTCGGAAAGTTCTTCCCAACACTGTTGCAGAAGTCCCCACAAATGTGTTGCACTTGTGGGTTGCTTTGCTTTCACCCTTCTGTCCAGTTCATCCAAAACCAGCATGATGGAGTTTAAGTCTGGAGACTGTGCTGGCCATTCCATGATTTGAAGCTGACATCTTGTTCTTTTCTTCTAAGTAGTTCTGACATAGCCTGGAGGTATGTTATGGGTCTTATCTTGCTGTAGGATGAACCCCTGACCAACTAGGCGTAGACCAGAGGGTATTGCATGGTGCTGCAAAATGCTGTGGTAGCCCTTTTGGTTCAGGTGCCAGTCACTCTGTGCAAGTCACGACTCTGGATCCAGCAAAAGAACCCAGATCATCACGCTTCCTCCTCCATGTTTGACAGTTGGTGTCACACACTGAGGAACCATCCTTTCGCCTACTGACGGCGTACAAAAACCCTGCGTGATAAACTGAAGATTTCATATTTTTGATTCATCGGTCCACAAGATCTTCTTCCAATTTTCAGTAGTCCACTGGTGGTGCTTCATGGCCCAGGCAAGCCTCTTTTTCTTATTTTCCATATTACAATGCTTTCTTACTGCCACTGACCTGTCAAACCTGCAGCTCGAAGTCTTCACTTCACAGTTGAAACTGAAACTTCCTTACTTCGACCAGTGTTAAGCTGTGCTTGAAGCTGCTGTCCTGTGAGCCCTACACGCAAGCTGTTGACTCTCAGAAACTTGTCTTCTGATTGTGTTGTGGCTTTGGGTCTGCCAGACCTCTTCCTGTCAGAGTTTCCTTCAGGTTCCAAGTGCCTTTTGATGGTTTAGGAAACTGTACTCACTGACACCTTGGCCCTTTGCAATTTCTCTAAAGAAAGACCTACACTTTTAGGGCCCTGTCACAGCTTGACGTTTTAGCCAGCGTATGGCAACGTATCAAAATGTATGAAAACGCTGGCGTACGCTGAACTATTGATGTTTTTTCAGTTTTGGGCGTATTCATAACGAGTTGGACGTATGCATAACGTATTAGTAACGTACACAGAAGTTTCGATAACTTATAGAATACGTATACCAACGAATGCTTAGCGTGTTGTCGGCGTTCACAACCTATGCCCAACGATAGTCTAACTTATGCATAGCGCGCGGCAGTGTATCGCCGACGATCACGTGGCGTAGCCTATTAATAGGCTGCCGCTAACGATTTAAATCATAACCGCACTAGAAATCGAAGTGTCAACATCATCGTCATGACAAGAAAAAAAAACAGACAAAAAAAAACCATGGAGTCTGGAACACTGACGGGTTCCTCCTGTGAAGCCATTTTTATCTACCAATTCCCCTAAACGCTGCCAATACGCCATTGTATGGTAACTGTAAGTTATAAACATGTTCAGTAAGTTCTGTGGTCGTCCGGAAGACGTCAAATACGTCTACATACGTCAATATGCGTTGGAGATACGTTACACATAGGTTCAAAGCACGTTACTCATAGGTTAGAAATAAGTTTCGGGTATGCTAATTACCTCGACGTGTTTCGACTTATGAGTAACTTACAAGTAACGTGTGTCGACGTGTGTCAACGATCGCGTAACGTGCCTACAACTTATGGCCAACGTATGCGGAACGTGTGAGTCATACGCTGGCATACCGTCGAAATTTTTTGAGCATGCTTAAAATTTGTCGATGAGCTCGGCGTACTACGACGTATTCCAGCGTGCTTCAGCGTGCTCTTAACGTATACAAAACTTACCCATAACGTATTCGACGTGTGCCAGCGTTTTAGACAAATTTTTCATACGTCGGCATACGCTGGCTAAAACGTCAAGGTGTGACAGGGCCTTTAAGGGTTATAATGGTCTGTTAGTACAGCTGATTAATCTCTCATATCATAAGAATTGTGCAAATTATGACTAAAGCATGAAATTTCTACCAGTGTTAGTACATGCCATAAGCTTCATTTTCAGATCAGGAGGTAAGGCAGATTTGACCTCTGAGGACCGTGAGAGGTCAATGACTCAAAATATCAAAATTTGATGTTTGGCGTCATTGGTTAATGGTAAACATGTTTATGATGTACAAACCATGCATTTGTGTTCCAATAAAAGTGTCTACATATTCCAACAGCGTTGGTAATTATTTACAGGTGTCTAGCTTTGACCTCTGAGGACAGTGAGAGGTCAATAACCTAAAATATCAAAATATTGATGTTTGGCTTCATTCGTTAATGGTAAATTGTTTATGATGTACAAACCATGCATTTGTGTTCCAATAGAAGTGTCTACATATTCCACACAGTGTTGGTAGTTATTTACAGATGTCTAGCTTTGACCTACTGGTCCTTGACACGAGAGATATCATGGACACCCCAGTGGCAGAAACTGTGAGGAAGATTGAGTCCCTTGGTGAGGAGCAGTACACAAAGTTTGTTGAAGAAAGACTGGAACTATGCACGAAGCCAGTTACAGAAACACTGCCCAAGAACAAGTTGCCACTCTTCAGTCGGCCACAGACCAAGACGCAGTCAAAGCAGCAGATCCAACTCGCCACAGTGAAGAGTGACTGTAGTCTCTTCGAGGCTGTATATTGCCTGCCAATCAGTGATGGGGATCTGGAACAGTTCTTCTGCCACGAGAACAGGCAGCCCCACCAGCATTATCAACAGGAGGAAAACTGCGCCTTGGAGTCAAAGCAGATCTACTACACTGCCTGAAATCAGACCAACCCGAAACCACAAGCGCACCTGGGTTTGATGCCACAATCCTTGACGGAGCAGCTATTGTTCAAATGCTCAATCCTGTAACGGCAAAGACCTTTGAAGAGTATGTGAACACAGTCTTTGCACCTTACATCTCCACTCAACTCGAAAGGTCAACAGACTCGACCTCATCTGGGATGTATATCTACCTGACAGCCTGAAAGGCACGACCAGACAGAAGAGGGGCAAGGGCGTCAGGAAAGGAGTGGCTCCCTCTACCGTCATGCCTAAGAACTGGAAGGACTTCCTTCATGTGGATCAAAACAAGACTGAGCTCTTTGGTTTCCTGTCACGAGAGGCCATTCGTCTTCCAATAGCAGATGGCAAGGAAATGTATGCAACATGTAGAACTGAGGTCCTGTGCTCTCCTGCCGAGTCCGACTTGACCAGCCTCGCCCCATGTTCACACGAGGAGGCGGACACTCGCCTGCTTCTACATGTGGCAGATGCTGTGCAGAAGGGATCAGGAAGGTGGCCATACGCACTGTGGATACTGATGTTGTGGTACTGGCTGTGGCTTCATTCAACACAATCAATCCTGACGAGCTGTGGATAGCTCTTGGTATGGATCCAGCTTCCGGTACATAGCTGTTCACCAACAGGCTGCGCATGAACCCAAGACAATGTGCTACTCTCCCATCTTCCATGCCCTCACAGGTGCGACACTGTGTCTTCTTTCGCTGGCAGAGGGAAGAAGACTGCCTGGGAGATTTGGAAAGTGTTCCCACAGGTGACTGAGCCTTTGAAGAACTCTTACACATGCTAAGTGATGTCAGTGAGGAGTCAATGTCACTGCTGGAGCGCTTCGTTGTGCTGATGTATGACCGCACCAGTGACACCATGGAAGTGAACGATGCTAGGAAACAGCTTTTCACACACAAGTCTAGGGCTCTAGAAAACATTCCCCAAGCGGCAGCACTCCAGCAGCACATCAAGCGTGCATCTCTCCAGAGCAACTGCTGGAACCAAACTCTGGTCCTGATCTCGAGTTACCAATCCCATCTGACTGGGGCTGGACAAAGGAGGCCTCTGGGTGGCAGCCTCTTTGGACGACACTGCCAGAGGATCAAAATCTTGCCACGAACTGATCCACTGCGGCTGCGAGAAGGGATGTACCGGCCTCTGCAAGTGCACCAAGGCTGCACTCAAGTGCACTGCATTATGTGCATGTTCGGGAGACTGTTAGGTGCAATCAGACACCTTTATATTTATGCGTCCATATGGATAATGTGTGTGTATTACATGTACCGAATGTACTATACATGTGTCTGAGGTAGCTGACCTCACTGTATTTAAGCTTATAGACTATGTACAGTGCACATTGAAAATTAAGGTTGCACAGATGATCTTACAACACGTTTCATGCAAGCTGTTCTGGACACCACAATAACCTAAATGTGTATTTCAATAAATTTGTTTTCTGAGGTCACTGACCTCATTTAAAGCACTTGTTCAGTCATGGTTGCATCCTGTGATTATGTGTAAAGGCTCTCCAGAAGATAAAGGGACCAATACATGGCAACATACCTTTTTAATGATTCCAAAAACAGACAACTGCACCAGAATCATGAAAAATGACAATTTCAATGTAATTGAGGTGATTGACCTCTCACCATCCTCAGAGGTCAAATCTGACTTACCTCCGATCTGAAAATGAAGCTTATGGTATGTACTAACACTGGTAAAATTTCATGCTTTAGTCATAATTTGCACAATTGTTATGATTATCTGCTGCACTATGTCTGTCTTCCTTTGTTAATTGTCTTTTTCTCGCCATTATGATAGCAATATACTACTTCCTGCAGTGCAATATTGTCCAAATAATGCTTCAGAGGTTGTAGCAACACAGTCTGTTCTAACACTGCTTTTATACAGACAGAGGGTTTGTAACTAATCAACAAAAGTTGGGACACCTGTAGGAATTGTTTCCATCAACTTTCAAGGCTAATTTACTTCCATTGCTGCAGGACAGCTGCAAAGTTGCTAACTCATACTTGTTCCCTGAAAAGGGCCTTTTTTAACAACTCTGAAATTTACATTCTTTTTCAGTTTTTGGTGACCTAAACTTTGTTTTTTTAACAACTCTGAAATTTATTCTTTTTCAGTTTTTGGTGACCTAAACTTTGTTTTTTTTAACCTCTGGCAGTTTACTGCTTCGCTTTGTACCATTTCAGGTTATTCACTGGACTTGAACTGCTTAAATTTCAGTAAAAACTGAAAAAATGGGGGTGTTCTAAAACTTTAGACCGGTAGAGTAAGTAATCACGGTTTATTGAAAGGAGACACAAGAATATCAGTTGACAGAAACAGTGAATCTTGAGACAAAAAGGTAGACTGAAACAATGAATAGAGATAAATAAAAACACCCACTCAATAGAACAGAAAGGCACTTAATACAAAAAAAATGTATCTGGGGCACCACAAGCACACAACTATTCACTCACAATGGGAGTGCCAGGCAAGGTCTTTCAAAAATATATGGGGAATGAAATAGCTCCAATGTGAGCAAGTCCCTCATGTGAGCAGCACAGATCAGCCCACGGCAACAGCACCCAGCAGAGAGGCCAAGAAGCACCCAGCAGGGTGAAGGAAGAGAAAGCGAGAGAGCAAGCTCTCAGATCATGGCCCTGATTCTGATGGGCTGCAGTCTTCTCCAACTCAACTCTCACTGGCTTTTATCTCCAATTGTGTGCCTGCCCCCCTGCCAACTGATTCCCAGTCCTGTGTGCAGCCCCTTTTATCATGTCTCCTGCGGCAAAGCCCACAGCAGCCCTCCTCTCAGACCAGCTCTGCTAATCATGTGGCATGCAGTTGCCACCGTGGTGACCTCACATGTGCTGATTGCCTTCACGGCGCCTCTCAAACCATCATGGCCCATGGGTTGGTTTTAAAAGTCACAAACAGGACGCAGACACATTTCTCTTAACAATTTTCTTACCACCCTGTCCTCACCTTGCTTGGTTTGCCATGACTGGTTCACAGAGAGGACATGTACGAATTAAGCTGTTCGACCTCTTGCCAATGTTACTTATACCGCCGCTCATGGCATATATAAGAACAGTATAACTTCACTCTAGTGGGTCCCTAGTTGGAGAAAACGCTCGAGCCTGCACAAACACACAGATCACACTAATTTAACATACTTGTTAATTTGTACCCTCTCCAACATAACAGACCATCTCCCTTGGACATTATTCCTCGACAAGAACACTAAACTCTTTCCCAAAAAATCTGGGACACAAAGTTGTCTCCAATACTGTCTCTGAGAATTCACATTTTAAATCGCAGCACAACAACCAATAAATAAAAAGCCCAAACGTTCATGAAGGACAGGGCAACATTTGTTTTTGAGGGGCATCAATAAGTTAATGGTGGCAGGTGCAGCAATCCATTGTTCTTGCAGTTGCAAAACAAAAGTCTGAGACCAAAAAACAAGTTTATTTTGGCAGCAACAACAGCAGGTTTGTTGTGTGGCAGCAGCGATGCTCTTGCGGCAGGCTGGCAGCTGTTTATTGATGGCTGGCTGCAGGTGATGGCAAGTGATCTTGGCAGCATAGGGGGATGGCCTGCTCAAAGTTCTTTTCCCCCACCCCCACTCTTCCCCATTGGAGGAAACGATCGTGTGCCCAGAAACGAAAAGAGCTCATGTGGGTAGGCCTTACCTGGCTCGTTGGCAGGGAGGGTGGCCGACTGCAGCACTAAACTCTTCACCGAAAAATTTGGAACACATCTCCAATCTCCAATGCCAATTGACCCAACACTAATCCCTATCAGCAGCTTACACATGTTGTATGGTGTGGAGGAGAGAGAGAGAGAGAACATATTCCACACCCAAGTACACAACAAAAGCACATTTTCCAACATTACCATTACCCATGAGTTGTTACCTCCATTTGCGGGTTTCAGGAGGTGGGAGGGCTCCCAGAACTCAAAATCTCCACCTCTTATTTTTTGGTAAAGGATCATGATTCACAAACCAAAATTTGAAGTTTTGTTCTCATAGCCTCGTTCCAAGGGCTCTTTTCAGAATCTTCACTGAACCTCTGACAGCCTTCACTTATAGTTCGTTTGTAGTGATATTCCAGGGAATTATTTTTAAGTGCTCAGTAAGGGTTTTCTTTGTCATTCCTGTAGTTCCAACTATCACTGGTACAATTTCAGCTTTCTTCAATTTGCAAATCCTGTTCTCATTTTTCAGATCCTGGTGTTTGGTCATTTTCCTCATTTCTGTGGCATTTGATCCAAAGTCATTGGGAACTGAAACCTTATTCAACAATGCTGTTTTTTTCCTTTTTGTGTTTAAGCACCATGTCCGGACGCAATGCTTTATTTGCAATGTTCACATTTGATGGGATCATCTTGTCACACGTGAACATTACATGTTCATTTTCGAGGATCAGATTTGATTTGTGTTTCCACGATTGTTCTGGGACTGGGATGTTGAAATGTTTACAGATGTACCAGTGGATCACTCTGCAGATGCTGTCATGTCTTTCTGTGTACAGCTGTTCCGACATGAGTTTTTTACATCCGGAAAGGAGGCAGCTGGTCTTTTGTTTCTTCTCGACAAAACCTGAATTTGTCAGATTTACTCAATCCCACAATTTTCCTTAAAGCATTAGTGTAATGTCCTTAGTGTTGGACATTGATGATGACTCCTTCTCCATCCCAAATAATTTGACCTCTTCTTAGCCATTCCAAAGAGGCTTCCTTGTCAATCCCTGTTCTGTCAAGCTCTTCTTTTAAAATCTTCCTGCTCTTTGTCATTCTCCCATTTGTTAGAGTATATCTGCTGATATTTATTTTTGTAATTTTCCTTTTTTTCTTTGAAACATTGAGGCTGTGTTTGTTTCTGTTTCGTTTTCCTGTGCAGTATCCATAACTTGCATCTGTTTTTGGAAGGTTTTTGCTAAATGGATTAAGGATCCCTTTTCTGGTCTTTCTTTTTTTGCTCATGTAAAAATCTCATCTGGTAGTCTGTTGAGCTTTTCACATACTCTGCTAGCCCGACACACGATGTTCTGTGCACGTCGTTAAGCTCCATCAGACGGCCTCCTCATTCTCGTCTCTTTAAGTCCAACTTCGGTGTGCATTGGTTTTTATAGAATACCTTGTGAATAGTTAGAAGTTTCCTTGTTTTGGTTTCTAGATTGTTGATCTCCAATTGTGGCCAGTTTATAATTGCACAGCTATATTGGAATACCAACACTGCATGTTGGTTTATAGCTTTGGTGTTGTTTATTGGGGAGAGGGATGACTTCAGAATTAGTCTTTTTCTGCGTCGGTACTCTTTGCTGATTATTTTACGCATCGTTTTGTGTTGTATCTGGGGGCCTTCTTCTATTCCTAAATATTTCTAGGATGCTTCGTTTTCTAGTTCCGGTATTGCTGTACTTTCATTGACTGAGAGGTTGTCTGTTCTTTGTGTTTTTCCTTGTAAAAATGTGCATTTCGCACATTTGTCAAGACCAAACTCCATTCGGATGTCCTCCAAGTACTGCTTTACTAGTTTTAGTTGATCTGACAATTTCTTAGCATTTGGGGTGAACAGTTTTCGATCATCCATGTACATACAGTAGGTATTTTACCTTTCTTGTATCTTTCGTCATTTTCTGTTGCATATCAAATTGTATCCATGTCCTTGTTCATTGATGAGATTACTCAGTGGGTCCAAATCCAGGCAAAACAGGAGGCGGTCACCTTGTAAGATACCACTTCGTATCTTTACTCCTGTGATTTCAATCTTTCTTTCCAGGTAAGGTAGTATCAGAGTTGTGTTCCAGAGGGTCATTGCTTTCTCAATCAGTGTGACTATTTGGGGGTCAATTTTGTATACTTGCATGCATTTCATAATCCATGAATGTGGGACTTTTTTGTAATATATCCAGGCTGTGGATAAGTTGGTTTGTCAGAGCTTGCAGTTTTCAAGGATCGTTTTGTTTAACAATAAATGGTCTCTTGTTCCATAACATCCCCTTTTACATCCTTTCTGCTCTGCCCCTCTAAAGCTCCTTGTTCAGTGAGGTGGTCATAAATTGCATCGGTGATTATACCTGTTGAAAGTTTGTATGTTGTTGGTGAGCATGTTATTGGTCTATATTTGTTGGGTCGATGGGTTTCTTCAGATTTGGGAATCAGAAGTGTGTTGCCTTCTGTGAGCCATTCGTCCATTGACTGTTTCCCTTGGATAAGTTTGTTAAATGCTCGAGCGTATTGAGGGTGGAGAGCATGGAATTTCTTTAGCCAGAAGTTTGGAATCCCATCCAGGCCTGAGCATTTGAAGTTCGGTGCTTTTGCGAGATGTTTTCTACTTTTTTTTTCCTCGTTATTTGTCATTGGGTGCATTTCCTGTAGCTGTTGCTTTTTATTTACTCCCAGTACTGCTCCATCAGGCTGCCGTATCCACTCTGCTTCCTTGCTGTGTTCTTTTTCATCTTCAAATATACCTTTCCAAAATTTTTCTTGGCCCTCTTTTTGAGGGGGAGTTATCACATTTTATGTCTGTTTCCATAGCTCTTGGTAGAACCTTTTCAGGTTTTTTCAAACTTGATTTTGATTTCTCCGATTGTTAGCCACATCATAGTTTTTTTATTTTCCTTGCTATCTGCTGTATTTGGAGTTTCTTATGGGAAGCTAATGGTCCTAGTCCATTGTTTTCTATGTTATAATTCTTTTTTATTTGTATGATTCTTTTCATGAGCTTTGGGATTCTGTTTCCCATCTAAATTTTTTATATTTGTCCCGTTTCCATCCACCCTCAATCGCTCTCTCTCTCTGCTTCTCAAGTCTCTGTTTCCACGGTGGTGTCTTGTTTCTGGTCAGATTATGAGATCTATATTTTTTGTGTCGTTGTTTGCCTGTTATTTTCTCTTGAACATACAATGCTGCTGCAAAACTCACATCGTTACTATCTTTTAAATTAGGTGATTTTGGGAGCATTTTAGTGACTGGTTTGGGTTTATTTCCCTCCCTTTTTTTTGTATGCATTGATGAGGCTCGTATGAGAGCTACACACACAACAAGGGCGGCATGAGACAAGAGGGGCAGGAGAGGGAAGGACAAAATAGTGGGGAACGAAGACATTAGGAGATCTGTGGAAGGGAGAGGGATGGGGGGGGAAACACAGGGTATACAAGAATGATGGACACTACAGGGACTTTCAGGAAGGAAAGCAGGGAATTTGAAGGAGGTGGGTTTGGGGTGGATTAACGGGGGTAGAAAAGATCGTGGTTTTGGATGGTGAAGATAAGAGGTGGTGATGAACAGCTGTTTTGAAGGCCTGGAGGGAAGAATGGGATTAAAGAGAGTGTGGGAGTTTATTCTAAAGGTGGGAATAAAGAGGAATGAAAGAGTGAAGGTGAGCAGTGATTTGTGATTTTGGTAGTTTTACCAGAAGGGGGTTGCTGGCGGACCTTGAGCGCCCTACGGAATTGTGGGGGGGGGGGGGGGGACATATCGCAGACAGAGCATGGGGTTGTGGCGAGAGAGACGGTAGAAGACAGAAAGACTACTGACCGGCTTGCGGTGAGAGAGTGAGAGGCCCAAAGACTCAGCCTCACTGTGGGAGATACCAATGATCCGAAATACCTTGGTTTCTACAGCGTGAATCCGAGAAAGGTGAGAGGCAGGAGCACCAGCTAGAGGGAGAGCAGTACTCCGTCAGGGCTGGGACGAAGGCTTTGTATGTGGTCAGGTTGTGGTCACTTGTATTTTAAACTGTTTATTGTTGTTTATTCGGTGAAGATGTGGTCTTTGCTTGGGTGATATTAATTTGATTTCCTCTATTTTATTAGCCAGCTCATCTTCTAACCTTTGCTGTTCATTTTCAACCTTCTCTTCTTATTCTTCATTCTGTTGTGCATTATTTTCCTCCTCTGTAATATATCCTTGTTGCTATTATTACCCTCGCTGAAGGACAAGGTATTGCACTTGGGTCCGTTTGTTAATTTGTTACTTGGCAAAATATATATTTATTTTTTTGGACAAGTATGTTGATCGCTTCCGGTTGTTTGTGTGTTTGTTTGTCTGTCCGCTCGCCTCAGCCCAAACCGCTCAACCGATCGTTCTGAAATTTTCAGAGATTAATGTAACCGACCCTGCAACGGTCCCACATTGAAGTTTCATAAATTCGGTCGACCAAAAAGGTCTACAGAGGCCAATTGGTCAATTTGAGCCAAATTGTCTGAAATCCTCAAATTTCATCCAGTTGACTTGAAATTTGAATAGGATTTGCATATTAGGTCAGTGAATTCAACCACATATTACTTTTGAGGTTATCTTTTGAGGTCAAAAGGTCAACATAGGCCATAAGGTCAACCCAAAATAGGCCAAATTTTTCAATTGTTTCTAAAATTGTCAATTTTCATCCGATTGACTATTATTATATATATTATATATATATATATATTATATATATATATATATATATATACAGTGCTCCTCACCTATCGCGGTTAATGCGTTCCGACCCACCCGCGATAGTTGAAATCACGAGTAGAAACCACATATTAATTTAATTATTTAAATATATTTAAACACATTTTAAACGTTTTTTAAACCATTATACAGCATCCACACACTCTTTATTACCTTCCCCACACACATTTAATCAGTTATTTAAAAAAAAATAAAAAATTTTCTCGGAAATGCGACTTCGTGGGCTGCAAAGCGTAAGACCAAAAATAATTTTAAAAATACATATTGTACTATAAAATATAAAAAAACGTATTATGGGTACTGACCTATGAAGATATGATGATGATGATGATAGCTGTTGAAAGTGATGATGATCACTTCCGGTTCCGGGTTTGGAGCGACGAGAGGTCTCCTTAGGGGCTCTCTGCTGACGTTCTCAAAGTTAAGTTTCTGGTCGTTATTTGTCCCGTTTTAACTGTTTAATTTTCTCACGACATGTTACTGTGTGTTCCTAGTTCGGTTTTGTTTCAAAAATCGTGCTATTTTGTGAGTTTTTTGTCGACGTTTTACCGGGTGTTTGAGGCCTAGGCCTTGGCCTAGGCTTGAGGCCTACCGGTTCCCCTCGGTGTTCGATCGTTTTTTTTTTTCTTCCTCCCCATTACCTTCAATTTCTATCCTCCTCATTACCTTCAATTTCTATCCTCCCCACTTTCCTAAGGTTCCCCATTCTCCCAACTAATCTCTATTTCTTATCTCAAAAATAAAAAAAAAATAAAAAAAAACAACAACAACAACAATACCTAACCTTCTCCCGATTTTGCTTTCTTCTTCTTCCTCGATTTTTTTCCACAACACTTCCATGACCTAATCTGTTGAAAACTCTCTCAAACATTAATAATAATAACAAAAACGATCTTGTAATGCTTCATCTTCCTCTCTCACACATGTGGTACTCTTACGTTTCATAATGCACTACTCTTCTGCTATTTTAACAGACTGCTCTCATTTCGACCTCTCCTTCATTTCTTGCCTAAAAAATCCAACTGTTACAGCGCTTCTTCTCTCCCATTCTCTGAATTCGCCTTCATTGCATCCATCAAGAATTGTGTTAAATCGCATCTCTGACCTAAAACTTAAAAAAAACCCAGTTTGCTATGAATGTTCGCTTTCACTCAACCATTCTTTTTTTCCAACTTCAGTGCAAACTCACCCTCCTCCACCCCTCACTCTCACTCTCAAAGCAACCATCCCACTTTTCTCCTCCAAGCTCCCTCCTACCTCTCTCAAAAACTCCCCCCTCAGCTTTCTCCCACCTTTCAACCCCTCACTCATCCTTCTCAAGTTGCCCCCCCTCTCATCCACCAAGCTGCCTCCCTCCACTGCCCTCTCACCTCCATCTCTTCACTCCACCTCCTCAAATCCTCAACTGCCTTCTTCCCCCTCTCTTGTCCCCCTCTTCCCAGCACCACAGAGCCTTTTCTCCTCCTCATTCGGCCCCCTCCCCTAGCTATTCTGCAATCCCCCGCACTCTTTCAACAACCCTCCTTACCTCCCCCCTCGTCCCTTGTCCTACCCTCCCCCTCCCCCCCCACCCCTGCACCCAAAGCCTCCTCCCCTACCTCTTCATTAAAAGTGTGGCCTCAAATATCCGGGCCTTTGCTCAAACCTTTCAGATCTTTCCATACAGGCTGCCACTGACAAACCAGACATAATCTGCCTAACAGAAACTTCCTCTCCCAAGACGTGTCTGACTCCCAAGTATCTCTCCCGGTTAGTCCCTCCTCCGGTATGACAGACCTGCCTCGTCCTGGTGGAGGTGTTGCTCTCTTCATCAAGACCTATTCTCTCACTCTCCATGCACTACCCTCACTCCCCCACACCCCAGGAATACCTCTGGCTATGGCTTCCCCTCACTCCACCCTCATGTTTATATGTGTACTGTACTGTCCACCTAACAGTGATGACTCTCTTACACCTCACTATCCGAAAACATGGACCATCTTCTCTCTTCTCATCCATACTCTCTTCCTCATATGTGGCGACTTCAATTGCTTCATGCCAGTTGGCTAGGTGTGGGTACCCTCTCACCTGTCCTGGCACCTCAGCAAAAGCTTTCTGCGACTCATTGGGACTGACTCAATCGGTCAACTTCCCTACTGGATCTCAACCAATGGTACTCCATCTCTTCTGGATCTGATTTTGACAAATTTCCCTGATAATATCTGCGCTCTTCTTCCGCTCCAATCGGTTCTTCTGACCACGTCCTTGTCAAAGTGGACATCTCTCTGGCTATTATCAGAGAACCACCTCACCGCCGTCAAGTCTGGATTTCACTCAAGCCGACTGGCAGGGTCTCCAAGCAGCATCAAACTTACAGACTGGTCTCCTACATACTTTCTCAAACATCAACTCATCCTGGGAATTCTTTCAAAGAACTTGCTCTCCTCATGCACAGATTTATCCCTTCTCGTCTTCAGTTGTCCTACCCTTCTCCCGCCCTTGGTTACTGAAGCTTGTGGCGAGGCAGTTGTCCTGAAACAACTTGCCTTTGCCTCATGGAAAGCAAACCCACTGAGGGCAATCTCAGTTCCTTCCACAAAGCTCGGAACAAGTGTGTATCTACCCTCAGGAGAGCCAGAAAACAAATCTTTCTCATCTCAAGTCTGAACTCTCAAACCTCTTTCCCTCCTCAAAATCTGTGGCGTTTAATCAAATCTGTTTCTGGTGTATGTTCCCCCTCCATCCCCTCCCTTACCTCAAATGGCAGCACTGCTGATACCCACGTGAAAAAAGCTGAATGCCTAAACTCGGTGTTTGCAGCTAAATCTTGTGTCCTAAACCCATCACTTTTCTTACCCACCTTACCCAGTCGCACCCAAACTGTCCCTGGACTCTGTGTCCTTTTCTCCTACAAGGTGAGAGCTTGCTTGTCAAACCTCACTCAGATTCTGCAACCGGTCCAGACGGCATCAGCCCGTGTCCTCAAAGCCTGCTCTTCTGCTCTTGCTCACCCCCCTCTTGTTCTATTCACCCTCTCATTTGCTCAAGGTCATCTGCATCTGCTTGGAAATCTGCAAACATCACTGCCCTGCATAAAAAAGGTGCAAAAACAGATCCTGCATCTCTCTTCTTGT
>CM068956.1:85617754-85649938 GCA_035128595.1 Eptatretus atami | reverse complement strand
TAAAGTATATCATCGAAATATTATTTCGCTTTTTAGGATCGGATATCGTCCGGATTAAATAAGTGTCGAAATCTGTTGTGAAATCTGATAATTTAAAAAAAATAACGAGTCTTACAACTTCTCCATATATGCACAAGAAAATGTGAAATTTCCAAAGCATTATTAAACTTACCTTTCTTACTGGTTGGAGAATTATATTGAGTGAACATTTATAGTATGGCCAGCAGAAAATGGATTTCAGGCATTATTTTGTTTCCATCTTCACTGTTATTCTATGCAGAATGTGGTGGTGGTTGTATGGCAGCTTAGCTGCCGGGGTAGCTATCATTTCTTGAAGCGTGACGTGTCCGCTGATGCAGTGCCCCTCTACCGTACACACACTGGAACCGGTACTCATTTCACCGACTTGGAAGGATGACAGGCTGAGACAACCCCCTGGTGTATTAATTCAGCAGCCGACGGGGCTTGAACTCAGGACCCTAGGATCCTAAGCCGCCACCCAACCACTGAGCCAACACCAGGCTTATGCAGTATCATTTTGATGAGATGGTATGAATCGTAATTAACGCTCCACTGCACGTCTGCCTTCCCTTCCTCTCACCTCACACTGTCTTCCCTTCCCCCACCCTCCTGCCCCCCATCCTTCCTCTCTCCCTTCCCCTCCACCTCTTCACTCTCTCCGCTCTCTCTCCCTCTCACTCTCCCGCTCTCTTTTTCTCCCTCCCCCCTTTAGTCTTACTGTCAGCGAAGTGATAGGTGACATTTGCTCATTCATTAATAAAGTAGCCCGAGCTAGCAACAATTTATCACACACTATTGGTATTTTCCTGGACTTCTCAAAGGCCTTTGAAACGATTAATTATGACATTCTTTTGTATAAATAATCACACTATGGTATCAGGGGAAAGGCCTTGGAGTGGTTCAGTAATTATCCTTCAGATAGAAAATAGTTTGTATCTGTTAATGATACACAATTCAGCACGAAGTCAGTTACCTGTGAGGTACTCCAAGACTCCCTTCTTGGCCCACTTCTTTTTACTTTGTATGTTAATGATTTCCAAAATTCATCCGACATCTTGTCATTTATATTGTTCGCCGACGATTCAAATATTTTCTCATTACACCGAGACCCCCCCATATCCTTCTTAATACAGGAGGTTGAATTAAAGTTAAATTAAAATCATTAACAAGCTTTAATATTTAATTAAAGCTTGTTAATGATTGGATACATGCAAACAGACTTTCTCTTCATATGGATAAAACTAATTACATGTTATTTAGTAATTCAATTACAGAGCTTCCTGGACATATTAGTATTAATGATACTCACCTCCACAAAGTTGACTCAACTAATTTTCTTGTATTGTTCATTGATCATAATTTATCATGGGAAGAACACACTGACTATGCATAAATTGCTTTCACGAAATGTTGGCATTATTCGTAAGTTAAAGGGGTTTTTCCCCAGTGCATGTATTACTTGTCTTATATTCTACCCTTGTCTTAGCTTACTTAAACTATGGAATTTTAGCCTGGGGAAATGCACCAAATATTCACATGGAGAGAATGTTATTGATTCAAAAAGGAACACGTAAAATTATGAATAATACTGGTTTTCACTCTCACACTAAAGTGTTATTTCTTAGAAATAAGATTCTGAAAGTTCATGATTTGTATTATCTTAATTTAGGTATACTCATGTTTCAACTTAATACTGATATGTTGCTTCATGCCATGGAATCTTTATTTATCAGAAACAACCAAATTCACCTTTATCCAACAAGACAGAGTGAAAACCTTAATTTACCTTTTACCAGAAATGTTTCCTCACAAAAATTTCTTATATTCATGGGACCCAAATGCTGGAATGTATTGGATACAAGTCTTAAGCAGGTAACTAGCCGACTCAGCTTTAAAACAAAATTGAAATGTCACCGCTTCAATAAATACAGTCCATCTAATGATGCTCCTGAATTTTTCTACCTCTGACATTTCACATCTGACACCTGCCTATTGATGTTGTTGTCATTGCTGTTGTCATAATTACCTCCACCACTGAAGGTGAAGGAGGTTGTTTTCACCCCTTTCTGTCTGTTTGTTGTCTGTTTGTTTGTCTGTGTACAGGATATCTCAAAAAGTCGTGGATGGATTCGGATTAAATTTTGTGCACAGCTTGAGTGTGTGACAATGACGAACTAATTAGATTTTGGTGAAGATTGGGATCCGGATCTGGCTACTATAATTTTTTAAGTGATTCTTCAGCATTGAGAGATAGAGCTAAACCGATTTTATAACACGATATATCGAAAAGTTGTGGACGGATTCGGACAAAACTTGTTGGCCATGTTGGGTGTGTGGCAAGGAATTGATTACATTTTGGTGAAGATACAAATCCAGACCCGGATCTGATAATTTTTGAAGTGATTCTTCACCATTGAGAGATAGAGCTAAACCGATACACAGAATGATATTTCAAAAATGTATTGTACCCAATATGTTCTTATGCATCAGGCATTGCGTGGCAGAGGTATACGTTCTACTGAGTGCCCTTCTAGTTGAGGATATGTGTTTCTTTGCATACATTGACATGTCATACTGTGGGCTCTTTTATTTTTATTTCGCCTCTATTTTCTAGATATGTTGCCTTTTTATTTTCTCTTCTTCTCTTTTTTATTTTTTTATTTTTATTCTTTCTTTGCTATTGTATGACTTTCAATTTCTTATTCAATTGATCGAAAGTAATTCCAATTCTTGAGGAGCTTGTTTTCTTCAAGCATTGCTTTTTATTATCTTCCTCCATGTTTCATATTGACAATTCAAATATCAGTCTCAGAATAATTAGAAATGACAAAATGAGCTGTTATTATGTCATTTTATGTACATAATGTTTTGTTAATTTTCAAGTTTGTTTGTATGAGAACTTGAAGCATGAAATAAACCAAACCAAACCCAAAAATATATATAGATGGAAAAAAGGGATGGAAATAGCCAGAGACCAGGAAGCATGGCATAGACTTGTCACGATGGTCATTTGACCAGCAGTACTTCATGTTAAGGGTATATAGGGTTATGTGAGATTTGGTGTTATGTCGGTATGCCCAAGAACATACAGTGCCTATAGAAAGTTTACACCCCTTTCAAAATTTTCACCTTTTGTTGCCTTATTGCCTGGAATTAAATTGCATTAAATGAGACTTTTTCCACCTTTATTTACACATCGCAACCCACAACTTCCAAGTGAAAAACGAAATTCACAAATTTCAGAAAAATATATAATTATACTGTATATACAAAACTAGAATATCTTGGTTGGATAAGTGTCCACCCCCCCCCCGAGTTAATACTTGGTGGAAGCACCTTTGACACCAATTACAGCAGTGAGTCTGTTGGGATATGTCTCTACCAACTTTGTACACCTTGATCGGGAAATATTTGCCCATTCTTCTGTACAAAATAGTTAAAGTTCAGTCATGTTTCATGGGGAGCATTGATGGATAGAAATCTTCAACTTGTCGCGGCCATGGCGGTTACGTTAATTCTCCCGACCCAATTATGGTGGACGGGCAGTTAACACCGACCACGCCAGATTGCCGAGCGGTTTTCCTTGGAGGCGAACAGCCGAGAACAGCCTGCTTGGACATGCAGCTCGGTTGTCGCTGTTTTAAGGACGTGATCCCCCCCTATTGCCGGTCTTGAAATGCAAAAACAGAGGAAAAGGTCACAGGGGCAATTACATACTGGGGGAAATTGACCTTAATCCCTATCTAATTAAGACAGCATCACCCCCCGTGTGGTGACAAGTAACACTTAAGCTCACAGTTTCCCGACTTAAATTACATCGAGATGTCTCCTACACGTCCACGGACCAAGCAATTCTATTCAATCCTATCTTTCCTATGACATTCCTCCATCTACCCCCACAACCGTAACAAAGTCATGCCACAGATTTTCGATTGGATTTAGGTCGGGGCTCTGACTGGGTCACTCAAGGACATTTATCTTTTTGTTCCATAGCTACTCCAGTGTAGCTTTGGCTGTGTGCTTCGGGTCATTGTCATGCTGAAAGGTGAACTTCCGTCCCAATTTCACCTTCCTTGCAGCTGGCAGCAGGTTTTCCTCAAGGATTTTTCTGTATTTTGCTCCATTCATTTTCCCTTCTATTCAGACAAGTGCCATAGTCCCTGCTGATGAGAAACATCCTCATAACATGATGCTGTCTCCACCATGCTTCATAGTAGGGATGGTGTTCTTTGGGTGATGTGCTGTGTTGGGTTTGCGCCAAACATAATGTTTTACATTGAGACCAAAAAGTTCCATCTTGGTTTCGTCAGTTTGCAAAACGTTTTGCCACCTAGCTTCAGAATCTTCGGAGTAGTTTTTTTGCATACCTCAAACAGGACTCAAGGTGGGCTTTTTTGAGTAATGGCTTCCTTCTTGTCCCCCTTCCATATAGGCTAGATTTGTGGAGTGCTTGGGATATTTTTGTCATGTGCACACAGTGACTAGTCTTTGCAATCAAGGCATGTAGCTCTTTCAAAGTTGCCATTGGCCTCTTGGTGGCCTCTCTGATCAGTCTCCTTCTTGTTTGGTCATCCAGTTTGGAGGGACGGCCTGATCTATGCAGGGTCTTGGTGGTACCATACACCTTCCACTTCTTAATGATTGTCTTGACTGTGCTCCAAGGGATATTCAAGGCATCTGACATATTTTTATACCGATCCCCTGATCTGTGCCTTTCCACAACTTTATCCCAGAGGTCTTTTGAAAGTTCCTTGGTTCTCATGGTTGAGTCTTTGCTGTGAAATGCACTACCCAGCAGAGGTAGCCTACAGAAACAGCTGATTTTATTCTGAAATAATCAGAATCACTACAATTTAACAATGATGGAGGCCAATCAACTTGTGTGATTTTGAAGGTGATTGGTTACACCTGAGCTAATTTACAATTGCTATTATTAGGGGGGTGGACACTTATCCAACCAAGATATTCTTGTTTTATATTTTAAATAAATTTTCTGAAATTTGTGGAGTTCGTTTTTCACTTGGAAGTTGGGGGTTTCGATGTGTAAATAAAGGTGGGAAAAGTCTGATTTAATGCAATTTAATTCCAGGCAATAAGGTAACAAAAGGTGAAAATTTTGAAAAGGTTTGTATAATTTATATCGGCACTGTAATTACATGTACAGCAATGAGGCATTCAAGTTCTGATTGTACGAAAAATAAGTCATCAAAATAGAATACAGATCCGGCTAAAACAACAACCATATTAAACACTAAACCCAGAGTCAACTGTCAAGGTCTTGTGCTCGATTAATTTGCACACATCATCTACACAGTGAGGATTCATTCAGTGAACATTGATTTAATTAATAAACATTCTCAACTTAGAAATCCACATTTTAAATATTTAGCTGTAGCACATTTCTAAATTCTTCATCTAACCATACAAAAACAGATACACAAAACATAAAACACACTCTTTTAAAAGAGAATAAGATCCCCAAATCTCTTCAAAATAATATGGACCGTCGAGGTTGATTACCTCATGCACTTTCCAAACTCGATGGAAATGTAATAATACTCCCACCTTGGACTCATGACTCTGTGGCAATCTCATGACTAAAAGCCCAGGAACCAAGTTCCTTTTCCATCAATTTTTAATGCCTTATTCCCCCTTTCCTCCAACTGGACCTGTCATAAGAGCATCATGCTGTCGAAGTCGCAAAGGCTGGGGATATCTACTTTTACCTCCTGCGTATTGTCCTTTAAACTTTTCCTGAAGCTCACTTCATCATTCTTCTGCTCACACCCTTTCACAGCAACATTGAACTATACTAACAACTTCCAAATTCCCAATTATTTTTAATCGGCCTGCTGCTCAGATTTTTAAACTTCTTAACCCTTAAGCCCCTATTCCACACCATTCCCTGTCCTATGACGTGACTTTTAAATCCTATCATCCCTTGTTCCACATTGGAAAACCTATGGATGATGGGTTATAAACTGGCAACTTGGAGAAGGACCTGGAAGAAGTAGAAGACCAAAAATTAAGTGAAGAGACTAAGTTGAAAAATCCAACTTTTGGTGAGCATGGCGAAACTCGATGCTATGAAACAAAGCCGTGGTCCTTTGTAGGGTCTCTTGATGGTTCCAGTGAGTTGCTGAGGATGATGAACAGATGGATCTTGCAGGGATAAAAAGCAGCTACGGTATCACGGGGTCAGGCCTTGCACAAATCACGTCTCGTAATCTCACAAACTATGATGTATCAATAATTTAAGACCACAAGACAAGTGGCGCACACACAACAAAGTCTCGGTCTGCGGCATCAATGCTTTGACAACAGCTTAAAGTGGACGACATGACCAAAATCAAATATTCAGTCATTTCTCGGAAGCACTACTAATAAAGACTCCCTCACCCTCTACCTGATGCAGAAGCTTGTAGATAATGCACAATTATTCATTGTTACTGTAGCACATAAGAGCGTCATGCCAAACAGAGCCGGTGATATCATTTCCGGTGCTAGTTCATCGGGAGAGGCCGACACATTGATGATCCTACATGCTGTAGAAGTAGCAAAGGCTGGGCATTTTGATTTGAACATGAAAATTTCAGCATTACTGCATTGTGTTTGGCAAAGATTGGGGTAGCAGTGGAAGGCAGGAGGAAGTAGCCTGGCATTAAACGAACCCTCATACACTCTTACTTGCTCAAACCATTTAATATAAATATCTAGGCATTGAAAGTTCACAAGGCAATGACAATTTATACCCAAATGAGAATGTAGCCAGTAATACAATGGTACCATCAGTTTGATTTGCAAAAGATAACAATTACCTCATTCATGCTTTTGGTGATCAGGCTAACTCTTTGATATAATTCTGCTGAGCATACATTATACATCCACAGGGGCAACTTGGAATAACATCTGAAAGCCTGATCAAATCTGCCATAATCTCTAAAATTAGATATAACCAAAGTAGTGATCAGTCTATTTTTCAATCGACAACACGGTGTGCTGCTGTACCTTGGAAGATATGGTAAAGCTGAATAATGATGATAATTTTTATTATTCCGATAATAGATCATTTGTAAAGCACTTGTTTTATGAGCCCGTGATAAAATGCTGTGGATTGCAACAATTTATAATGTTGCATTACAACCGCTACATTTTATGAGTCATGAGAATACTCGTATGGCAGTAAACAGGAATTGACTATGATTTACAGATTTCAAAATGTTCAACATTGCCACCAAGTTTGAGCAACGACAGAGAATACATGGGATAAACCATTTCAGAACATGAAAAAAGAAAACCAGGCAAATGGGATTTCGAGGAGGCAAACGGATTGCATGGGGAAGGTGGAGGGTCAAGCGAAGGAGAGCAAAGAAAGGAGGGAGGGGGATCTTTAAAATGCCAACATTTTGCAGATGTATAAATATGCAACTTAGAACTCCTGATGGAATTAAATATCTGCAAATGAAATTAGTGAATTATAGTTGCAGTATTGTATTTAAAATACACTTTCACATTTCAAGAATTAAATGGTGCACATTTTGCCTGGGATGTAACTTATTCCTTTTAACATTTGAAACGGATTTGTGATGCATTTCAGATAATGACTGTGCCTGAAACACCTCCTTTCCATCACAACCTCATGCCTCAAGCACCAAACGTGCGAACTTTCAATCATGATCAGAGATGCAAGTCAAATGAGAAAGACAGAACGGACATCGATCGTCTGCCATGTCCATATTAGGATAGCAGACATTGGTGTTTCATACTGGTTTCCTGCCAGACATTCCATTGCCATTAGGAAATGTCAAAGATATTTCCATCATGGTAAAGTAAAGAGCCTTTAATAACAAACAGACTTCACTTTCTCCAAGCACAGCAACAGAGGAACAGATTTCTCAAATTCTTCCTCCTCATTTACGAGCTGTTGAAAGACATTACTTATACAAGATCGATTGTCTGAGCAAACTACCTCTAGTTAGGACACATTGAGATTGAGGTAAAAAGAAAACTAAGAAAGTGGCTTTTCTTCATCACGGTTATTACCCTGCGCACGCGAAGCAAAAAGCAGTGTTAAGCAATCAGTTCACCTTGTCTGTCTGCCTGCCTACAAACGTAAGTTTATGATTGACGAACAACTTCATCTGAATTGAATGTTATATTTTGAACACAAATTGGAACTTGATAGGAAGACAAGTTCGGAGAGAGAAAGAGAGAGAGAGGAGAGAGGAGAGAGGAGAGAGGAGAGAGGAGAGAGGAGAGAGGAGAGAGGAAGAGGAGAGAGAGAGAGGAGAGAGGAGAGAGAGAGGGAGGAGGAGAGAGGAGAAGGGGGAGAGGGGAGAGGGGAAGAGAGGGAGAGGAGAGAGGAGAGAGGAGAGAGAGAATATTTTTACTCTTTCAAACAAAATTGAGAATCATTCCAAACAGCAAACTTACTGTTTTTAGGACATCATGAAGGACACAAACAACAAGCACTAAAGCAACGTCTTAAATAAGGTGGTGTAAATGGCGCTGCATTAACGGCAGAAAAATTCCAAAAAAATGTTTCTACAACATTTATAATCTTTATTTTATTTCAATTCAGTTATTTTCGTACTTGAATGCTGTAGAACACAAATCACCTTTTTGGCACTTTCAAAACCCTTCCAAATTTGACGTCATCACGACCATTCAAATTTGCCACTCGCAGACGTCGCCCATGTCCACGTTCCTCAAGAGTGCGTGGGGTAAGGTGTTCTATGTTCTCTCTATTGAATTAATCTTTGGTGTAAGGTCATTACCGTATCATGAAGAGGATATGACTTTGATGAGAAATAGTGTAATGAAGTAGGATTGGATTGAAATGTATCGATGGAAGCGGGTTGCTTCAAAACACAATGAAACAAGCGATTTAATCAGAGGCCATCTAGTTATTCTCGACTACGACTCTTTTAACAAGCCAAATTATTATTAACTTATTGCTGTGTGGGCCAGGCCTAAGGTCTTTCCTTGAAAAATCAGAACTCACAGTCTATAAGGCCTTTGTCCATAGATAAATGGAGTACTGCTCTCCCCCTACAGGCTGCAGATGCTGCATCACACCTGTCTCTATTGGATTCTGTGGAATGAAAAGCGCTCAACATTTTTGGAATCTGCCGTGATGAGAATAAAATACAAGGTCTGCTGCTCTCACACTGCAGGTAGCTCCATGGCCTCCCTGTTTGTGTTTTTTAGTGACTCTCATCTGTTCTCTCAGTCCGCTGACCCTCCGTAACTCCAAGATGCACACATTCTTCCAGTAACCCAATCCTGGTGAAACTTCCAAAATCCAGGCTCACTGCACATCGCAACTCCTTTGGTCCTCACTTATCCAGGATGTGGAATCACCTTCCAGAGGCTGTGCTATCCCACTCTTCCATCAAGGGCTTCATGCAGATGATGAACCACCATCTCATGCCATCAAACATCCTTACGCAAAAATTTTATTACCCCGAATATCTCGTCCTAACTCACCCCTCTTACTTGCAGGTTGTGGTTTCTTTTCTTTCTCATCTTTTCCTGTTTGCTCAATCCCTTGGTCATTGTGTCAGAGTTACCGCACTGCCATACTGTTCGTTCATATTCTTTGTCACCTGCTCTCCAAAGAGCCTCGATCTTCTCCGGCTGGTCAGATCTGACGTTCGACTGGAGCCGATTTGGGCAGGAATCTGTGATTTATTGAGAGTTACGGAGAAACCCCAGGTACTCTTTGCGAGACACGGGATATGTAATGCCCACTAACCAATACGAGCACCCAGGTGAACGTCCGTTGGGATGGCACAATGTGTGATGTCATGCCATGCCTGAAAAGCACAAACCCGACAGTTGAGAGTTGGGTTGGAAATGGAACCTCCAGGTTATGCAGCTCTCTCAGGTAGGTGTGATATCTCTGCACCATCCTATCAGATGGCAATTTACAAATTACATACACAAATCGGGGTGCTGGTGGATGGGCCGCAGGTAGTGGTGAATCAAATTCCTCAAAATAAATGAATGGGAATTAAAGGAAAGGCATAGGATAACGGTGAGGAAGAAGTGTGGGAGGAATAAGAGTGAGGGTATGGGAGAGAGGCAGATGTATGAGCTGAGATGGTCAAATTTCCACCAGTTTGTTGTAACTAATATGTCGATGGCTCCCCATTATAAATATGCTCATTTTATTTGGATGTAGCTGCGTTTTCAACTCGAATCAGCCGGTTGTCTCAGATAATGCGATGATAAAACGATGAAGGGATGTAAATGCTATAATCTATGACGGTTGAGTCAAGCTTTCAAGGAACTGATTTCAATAAATAAGTCAAAGGACGAGGAAATGTTCAACTGTAACGATTCAAAAAACGAAAATGACCATTTCATGTTCCAAGGAAAATGTTACAAACAGAAGGAAGAGGCAGAGAACATGGCAGGCTGTTTGAATGGAGTGTACATAGTCAGGGGAACCACCACCCCTCCCCCATCATGCTTCGTCAGCGTAGCCCCCATCCCTCCCCCACCCTAATTAGACAGGGTATCACCCATCCCTCCCCCACCCTACTTAGTCAGGGTTGCCTGCATGCCTCCCCCACTCTTATTAGTCAGGGTAGCCCCCATCCTTCCCCCACCCTAATTAGTCAGGGTAGCCCCCACCCAAAGGTGTGGAGTTGCTGAGCACACAAATGGTTTCACAATAATCACGCAATGGCACTCGACCTTTTGTGAAAACCTGTTGGGGGGGGGGGGCAGGGAAGACCCCCTGGACTGAAAATTCAGCTGTTCTCTCAAAGAACAAAACAATTGATACTTTTCTGATCAGGGTTTCACAAAACTCTTCTTTTTTTTTTAAAGTTCGGCGGTGTTTGACAATGGACCCGTTTTGCATGCGAATTATTGCATTGGTCACTCCGACTGCATCGAGGAGAGAGAGACGTTATGATGACGAGAGACCGCCCGTTCGCGCATGAAGGAACATCCCCGAGCGGGCGGTCTCTC
Organism: Eptatretus atami; assembly: GCA_035128595.1. Classification (NCBI taxonomy): domain Eukaryota; kingdom Metazoa; phylum Chordata; class Myxini; order Myxiniformes; family Myxinidae; genus Eptatretus; species Eptatretus atami. Next base: position 85,638,934 of record CM068956.1, on the reverse strand, counting down.
CACAGCGATCTGCGCTTTTCACAGGAAGGAAAACGAACCGAACGCAGCCGATTGCTGCCCGCGTTCCAAAACACCACGGAGGGACGATCGCATTACGTGGAAACTTTTTTTGTGGCCGAATCGTGAAAAATCCGCTTCAGGAAATGCGGCGAGTGAGGCGAGGGAGGCGAGGGAGGCGAGGGCAGCGGCCGCCATCCCGCCGCTCCATTGTCCCTCGGTCGGAAAACACGAGCCAAACGGGTCACTGACAGGAAGGAAAGCGGCATCGAGCCGGCAGGAAGAATAAGAGGATGAGGATGAGGAGGAGGAGGAGGAGGAGGAAGAATAAAGAGAGAAACGGGCTCGTTTCGCCGTGTTTGGGGAAATCGCGGAAAAATCGGACTCCGCGTCCCTCAGAACGTCGAAATCATCGCTCCGATTGCAGCGTCAAAAGCCCCAACCGCTGCGGTCGCGGCGAAGCGACGGCCCGAACTCCCACCCGCCCGGCCGCCTCTTTACCTTTTTCTCCATCTATCAGACGCGCCGCTGCTGTGATTGGCTCCGCTCTTGGCCTGACGGCGGCGGGACGGACAGGCGGCGTCGGCGTGGCGGATAACGAGGCCCCGGGACGGCGCGGATCCCGACGTGTGTCGCGCGTGCGCAGCGCGATCCTCATAGCGTGGGTTGGTGGTGAGCGGGAAATTCAGGGCTTGTGGTGAGTGAGAAATTCAGGGCTTGTGGTGAGTGAGAATTTCTGGGTTGGTGGTGAGCGGGAAAATTCGGGGTTGGTGGTGAGTGAGAAATTCTGGGTTGGTGGTGAGCGGGAAATTCAGGGCTGTGGTGAGCGGGAAAATTCGGAGTTGTGGTGAGTGAGAAATTCAGGGATTGTGGTGAGCGGGAATTCAGGGCTTGTGGTGAGCGGGAAAATTCGGGGTTGGTGTAAGTGAGAATTCAGGCGCTTGTGGTGAACAGGAAAATTCGGGGTTTGGTGTGAGTGAGAAATTCAGGGCTTGTGGTGAGCGGGAAAATTCGGGGTTTGTGGTGAGTGAGAAATTCAGGGCTTGTGGTGAGGGGAAAATTCGGGGCTCGTGGTGAGCGGGGAAATTCGGGTTGGTGGTGGGTGAGAAATTCTGGTTGGTAGTGAGTGAGAAATTCTGGGTTGGTAGTGAGTGAGAATTCTGGTTGGTAGTGAGTGAGAAATTCTGGGTTGGTAGTGAGTGAGAAATTCTTTCTAGGTTGGTAGTGAGTGAGAAATTCTGGGTTGATGGTGAGCGGGAAATTCGGGGTTGGTTGGTGAGGCGGAAAATTCGGGTTTGTGGTGAGTGAGAAATTCAGGGCTTGTGGTGAGTGAGAAATTCGGGTTGTGGTGAGTGAGAAATTCTGGGTTGGTGGTGAGTGAGAAATTCTGGGTTGGTAGTGAGTGAGAAATTCTGGGTTGGTGGTGAGCGGGAAAATTCAGGGTTGGTGGTGAGTGGGAAAATTGGGGTTTGTGGTGAGTGAGAAATTCAGGGCTTGTGGTGAGCGGGAAAATTCGGGGTTTGTGGTGAGTGAGAAATTCAGGGCTTGTGGTGAGCGGGAAATTTGGGGCTCGTGGTGAGCGGGGAATTCGCGTTGGTGGTGAGTGAGAAATTCTGGGTTGGTGTGAGCGGGAAAATTTGGGGTTGGTGGTGAGTGAGAAATTCTGGATTGGTGGTGAGCACGAAATTCGGGGTTGGTGGTGAGCGGGAAAATTCGGGGTGGTGGTGAGTGAGAAATTCTGGGTTGGTGGTGAGCGGGAAATTTGGGGCTCGTGGTGAGCGGGAAAATTCGTGGTTTTGTTGTAAGCATGAAAATTCGTGGTTTTGTGTGAGTGAGAAATTCAGGCTTGTGGTGAGCAGGAAAATTCGGGGTTTGTGGTGAGTGAGAAAATCTGGGTTGGTGGTGAGCGGGAAATTCAGGGCTTGTGGTGGGAGCGGAAAATTCGGGGTTGGTGGTGAGTGAGAAATTCAGGGCTTGTGGTGAGCGGGAAATTTGGGGTTTGGTGGTGAGTGAGAAATTCAGGGCTTGTGGTGAGTGGAAAATTCTGGGTTGGTGGTGAGCGGGAAATTTCGGGGTTGGTGGTGAGTGAGAAATTCTGGTTGGTGGTGAGCACGAAATTCGGGTTGGTGGTGAGCGGAAAATTCGGGGTTGGTGGTGAGTGGAGAAATTCTGGTTGTGGTGAGCGGGAAATTTGGGGCTCGTGGTGAGCGGGAAAAATTCGTGGTTTTGTTGTAAGCATGAAAATTCGTGGTTTTGTGCCAGTGAGTGGGAAAATTCATGGTTTTGTGGTGAGCGTGAAATTTGGAGCTTGTGGTGAGCATGAAAATTTGGGGTTTTGTGGTGAGCGTGACGTTCGAAGATGGTGGTGAGCATGAAATTCAGGTTTGGTGGTGAGCGTGAAAACCAGGGTGTGAAGCAGACTGCTGGGTAACTCGGAGAGGTGGACGAGGAGCTCGGGAAGGTGAGCGATTGGCAGGTAATCTTTGGTGGTTAACGGTGGACACGGAGTAATCACCGCGGGCGAACAGGAGCGCTTTCATGAAGATAATTACGAATGGCCACTGGTTCATGTCACAGTGAAAGGTGTGGTAGTTGCGGTAGTTGTGGTGAGAATATCGCTGCCTTTGCATCCATTGATCAACTTTCTGGGTATCTATAAGCCATGCTTCGGGAGGAGGCTGTGATTACCATCGATCATTTCCATTCCGAATGTCACGGAGAGTGAGACTCACATACTGTGACGTACTTTAATAATGGCTCCATTTATTCCTACCTGCTGGTGGGGTCTGCCAGGAAATGTTTTTGCACAGAATATTTTACGAACCGGTTGGTCGGGAAAGAGGTGATTTTGACACGAACTCACTTACTTACGAGTGATGTCATTCAGGGTGCCGATATAACTCTTTGCGAGACACCGTGAGATCTTTAATGTTCACCAACAACGTCAGTGTTGGCAGACGAGTCCTTCAGCCTTATCTCTTTCCAATAAACAGGAGGAAAGTTGATAGCTGGGTCCAGATTCAAACCCAGGTTGGACAGCTCAAGGGCAAGTGCATACACCTCTAAGATATTCTGCCAGCTACAGAAATGAGGGGGCACGCTCTCACGCAGACAGGGAAAGAGCCTGGATTTATCCGTGGGGGGTGTGGGGCAAAGGGGGGGGGGGAAGGTCCCACTATGTTGACTGTCAGGTCGCAGAAATCATTACGAATTAAAGAGAATTTCGAGGCAGTAGGTGTATTTGCAGATATAACATGCACTGTACTGTGGCAGTCTGGCAAGAAGTGAATGGGACAGAGCAATAGACAAGGCAGAGAGAATGGAAAACCTGCTTCACACGCGAAGTTCAGGCATGTGGCTTGGTTTTTCCTTTGAGGGTGCGCAGCAGATCGGTCAGGGGCTGTCCCTGCCAGTTCGACCAAGTTGGAAGTGCACCACAAACCACCCGGACAGGAATCTGGGGAGGCACCTCAACATGGGCAGGCAGCAGTCCAGCAGCAGCCCAGCAGTAAGAGCGCTCAGCACCAAAAAAAGAAGAGAAGAGTCTAGACTAGTGCAGTGTGCTGGCTTATACATTATGAAGTCCCACGGGACATTCCAGACCACCCCCGGCACGTGCCCATTATCCGATGTGGGCTGTCATGCTATGATCAATGTCCTGTGTTGATTGGCATGTCAAGCCAGGGAATTTCCACACCACACACGGTCCATTGCCCTTGAGCGTGAGAGATATCCATATATGGTCCTGTCTCAACCCTGTCACGTGTCCTCATGCTGACCCCACTACCATGCTTCGGACCATGCCGATTGGATGTAAACTCAGAAGAAATGCTGTTAATACGAAAGGCAAAGGGACCGTATCGTTTCAATACTGCATGCGAAAATGCAACGCAAAACACCCCATGAACATGATAACCAGGCTCTCCGAATGGCGGCCAGCAGCTTCCTTTCCCACCTGGCCCGAGCCGCTTCCTGCTGCCGCCCCGCCAAAACTCAAACACAAGTAAAACTCAATTCTAAAAATTGTAGAAAAGACTATCCAAGACGATAAACACCGCAACGGATATACATTTTTAAAAGCCCAAACAGAAAGTCTCAAGGCAGAAAAGTCACCCCCCAAGCTGCCCTCTTTCACCATCCCTTTGCCCCCCCCTCTATAATGGGTCATTTCTATCGCCGATCCAAAGGCCATATAAGGACAGATTACAATGGGTGAAGGTTCAAGAATATTGGGAGGGAGGAAAAGCGAGGCATAGACACAGACACTTGAGTGAGGTGACTAGATCTTTCCAACCACGTGCCTGACACCTATTATTTATTTACAGGATTTACATTACACTTATGCTAAAATGCACTATGAAATAACTATTGTAATCTATTCCCCACTTTACCCGGTAGGCCAGATCCATAACAAGATATTGCTTGAATCATTGAGGTTGCTTTGGCAGATGCAGGACCCATGGCTGAAATAGTGATATCATTCAAGAAGGCAAAGGGTGAACACACAAAGTATTGTCTGATTCCACAAAATGGCACTGTTCTTGTTATTTATTTAAGCAGTTTGTTTCACACTCATTGATAAAGGTTGTTAGTTTACAATAACAAACACATCTGTTTGTTATCACTGATAATGTGATGCATTTACCTTAAAGAATGGATGTTGGTACGGGTTTGCCGGCTGGGTCAACAGTGGCCTTGCGGACCCGCTTCCCGAACATTGAGCATGAAGCCGACAAGCCGCAGATAACTCCGTGGCACGACGGGTTGCTAAGCAACGACGGATGCCATCTGAGGAGACTAAATATGGTAGGGTCCCTGCGCCCAAATCTCACATTACTTTCCCGGTGATTTAGTTCTCCCAGATGGGGACCGTGCTCTCGACGCCCCTCCATTATCTATGAATAAGGGATTGCAAGTAGGATGTCGGCCAGTCTAGCATAGCAAATCAGTGGGGTACAACCTCCAATCTACTTATTACCCGTGATGTTGAACCAATGAAGGAAACAGACGATCGAGCCGGTTTGGGAAGTTTTTATAATCATTTAACAAGGGCATGTATTTACAAGCAAGTATTCACAAAGATGCAGTGTCACTAGGGTTGGGCATACAACCATACTTTTTTTGAAAGGAGTGTTTTTTTGGATTTACCAACCTTTGCAAGGAAAACCTTGTGGCACGTGCACAAATTGCAGAAGGAGAACGGTGAGGCTTCTTCGTCATCCATATAAGTTACTGGAGATTGGTCAGAGCGACAATCCTGCCAAATCTACATCAGAGCCACTGCTTTCGTGATGGATGGAACCCACCCAGCCAATGGTTTAATTAGAATTAAGAATGGCTAAGAGGATTCTAAGACAATTAACTTTGTTGCAATAGTGTATCCAGTGATGTAAAGATAAACTGATTTAGATTCATGAGGTCAAAGGTTAGAGGTCCCATTTGGGAAACATGTCGTGTTACCTTGCAACTTGTGAACCAGTGATTGAGATTTTTGACCAAAGTTGGCTTTTGGTAAACTTTGACCAACTTTTTGGTAAAGTATATATTTGATGCAAAGATTGAACTGATTTATATTTCCAAGAGGTTCAAAGAATCATAATACTGTTACGGTTTGGTGGGAAATTCACAGAACCCACCATTTCAGGTTCCCCGAAGATCAGTTATTTCGATAAGTTGTGTTGTTCCAGGTTTAGATTAAACCCCCACCAATGTATTAACGGGCATTGTTTCGTGTGCCGGGCTGCACTTTGAGTTAGCCGTTATTCTTCTCTATCTTTTTATTTTAAACAAACAACATCGTCTCCAACAACCACATCGACTCCTCGACAACCACCATAACATCTCAAACCAGCGGCAAAGTGCCGTCGGTGCGAACTCGTGCCGCCCGGACAGGCAGGGCGATTTCAACCACGTCCGCGTGTGAATCAGCCGCTTTCACGGCAAAATTTCGGAATCAGAATGGCCTTACCCTCTGAAAGGAGCTCGGCCAATCAGAAGTGAGAGGGGCGGGGCCAGCCAGGGGTGAAGGGGAAGGCGCCGAATACGGGTGCAAACTTCGGCGGGCTTTTTTTCCCCTCGGGGGCTATAAAAAGGCCGCGTTGGGCGCCGGCAGTTTAGTTGGTTGGGCGGTGAAGCTGGCGGTGCAGGTGGTTGTTCGACGGGTCGTTTCACCGGTTTGAGCCAAGGAGTCGTCGGAGGCTAGCGGCCAGCATCGGAGCGTGGGGTCCGGGCAAGCCAGCCCTGATTACGGTCGGGCGATGCCGCAGGAGTGAACGGGTTCTTAAGGAGCATCAACTCTGAAAAGACAAGGACTCCGTTCTGCTTCCTCGAAGCGTCGCCACGCCAGGCCGCCAGAAAGGGGGGCCGCGCGAAGCCGGGCCACCGAGGCCGAACCAAGCAGCCGTACAAGCTGCTCGTCAAGGCCGCCAAGCGACTGGGCGTGTTCGCGAGCGCACCGGGACCGAACGGAGACCACCAGAGGTCCCGATCACGAAGACCATCGAGTCGCACCAGGGGTTGGCGAGGGTACCCCACCCCCATGCCCGGCTCTCGAGCTTTGCGGTCTTCCCGGTCTGAGGAATATTAAAGGGGCTTACGAGCCGGTGGTCTTTTCTTTCTGGGTTTTTTGTATGGAGTCTGTGGCGCCTTTTGTCTTTAAAGTAGAATTGTTATTAAGTTGCGTCTGTTAAATGAAATAGCAATCGGCTGTCGGCTTTTGCTCGTGTCTTGTCCCCTATCCCCATTCATGACTGCGACGTGTGAAAATAAATTAAACCCAGTTGTAAATGTCCAACCGCTCCTGCGTCATTTCTCCATGACTGCCATTGGTGCGCTCGGGAATTACTGGCTATTAAAGGCCGATAAAGTAAATCTGTCCGATGGGAACTTGCGCGATTTTAAAATCGCTCGGGCATCGCACACGGTACGAGCACGCTTAAGGGGCTCGTTTCCGTACAAGTTTCTCGTCGAGGTACCAAACTCTCGGTAGTCTGTCCGCACAAATATTAGGTAAATCGATTAATTCGGCGATAAACCCTGTAGTTTGAACATGAGCATTGACAAGTTGTGTGTAATAAAAACACCCGTAGCTGGGTTTTGGCGTTTCTCCGGAAGCTATGACTAGATTGTCGCGTTCGGTTTTGACGCGCCCGGCCTGGATTGGGTGAAAAGGTCGTGCGGCACCCGAATGGGCGGAAATCTCTAACAATACTATAAAAAGGAAGCCGTGCGTGGCGTGCTCGTTCCAGACCCCCTCATAATTTAAACCCCTTGAACGGGATCGTTTTAAGACCCTTCAATGACCCCCTCAGACTTTGACATTCATGACCCCAAGACCCTTAAGCCTTCAAGGACCCCGTACCACCCTTATAACCATCAGACACTTTAAAAACCGAAGAACCCTAAAGACACCCCCATGCTTCTTTTAAGACCCCTGATGACCTGTAGTTTCCATAGGACACTATTATAACCTTTAGACCTCTAAGACCCTTCTGTCTGAGGGCTTCTGCAGTAACACTTTGAGGGTCACAGCCATAATCAAAAGGCGCCCCATGGTTAAACCACTCGTATTCAAGCGAAGAGGTGCAATAATATAATTTAAATTATTTTCTTTTTCTGTCTTTCTTTTCGGTTTTCTGTAATCTTTGGGTTGGTGGCCTTGTGTAAAAGTCCAACGTGGCGAAGAGAAAGGGGTTGTTCCATGACAACCAATTTCACCCCTTATAATAAACCAGCGATTACCCTGCACATTGCCGGGATAGCAGCTACCAACATTAAGCTGTAGGCAGACGGACCAGACCCGTGCACGGGGAATGACAAAATACGCATTGTGGCCAAAATGCAGTGGGTACTATGGAACGCCAAGGATTCCCAAAAACATTGTCGGCCATGTCGCTAAGTGCCACAGCAATTTTTCATAGGGATCGTGTGACGCGAGCGAGTTTTTCAGTGTGCAAGTTTGTATTTAATAGAGATGGGGATATTTTTTTGTGATTTTTCTTTATTGCCAAACTCAGGATTTTCAAGATATCAGATTTAAAACTTTACACAACGTATTTGTATGAATTGTACTATATTATTAACAGGCAAGTACACCCCATTCATTGTCGCTGATGGGGAGAGAGGAGAGAGAGAGAGAAAGAGAGAGAGGAAGAGAAGAGAGAGAGGAAGAGAAGAAAGAGAGAGAGAGAGAGAGAGAGAGAGGAGAGAGAGAGGAGAGGGAGAGAGAGGAGAGAAGAATGAGAATGGAGAGTGAGGACGAAGCCGAGGAGGGTGGGGGGCAAGGTGGGGTGGGGAGCAAGTGGGGTTGGGGGAAGGCAAGAGGGGTGGGGGAAGGGGAAGGGATGTGAGGGCGGAGGTTGTGTCCGGACCACCAGAACAGACAGAGAGACAGAGTTTGCGCCAGTGTAGTAGGGAGGGGTGGAGCCAAGGATGGGAGAAGAAGTGAGAGGAGGGCAGGGAGTTAGCAGAGGAGAATGTTTTGCTTATGGACAACACCAACACACCACACACAACACCCACAACCACACACACACACACCACCACACACACCACACACACAAAATCGGCTGATTGGAGGTCAGTGTTGATTACCGACTAACAGTACGTACTTTGTTACAACCCAAAACCCTTGAGTAGGTTTCACTCTTGTTTGAGGGAATTTCAATAAGCCAAATTATAAAAACAACGTTTGCATTACAGACATTAGAAGTGCATAAAAACATATTCTTGATCAACACCTTTGCCAATCGTCGTGTGATGGGAAGACAACATTTGATCTGCAATTTTAGAAAACACGTTAATAATTGGGCAAATGGCGCAAGAAATTGGGTGGTATCAAATATATTTTGCTTTGAAACTCACAAAGGGAAAACCCATATGACTTTTCAAAGGCCACATTGAGTTGAATAAAAATAACCAATTTGCTTTAGAAACAGCCACAAGGACAAAGGAGGAATGCTGCTGATGGTCACCACACATGCGCCTGGTGAGAGTTCAGGTCTGTGAATCCCGCTCACAGCGCACACGTAACCAAGCATTCAGACTTCCCCTACAGCGTGCACACGCCCCTCACACATTGCAACCGCAACCCCCCCCGCCCCCCACGAGGATGCACACAAGCTCATTTTTTTGAGTTGTGCCAGCCCAAAGGGGTTGAATCCTTATTGACGCAGACGTATTTTAGAAGGAAATCTAACACAGGTGGGCGGCCATTCAGCCCATCATGCCGCACGAACACCAATACTCATTTATCTACACAGATCCAAGGAAGAAATGCAAAAAAAAATTAATTAATGAAATATTTTTTTGTTTCATTTTTTTTTGTTTATTTGTCTTGTTTGTTGTTTTGTTTTGTGTTTTCTTCCCCTTAGGGGAGGGGGACCATGGGCTTGGTTAAAAAACACACAACATCAACAACACACCCCCTTCACAAGAACCCCCACCAACAGCACTCCGTACACAATCACCCATCAATGCTCAAACTACTTAAAGTCTGTATAACACATCCCCATACCCCTCTTATCTCCTCAAACTTTCCAGGTTACCTATTTTCTAATTTCAACTTATCTACTTTTTTCTCTGCCACTACTTTCCAAGGAGGCCATTCCATGCATTACTACTCTCTGAGTAAAAGACCCCTGCCTTACTACCCATTTAAGGGCAATGGGCCCCTGGTCCCTATCACTTTCTACTCTGTTGATAATTCATCTGCACTTATATTTTCTATATCCTTTCATTAATCTGAAACATCTCTATATATCTCCTCGTAACCGCCTCCTTTCTAGTTTAAAGCCCTGTTCTCTTCAACCGCTCCTCACAGCTGAGTTTCTTAGCTTCTCAGTTCCGGAATCAATGTCGTCGCCCTGCCGCTGAAACCCTCTCTGTGCATCTCTTGTCCTTCCGGAATTGTGTGTGGAACAAAATAAACTGCCACACAACAAAGTGAAACCACCTCTTTGATTTATAAATGATTCCCCTCCGAATGACAGCCTAAGCCATATTGGCTTTACCTATGGCTGGCTGGCCACTGTGTGCCTGATTCCTCCGTATCTAGTTACCACCCCCAGATCCCTTCTCCTGTGTGACAATTCCAAAAATTACCCCTGCATCCTGTAATCTCTATTTTCATTGTTCTTTCCCATCCCCAACATCTTAACTTGCTCAATTAAAGCATCCGGCCAGTTTGCTTTTGTTGCCGACAAAGTTATAACAGAGCATAAGGACAAAGATATATCAATTACCCTTGCCTGGTAATCTGTGTTTCACCACCCATCTGCAAATCAACACGTTACCTCTATGCGGTTGCCTCATCAGTCATGCAAATTTTGCCAAATACCTACTTCTTAATTACCCCATTATCCAAATACATGACTCCGTGAAATAAGGATAGATTCAAACTATGGTGACCGGTACTAGACGATCCCTGGAATGTACCCCCTCTACTTACCATTTGATAATCCTTTTTACCACCAAAGGGGTGGTGGTAGTGGTGCCGCGACTCAAGACTTACACTCTCGCATGCGTTACAGTCCTCGTCTTTTCTTCCTTCAAATATTTTTAATCCTTTATCTATTTTTTCTCACCTTCATTTTAAACAAAAATTCTGATAAAACTTGTGTTTTCACTTTTGACCATTACATGTATTTATTATATTTATTGTTTGACCAAAAAAATTATATTTATAATATGTTTGAAATGGAGAATATATAAAAATAATATATGTTTTATTTTGTATATTGACAGCGCGGGAATAAAAGTTGTAATGATAACCACGCCAATAATATAAATGGTATAACAGCATGTCGACGTGTGGGGAATTCTTGCCAGGCCTCAGTGTGCGTGGGATGGCCATCATCAGGTACACCCAATAGTCTATACAAAAATAATTATTTAATGTTTTTGAGGTGTAGGTGTGTGTGAATGTGATGCACGGAATCTCGGAAGCGAGGATTCTAGTGATAAGAGAATTAAATAACCTACGCTGGTGGGCCATCTGCCGTCTGCAATGTGTGACATCGGAGTGTGAGTTGGTGCTCCAAAATACGGTTAGTTTACCTGCTCATAAGAATTGTGGTAAGCAATAAATAACTAGTGTGTGATACAGGCCAAAGTAGTGAAATAGATATTTAGGGGTGGTAGGATGTAAGGTCAAGCGATCTGTACGTGCAGATGGATTACAGGGATGCGCTGTTGCGACAAACAAAGGAATGCAATACTGTAAAAGGAGTTGGTCCACCTGTAAAAAGCAACATGACGTGTATGAACTCATGTCTGTCGTGCATTCAGTAATAGAACCAAGCGCATGCCGGTTGTTTTTTTTTTGTAGTGGTGATACTCTACTCATTTCTGACTAGCGCATAGGGAATAACGACTGCCTCCGTCGTGATGTACCCAACGCAGGGGTTGCACAAAAGCCGGTGGTCAGTCAAGTACCTGCAAGAGTGAAGTGGCAAACGTGCAGTTTGGTGTGATAGTTGTACGCGAGCGGTTCAATAACATGGTCGTCCACTCGGGTCAGGTGCTGAATGTTGTCGTTTTGCAAGCTTCTAGAAATAGCCATTCTATCTCAATTATATGTAAAGTGCATAATAGCACCCTTGAGTTTTGTCGAAAGATCCAAAGGTATAATATGATCCGTAGAGGATCTGGTTTTATATGGTATCTTTCTCTTGATGTAGTTCCATATTTTTTCAACTTGCCCAACACCTGTGTCGCTGAATGGTGACTGGTAGACCTGTTGAGAGGTCCTTTACAGCCACTTTAATAGGTCTCGTCACCCACGGGAAATGGGGGGAGTCGTGTTATTTGAATCTGGGGGTTGCTGCAGTCTAATGGCTTTTGGAAGTCATGTGCTAGATTTTTGCTCTTGTTGTATATGTGATCTTCTATGTATTATCTAAGTTCCTACTGCCGGTTGTCAATCTTTGTAGATATCAATGCTGTCTCCTTTGCTTACTTTTTCCTCCCATACTCTGGTGTGGTAATGATTTATTTCCTATGTGTCATGTTGACATATGCATTCTGTCCACACTCTCAGTCCAGGTCAGCGGTGTTATTTAGGACTTATTGATTGAACCTTTCATTGGCTATACCCTAAATCTTCCAACTGACTCTCCATTTTGAAAATACCTTGGAATTTGATCCAAGTAGGAAATGGATGGTCACAAGTCCATTTCAAACTATAACCGAGCTTGCTTGTATACGTTTCGCCATGGTGGCATAGAAGTCGACCGACAGAACAATGTGAAAGACAGGGTGGAACTGGCAAGACACATAAAGCTGTGATTGGAGAAGTTGTCATGGTTATGTCACAAAATGAGTTGAATTTCTGGAAGGCGGTTTCCAAGTAAAGGGGGACATTAGTTTTTGTTTAGAATAATAATGATGAACTTGGGTTGTTTTATTTAATTCTGAAACACGAAATCTTAGTAGAATATAATATAATAAAACAGAACCAATGTTATTTCGTGAAGATAATGCCTCCGTGAAAGATGAAAGTATGTTTGTTGTCGGAGTGGAGAGAGTATGTTCCAGTTCCATATTTAATGAGAATAAAGCCAAAGGAAAGGATAAGCCAGTGTCGATTGGTCTGCGGACCCCAGTAAATATTAAAGGGGACATAAAAAGCGCGAGAGAGCAAAGCGAGTAACATGACGGAGCGGAATGGCCACTGAGAGGTCCGGAGACCGCCGAGGACAGCTATGCAGTGCCAATAATCGTATGGAGGGCGAGCGGGAAGTGCCGGCAAGGCCTACGGGCCACTGAATAGAGTTGTTCGAACTGTATTAAGGCGGCCGGGCGCGGTGATGGAGGAAAATAGTAGCGGACCATCGGGGTGGAGGAGCACGGGGGGTAGGTACCGGAGGGGAGCGGCAAAAGGGACGTGGGAGACGGGTGGCACTGAGGTAGCGTGAGCGAGGGGAATGGTATGCCACAGGGGCGGGCGAGATGGTGAGGCCCTGCAATGTGCAGCGAGCAAGGGGCAACGGTCGGGCGGAAGACGCAAGAAGAGGGTCGGAAATCCCAGGTGAGGGCGAACGGCGTGGCAGGCAGTTCAGGCGGGAGTGCGGTAGACGGGGTGCAGAAAAGCGTCGATCGGGAAGAGAGAATGCGAGGGCGCGGAGTCGGACAGGAAAAAGAGTAGAGCGCGAGGCACAGCCCCAGTTAAACGCGGCACCCGCCAGGGTGGGACCGAGGGACCGCTGACGCCCACCACAAGAAGGAGGGAAGGAGGGGGGGGCACCCACTGGTCGAGGGGCCATGGGTTGGTGGGCAGGAGAGCGCAAAAAAGGGGGACGGAGGCGGAGAAAAGGGGGTTGCCAACAGGCGGGGGGGGGACGAGGAGGAAGCAAGGCGGGGTGGGGGAAAGCCGAAGCCCAGGAGCGGAGAAAAAAATGAAGGGGCAACGAGGCGGCACCAGGGAGAGAGAGGGCCAAAAACGATCAGGGCAACAAGGGTGGGGACGGAGGAGGACAAAAAACGGGGGAGTGTGAGGGGGAGGGGACAAGAAGAAGCCGAGGGGAGGGGGGGGAAAGGCCAAGAGCGTTCAGCAGACAGCAAGGGGCGAGACAAAACGGAAACGGTGGCAAGCGGGCATAGGGAGGGGGCGTCGGCCAGGGCCGGGCAAGGGATAGGGGCCCGGGGCAACGTGCAGCGGGGCCCCCCCCCCCGACCCCAAACACACAAGGAAGGGGGGGAAAAGAAGAGGGGGCAGCAGGAGGACAGAACGCGGGGAGGGCGCGCCACGAGGGTGAAAGCCACGCAGGGCCCGCGGGAACGCCAGGCCGGAGGGCCGCCAGGCCACAGAGAACGGCACGCAAAGACAAGGGGCGGAGCAACACGAAGGCGAAGTGGGGCCACGCCAAGCGGGCAGGGACACGTAACCGAGGGGATACAGGACCGGGGAGGGCGGAACCCAAGGGGGGGCGCGGGCCCGCAGCGCACAACCGGGTGACGGCCGCGGGCGAAACAGGTGAGTTGGGGGCGGCCGAACAAGACGCAAAGGGGGGAGAACAGGAACTGCCGGGCGGAAACGAACGGCCGGACAGGGGGACAAGAGGAAAGGAGCGGTGGCAGGTAGGACGAGCAGGAGGGAAAGTGCATCTGGGCACAACGGAAGGCGGGGAGGACAAGGTGGACAGCAGGGAAAGCAAGGAGTTGCAGGGGGGGGGCAAAGAAAGGCAGGTAGGACAACAGGACAAAAAGCGCACACAGGGCAGAGCGAAATGGGAGAAATAGAATTAGAACAGGTCGAGCGGAGGCAAACAGGGTACAGGGGCCAGCAGGACACCACACCGAGGAAAGGCGAGAGGCGAAAGGCCAGGCAGGTGAGGGGGGGACGCAGTGCGAGGACCGGGCGGGGCCGAGGGACCGGCGCGGGCCAGCGCGGGGTATAAATATATTATAAATATATTATTAATAATTCATCAACCATCTCGAACTTGAATTCATCTGCAAAATCCCATCATACTTTCAGACCATGAATTACTCTAAGAAGACAGCGTGCCTTCATCCTTACTCTGCCTCAAATCGTTCACATGTCGAAATGCACGAAACCTAGGAACATTGCACAACATGAAAAGAGTGTTTCTTATGGCTGCATGACGACGTGAAGTGCCAAATAAGGTGATTGCCGAAGGACCGGCAAATGCCGGTCAGGTAGAGTACGCGGCGGTACGCCGCGGGGGGCGGCGAGGAGGGGCCGATGACAGGAGGAGTCCAGGATCTAGTCAACAGCTCTCAGTAATTTGCTGCGTCCCCTGTCACGACAGACAAGGACACGTATCAAACATCCCACAATCCAAAATCCACCACAAAGCAACCATAAGATTCCCTATCCAGATAACGAGAAAGTCGGATTGTGAAGCATGAACCCGCTCAGTGGTGTGCTGACAGAGAGTCCTGGAGATGTATAATAGGATCTGAGTGTTGGCTGAAACGCAGCACGAAAACCTAGCGGGGATAGACCCGCGTGATATGTGCCCAGTCCAACTAGTCTCATCTGGCTCGCCGATGTACTAACCCGACCTACTGTTGAACTTCCTACATTTCGGCTCGTTGGGGCCCTGGGTGAGACTGAGCAACATCCTCTCCTGCCCTAGTTGACGCTGGCCTGGGCGACCTCGCAGTCAGACCATGTAGAACCATCCAATGCAGTTTGTCCGACTACAGTCGTCATCGACGCCAGAACATTCGGCGCAGACCATGTGTGACAGTTCCCCCTCCATCATGTCCAGCCATTAACCACGAGAAGGAAAAAGAGTGCTTTCTGTTTACCGGTAAAATCACTCGTGCGCGCCCAACAAATGCGCATGGCAGCTATATGTGTTGAAAACATTTGTCCTCCCTGGATCTAGGCAGGTGCCAACGTGATAAAGATGGTTAGTGCGTCGATCTGAATTACAGCCACTTCAGTAGATAGATTTTCCTGATAGGTTAATGTTGATGATTATTATAGTATTATTTCTATAATAAGCAATCGGAACTGCCAACCATATGACCAATGACATAGACAATTCTTCTTCTGCTGACCAGACTATGCCCAAGATATAATGAACCTACAAGAAAAATGTCTCATTATAAACGTGGATCAGATGAGAGTGTTTCATACACTAGTCATCATGTGTATACACCACTACAAAGCAGAGGCATCTATGAAATAGTCATTAAAAAACTAAACTCGACCACAGAACTCACTTATGCACTCATGAGTCACTTCCTATGCTGACCAAGTTATAATTATTTTTACATGGTGTAAAAAAAAAGAGATGGGTGTGGAGATACTGAAGAGTGCAAAAGTATATTTCTATTTATTCCAAACATAGGTTATATGGTCACATAATAGTGACGTATGAATGATACAATAGATAATCATTCGAAAAAGACCAATCTACTACATTAGTAGCTCGCTCCATCCTCGGTGAAAATTTTTTAATACTATCGACAAAGCGGCTGCAGAGAAAAACAATGACGATTCTTGTGCCGGCACAAACCCAAATAAACCCCGAAATAACACACCAAATATAAGCTAAATAGCCACAGATTCCCACTGTCGAGACCATGAGTAACTAGAGAGGAATTAGATATGCAGACCCTCTTCAATTCGATCTAGTTCTCGTATTTTCTCAAGTTTACTCCCTCCTCCGCCTCGAAGTGTGGATAAATCTCTGGGGGATGTTGGCCGTATTATGTTTCGGTTGATATATCTCTCTGGTGGTGTGTGGCAAAATGGTGACTTGACCGATTTCCCTTCTGTCTCTTTGAAGCACACTTTTATTAATTTATTCATTCAAAATACTAACCAAATCACTAAAAACCTCATACATATTGTATTCACAAAAAAAACTATTACTTTGATCGCTTCCCGAAATCCAGGCAGAGTATAAAACTAAATATATAACAGCTTGAGGCCTGAACACAGAAGTTTAATAATAAACCTTTGTTAAAGCATCTTTTTAATAATCGTAACAGGCCACATGTCGAAACACAAAATAATTAAATTTGTGCTTGGAAACTAATCACTTCAACCCAACATACAATCATTCACAATTCATATGCCGCCAGCCCGAGCGATTATGTTAAACACGACACAATTGTTCTGGACGGGGCGAACACTGACCAGGCCAGATCGCCGAGCAGTTTCCTTGGATGAACAGCCGAGTTCTCGAAGATCATGGCGCACGGGGTAAGAAAAGGTGGCACAGACGGATCGAAGCACAATGGGGTTTAACTCCAAAAGACAACACAAGCAAAATCAAAAACATGGGGTTAATGAAAATAGATCAAACATTTACAATGTAATGATTCAAAGTGTAATAATAAAACGATGTAAATTAAAGCCGAAAAGTCGAGGTGGCCTCAACACACAGACTTTAATACAGACAGGGGGAAATAAAAAAGAAAAAAATCCTCCTTTATTCTGGAACTTAGCTTGTCCAGAGATGTCTTTTATTGAACTTTGGGATGAAGCCACGTCGTCCTGCGCGGGAGATGCGCCCAAAATGGCGCTTAGCCCTCTCTGGCGGGAAACTACGTGAGTAATTAATGAATAGGCAGTATCAACGCCAGGCTTGCTAACGTGTGTGAATTACTCTCATGAATGGATATGCAATTCCTCTCCAACACCAGTTCGCTCACAAACGATCGCCCACCTCCTCCCCGACCATACGATGAGACGATCTCTGAGGCACGATAAGGCCATGAGGCACCGTGCCTTTCCCTCCTCAGAACGTACACACTCATGGCTCAGCTAACAGTCAATGACTGCATCTTGCCCAGCATGCAGGCAAATTCACAGTTCGAGAATGTGTTGCATTGACCATATATATACTATATATATATATATAATAATATATATATATATAATATAATATATATATACTGTGTATATATGTATGTATATATATTATATATATATATATATATATATATATAAATAATATATATATATACAGCTCTGGAATAAATTAAGAGACCACTGCACAAAATTATCAGTTTTCTGTTTACCATTTATAGTATGTGTGTGAGTAAAATGAACATTTTGTTTTATTCTATAAATGATGAACAACATTCTCCAAATTCCGAATAAAATATGTCATTTAGAGCATTTATTTGCAGAAAGACAACTGGTCAAAATAACAACAAAGATTCAGTGTTTCAGACCTCAAATAATACAAACAAAACAGTCAATCATTTTTAAACAACACAATACTAATGTTTTAACTTAGGAAGATTCAGAAATCAATATTTGTGAATAACCCTGATTTCAATCACAGCTTTCATGTGTCTTGCATGTCTCCACCGTCTCACATTGCTGTGGGTGACTTATGCCACTCCTGGCGCAAAAACAAGCAGCTCGCTTGTTTATGCGCTTGTGACCATCCATCTCCTCTTGATCACATTCCAGAGGTTTCAAGGGTCAGGTCGGAATTGGCTAGCCATGACAGGTCTCATCTGTGGTCCTCCATCCACACCTGATTGAACCTGGTGTGTGGCATGGAAGCATTGTCCTGCTGAAAAACCAATCCTCAGAGTTGGGGACATGTCAGAGCAGAAGGAAGCAAGTGTCTTTCAAGGACAACCTTTGTGCGTGGCTTGATCATGAGTCCTTCACCAAAGACAAATCTGCCTGATTCCAGCCCTTGCGAAGCACCCCAGATCATCACCGATCCTCCACCAAATTTCACAAGTGGGTGCGAGACACTGTGGCTTGTAGGCCTCTCCAGGTCTCCGTCTAACCAATAGACGACCAGGTGTTGGGCAAAGTTGAAAATGACTCATCAGAGAAGATGACCTTACTCCAGTCCTCTACGGTCTAATCCTTATGGTCTTTTGCAAAACTCAGGTGGCTCTTATTTGCTTCTTATTGATGAATGGCTTCTTTCTGGCTTTGCACGACTTCAGCCCTGCCCCGAGGAGCCTGTTTCGAACCGTCCTCGCCGTGCACTTCACCCCAGCTGCCGTTTGCCATTCTTCTTGTAGGTCACTTGATGTCATCCTACGGATTTGAGTGACATTCAAATGAGTTGGTGGTCATCCCGGTCAGTGGAAAGTCGTTTTCACCCTCTGCCAGTCTGTAGCTTTGTTGTTCCCATGTCTGCTGCTTGACCTTGTTCTTATGAACCTTGCTGAAGCAAGGTTCATTCCGAATAAATGTTGAAATTTTAAGGATGGAAGCAACATGACGTCTTTGAAATTTAAGGATGGAAGCAACGTGACGCTCACTGTATCCCTCTGCCAGTAAAAGCGAGAATTGAACCTTCTTTCCTCACTCAAAACTTTTCTTTTCAACTCTTTTGGCATGTCAATAGTTATTTTTTATTCCAATACTTTGAGGTACTACTAGCACTGTTTTTCCATCCAGCTGGTCCTATTGCAAGAGGATAGTGATGACCACAGCAGTGGTTTTTATCTTTTCCTTGATAAATAAGATTCGTTCAGGTGATCACCTAATCAGTACCTCCACTAAGTAGAATGAGGTGTACCTGTGTTGGAATTCAACAGACACTGGAATGGAATGGCTGCCATACATGTCGAGATGCTGATTTAAAATTATTTTGAGTGGTTTCTTCATTTTTTCCAGAGCTGTATATATATATAATATATATTATATATATATATATATTATATATATATATATATATATATTGTTACGGCTGTGGAATTCGCAGAACACCATAAAGGTCCTTAGTTCAGTTAGATCGATAATCTGTGTTCAGTTAGATTTCCCACCACGTTGTTTAATGGGAATTATTCGTTCACAGGCTGTTTATCTTGAGATAGCCGTTTTTCTTTACTATCGTTATTTTGGACCAACCACCACATCACTCTCATCAACCGCTTCACAACAACCACCAACCACAACCCCACCACCACCACCAACATCGCTCTCAAACAAAATGCTTCAGACCCACCATTCTTTCACCACCACAACCACACGTGCCTCTCAACAAACCACGCCATCCTCATAACCTCAACCACAACGCCAACCACAATTACGCCATCACCTAACCACCTTCCCCGCTACCAACTACCGATCACCTTCTCCATAAACCACACTACAACCCACTCTGCTTGTAAAACCGTCTCTACCAAGGAAAAGGAACAAGGGATTCCAGTAACGCCATGAAAAAGAAGAAGGTATTCCGATGGCGCGCGATTTTCCCGCCTGTTTTTTCCCGCTCGCCGCAGGGGGAGATCGTTCGTCATTGGTCGGTTCATAGGGGCGAGGCGTTGGAAATGGATAACGCCTCCTTTCTGGAAGCATCCCGCAGGAGCTGGAAGTGTGGTGGGCAGTAAACAGGGAGGAGCGAGCGTTGGAACTGGTAACGCCTCCTTTCTGGAAAGCTTCCCGCAGGAGCTAGAGGAGGCGGGGCGATAAGCGAAGAGGAATAAAAGGGCGCACGGAGCGGCCGCGAAAGAGAGAGTCTGGGCTCGTGGTCTTCTGGTGGTTCTTCTGTCTGTCTGTCTTGGTCTTGGAGAAGCGGTCCGTGGAGCGACCCGTTCGTTGGAGCTTGCAGTCGGTGGAGAGTCCGGGCGTCGCGGAGGGGACGCGACTGGAGGCGCCGCTCTGCCAGCTGTGTCGCGCGAACCTGCGCGTTCATGTAAGGAAGCCGGAGAGAGCTCGCCGGCCACGCGGAAGGGCCCGAGCTCAGCCGCGGCTACACTAGCTGTCGTGGGACAGACCACAAGGCACCACGAGGGTGCAGTAACCTGCAACGGTCCCGTGGGACTCGTTCGGTCTGCCAAGTCCCACGCCATAAAGTCTACGGGCCCAGTCTGACTCCCCTGTCTGTGGGGGTGGTCTTTTCCTTGGTTTTGCTTTCGAATGCATGTTGTGGCGCCGTGTCTTTGTAAGTAAAAACTGTATAAGTGGCTGTACATAACTGCTTATAGACGGTCGTAGCACCTTTGCTTTCGCTTATTCGATCCATACCTGCATGGCTCTATACGTGTGGAAACAATAAATGTGCTTGTGTGAATGTTAACCCGTTCGTCATGTCCTTTCCCCCATTGGAACGCCATATTGCATCTCGGATAATAGTTGGTTTTAAATAACCGATAAATAGAATCGGGTCCGGCGAGTCTGGCGATAATAGCCGCTCGCGTTATCCCAGAACGGAACGGACCGCTTAAGCGGTTCGTGTCCAAGCAGGCCTTCGCCGAGGTACGTCCCTCCGGTAGGTTAACCGCGCAGGTACTTAGGTATATCGATATTTGGCGATTGACCCTATTTCGCACGGGTAGAAACGGACTGGGCCGTGGTTGGATAAAAACCACCCCGTGACTGGTTTCTGGCGTTGTTCCAGAAAGTTACACTAACAGTTACACTGTAACGACACGAAAAAACGTACAACATCAAAACAAAGATATATGATTTTAATCAATTCAAAATTCTTTCTGAAATTGAAAAGTGGGTATTTTCCATAAAAATACCCATGTTTAGCGATAAATCCATACAGCCATCATGTGTCACTGTTTTTGACCTCATATTCGATATCAGCGACCCTGAAACATAAGAAATGACATATCACATGCCCTAGTAAGCCATAATTATCAATTTTACCTGAAATGGGTAAATTGGCGCCATTTGAATTTTTGCATTTTACCAAACCTAAGACATCATCCTATGTCAAAAAGTCAACGGATTCGTGGATCGGTGTGAAATTTGGCCACAAAAAAAAC
>CM068956.1:85593927-85607584 GCA_035128595.1 Eptatretus atami | reverse complement strand
AAGCCTTTAATATTCCTCAGAGCCGGGATGACCGCAAAGCTCCGAGAGGCCGGGCAGGTTACCTCGCCACCCTGGTGGCGACTCGATGGTCTTCGTGATCGGCGACCTCTGGTGTCTCCGTTCGGTCCGGTGCGTCGCGAACACGCCAGTCGCTTGGGCGGCTTGACGAGCAGCTTGTACGGCTGCTTGGTCGGCTCGGTGGCCGGCTTCGTCGCGGCCCTTTCTGGCGAGCCTGGCTGGCGACGCTTCGGAGGAGCGAAAGGTCCCTTGCTCTTTCAGAGTTGATGCTCCTCTAGACCCGTTCACTCCTCGGCATCGCCGCGTATCAGGGCTGGCTGCCCGGACCCCCACGCTCCGATGCTGCCGCTAGCTCCGACGACTCCTGGCTCCACCGGTGAACGACCCGTCGAACAACCACCTGCACTCGCCAGCTTCACCACCAACCAACTAACTGCCGGCGTCCCAACGCGGCTTTTTATAGCCCCGAGGGGAAAAGCCGCCGAAGGTTTTGCCACCCGTAATCGGCGCCTTCCCCCTTCACCCCTGGCTGGCCCCGCCCCTCTCACTTCTGATTGGCCAGCTCCTTCAGAGGGTAAGGCCATTCTGATCCGATTTTGCCGTGAAAGCGGCTGATCACACGCGGACGTGGTTGAAATCGCCCTGCCTGTCGCGGCACGAGTTCGCACCGACGGCACTTTGCCGCTGTTGAGGATGTTATGGTGGTTGTCGAGGAGTCGATGTGTTGTGGAGACGATGTGTTTGTTTAAAATAAAAGATAGAGAAAGAATAACGGCTAACTCAAAGATGCACAGCCCGGCACACGAACAATGCCCGTTATACATTGGTGGGGGAATCTAACCTGGAACACACACTTATCGAAATAACTGATCTTCGGGGAACCTGAATGGTGTTCTGTGAATTTCCACCACCGTAACAGTATTATGATCTTTGACCTCTTGGAAATATAATCAGTTCATCTTTGCATCATAATATATACTTTACCAAGTTTGGTCAAAGTTTACCAAAATGCCAACTTTGGTCAAAATCTCATCACTGGTTCACAAGTTGGCAAGGTAACAGAATGTTTCCCAACTGGGACCTCTAACCTTTGACCTCATGATCTAATCAGTTTATCTTTACATCATGATACATATTTGCACAAAGTTAATCGTCTTAGATCTCTTCAGCCATTCTTAATTCTATAACCATTGCTGGGTCATCCATCACTGAAGCAGTTGGCTCTGATGTAGATTTGGCAGGATTGTCGCTCTGACCAATCTCCAGTACTTATTGGCATGAGAAGAGGTTTTGTACCACAGGTGTGTGGCATCAACGTGCCACAGGTTTTCTTGCAAAGGTTGGTAAATGCCACAGGGTTCCTCTTCACACACTTCAAATCCTACTCACCACATGCCAAGGCTTCCATCATTCTAAAAATCTTTTTAGTATGCATCCACAATGCATTCCCTGCCAATTTAATAATGGGTGATCCAGGCCGAGGCTGCTTGATGGGAGTGGAAGTCAGAGTTTAAATTTGTGATGGAGGAGGAGGGGGGGGGGGTAATCATAAAGAGTGGATTGCAGAAGGGCACAGCTTAATACAGGATTGTGGGACAAGCTGTTATTAATTGATCGATGCCTACAAATCCCCTTTCCACCAATGCAGAGCTAACAGCATGAAACTTGACCATGGCAATCTCCATCACACGTATCACACCACCGAGGCATCAACTCATTACCGTGCAGGTAAATATGCAGGATTGGTGATGGTCATAAATTAATAGTTTCGATCCTTGTATCTGAATGCGATGCAAGCATTTAAATCTATAAACGAATCACTGAATTCTGATGAATGACTGTATTTGTTAATCTATCTGTCCTCTGTTTTCAGATATTTCACATGCAACTTTTCACAGTGTTATTGTGGTTGAATATTGTCCCCTTTTGGTGATCACGAGCAAGCCTCATCTAAAGGAGATTTGTTTCCACCTTTTTACATGAGGATAGTGGTTGAATATTGACCTCATGCGGTGAGCATAGCCTCATACATGGACATGACACAACTTTGCACAGTACCATTGTGGGTTAATAGTGACCCCTTATGGTGATCACAAGGACACCTCTTAAAGTGGCATTTACAAACCTTTACACTGTATAATAATAATTATTATTGTTATTAATATAATGGAATGTGGAAAAGGGGGTGGGGGTGGAGATTCCATCGGTAGATTGTGTGGAAAGGGGGGGGAGGATTATTGTATTATAAGATTATATATATATATTGTGTTCGAGTTGCTTACATTCACTCTTGTAACAGGGCATTTGGCAGAAATAAGTCTGGTTAAATTGTGCACCGAGAAGGTGGTGATCGTCGAACGTCATCAAACCGACACAGTGATGGCTGCCAAAACCTGTAGGCCCGGGGACTGACTGGCTGACCGTGAAGTCCCCAATGTCATCCTCCCCAGCTAAGATCCTCGCCTTCAGCTTGAGAGCAAGTGTTGAGATGGCATAACCCTCTGCTCTTCTCCCGGACCCAAGCGACGAGACACTCTTTGAGCTGCGGCCACTTCGCTGGCTTTCCCCCCTCAGCGCCTTCTTCTTCCTTGGCATCTTCTCCATCGTTGCCTCGCTTGTTCGCCAGCGCCGGATGCTGGACTCGTCCATGCCGAATTGCCTCCCAGCTTCCTGGTTCCCAAACTCTTTCTGCAGACCGGCAGACAGAGTCTGAACGCTGTGGTGAATGGTTGCCTTGACATATTGAGAGATAGAATGGATGATTTGTGACGTAATCTGGTGACGTAAGCTGAGGAACTAGTGTAGCACAAAACGGCCCTTCATGAGGGTCACATGACCACCCGGGCCTGTTGTCGGATGCACGTAAGTTTGCGCGCAACTGTATTTGAGCTAGGTGTTCCATTATTACTCTCTAGCTATTGTGAATAATTCTTCTTTTGATGTGAGACCAGGTGTTCTTCTTTTTCTTATTTTGTGTTTAATGGCGTTTTCAGAGCCATGAAGCTCGATCTCTATCCTATCTCTCTCTCTAGTGCAGCTTGTGGCTGCTGGTTGTATCATTGGTTGGGACGTGGCTATGCCGCTGATGCAGTGTCCCCGCTTACCAGTCAGTACACTGGTGCTCATTTTGCCGACCTCGGAAGGATGACAGGCTGAGTCAACCTCCTGGTGTTTTGTAATTCAGCGGCCAACGGGGCTTGAACTCAGGACCCTAGGATCCCAAGCCACCACCCTAACCACTAAGCCGTTTTTTTTAAATCGGCAAAAAAGGTAAAAGTTGGGAGTGCTGTTTATACAAAGGTATCGAAAATAAATGTTTGTAAAAACGATCACTGCTGAATTTCAATTACATTCCAAATGAACACTTTATTTTTTTTTAGCAGTCAGAACTGCTGTTAAGCTCAATTCCACTGTTTAAATTTTGAAAATTGGTTTAAGTTAAGAGTTTGTACAACGTTTTATTAACCGTGTGGAAATTAAATAAATAAACAAACAGAGACACCTGGAGTTTAGGTGCATGATGTATATAGAGCCTCATAGCCTGGTGTTTGGCTTAGTGGTTAGGGTGGTGGCTTGGTCCTAGGGTCCTGAGTTCAAGCCCCGTTGGCCGCTGAATTACAAAACACCAGGAGGTTGACTCAGCCTGTCATCCTTCCGAGGTCGGCAAAATGAGCACCAGTGTACTGACTGGTAAGGGGGACACTGCATCAGCGGCATAGCCACGTCCCAACCAATGATACAACCAGCAGCCACAAGCTGCACTAGAGAGAGAGATAGAGATGAGATAAAGAGATCGAGCTTCATGGCTCTGAAAACGCCATTAAACACAAAATAAAGAAAAAGAAGAACACCTGGCTCACATCAAAAGAAGAATTATTCACAAAGCTAGAGAGTAATAATGGAACACCTAGCTCAAATACAGTTGCGCGCAAACTTACGTGCATCCGACAACAGGCCCGGGTGGTCATGTGACCCTCATGAAGGGCCGTTTGTGCTACACTAGTTCCTCAGCTTACGTCACCAGATTACGCACAAATCATCCATTCTATCTCTCAATATGTCAAGGCAACCATTCACCACAGCGTTCAGACTCTGTCTGCCGGTCTGCAGAAAGAGTTTGGGAACCAGGAAGCTGGGAGGCAATTCGGCATGGACGAGTCCAGCATCCGGCGCTGGCGAACAAGCGAGCAACGATGGAGAAGATGCCAAGGAAGAAGAAGGCGCTGAGGGGAAAGCCAGCGAAGTGGCCGCAGCTCAAAGAGTGTCTCGTCGCTTGGGTCCGGGAGAAGAGCAGAGGGTTATGCCATCTCAACACTTGCTCTCAAGCTGAAGGCGAGGATCTTAGCTGGGGAGGATGACATTGGGGACTTCACGGTCAGCCAGTCATGGGCCTACAGAGTTATGGCACGCCATCAACTGTCGGTTTGATGACGTTCGACGATCACCACCTTCTCGGTGCACATTTAACCAGACTTATTTCTGCCAAATGCCCTGTTACAAGAGTGAATGTAAGCAACTCGAACACAATATATATATATAATCTTATAACACAATAATCCTCCCCCCCCCCTTTCCACACAATCTACCGATGGAATCTCCACCCCCACCCCTTTTCCACATTCCATTATATTAATAACAATAATAATTATTATTATACAGTGTAAAGTTTGTAAATGCCACTTTAAGAGGTGTCCTTGTGATACCATAAGGGGTCACTATTAACCCACAATGGTACTGTGCAAAGTTGTGTCATGTCCATGTATGAGGCTTGCTCACCGCATGAGGTCAATATTCAACCACTATCCTCATGTAAAAAGGTGGAAACAAATCTCCTTTAGATGAGGCTGCTCGTGATCACCAAAAGGGGACAATATTCAACCACAATAACACTGTGAAAAGTTGCATGTGAAATATCTGAAAACAGAGGACAGATAGATTAACAAATACAGTCATTCATCAGAATTCAGTGATTCGTTTATAGATTTAAATGCTTGCATCGCATTCAGATACAAGGATCGAAACTATTAATTTATGACCATCACCAATCCTGCATATTTACCTGCACGGTAATGAGTTGATGCCTCGGTGGTGTGATACGTGTGATGGAGATTGCCATGGTCAAGTTTCATGCTGTTAGCTCTGCATTGGTGGAAAGGGATTTGTAGGCATCGATCAATTAATAACATGCAGCTTGTCCCACAACCTGTATTAAGCTGTGCCCTTCTGCAATCCACTCTTTATGATTACCCCCCCCCTCCTCCTCCATCACAAATAAACTCTGACTTCCACTCCATCAAGCAGCCTCGGCCTGGATCACCCATTATTAAATTGGCAGGGAATGCATTGTGGATGCATACTAAAAAGATTTTTAGAATGATGGAAGCCTTGGCATGTGGTGAGTAGGATTTGAAGTGTGTGAAGAGGAACCCTGTGGCATTTACCAACCTTTGCAAGAAAACCTGTGGCACGTTGATGACACACTGTGACAGAAACCTCTTCTCATGCCAATAAGTACTGGAGATTGGTCAGAGCGACAATCCTGCCAAATCTACATCAGAGCCAACTGCTTCAGTGATGGATGACCCAGCAATGGTTATAGAATTAAGAATGGCTGAAGAGATCTAAGACAATTAACTTTGTGCAAATATGTATATGATGTAAAGATAAACTGATTAGATCATGAGGTCAAAGGTTAGAGGTCCCATTGGGAAACATTCTGTTACCTTGCCAACTTGTGAACCAGTGATGAGATTTTGACCAAAGTTGGCATTTTGGTAAACTTTGACCAAACTTGGTAAAGTATATATATGATGCAAAGATGAACTGATTATATTTCCAAGAGGTCAAAGATCTAATACTGTTACGGTGGTGGAAATTCACAGAACACCTTCAGGTTCCCCGAAGATCAGTTATTTCGATAAGTGTGTGTTCCAGGTTAGATTCCCCACCAATGTATAACGGGCATTGTTCGTGTGCCGGGCTGTGCATCTTTGAGTTAGCCGTTATTCTTTTCTCTATCTTTTATTTTAAACAAACACATCGTCTCCACAACACATCGACTCCTCGACAACCACCATAACATCCTCAACAGCGGCAAAGTGCCGTCGGTGCGAACTCGTGCCGCGACAGGCAGGGCGATTTCAACCACGTCCGCGTGTGATCAGCCGCTTTCACGGCAAAAATCGGATCAGAATGGCCTTACCCTCTGAAGGAGCTGGCCAATCAGAAGTGAGAGGGGCGGGGCCAGCCAGGGGTGAAGGGGAAGGCGCCGATTACGGGTGGCAAAACCTTCGGCGGCTTTTCCCTCGGGCTATAAAAAGCCGCGTTGGGACGCCGGCAGTTAGTTGGTGTGGTGAAGCTGGCGAGTGCAGGTGGTTGTTCGACGGGTCGTTCACCGGTGGAGCCAGGAGTCGTCGGAGCTAGCGGCAGCATCGGAGCGTGGGGGTCCGGGCAGCCAGCCCTGATACGGTCGGGCGATGCCGAGGAGTGAACGGGGTCTAGAGGAGCATCAACTCTGAAAGAGCAAGGGACCTTCGCTCCTCCGAAGCGTCGCCAGCCAGGCTCGCCAGAAAGGGCCGCGACGAAGCCGGGCCACCGAGCCGACCAAGCAGCCGTACAAGCTGCTCGTCAAGCCGCCCAAGCGACTGGCGTGTTCGCGACGCACCGGACCGAACGGAGACACCAGAGGTCGCCGATCACGAAGACCATCGAGTCGCCACCAGGGTGGCGAGGTAACCTGCCCGGCCTCTCGGAGCTTTGCGGTCATCCCGGCTCTGAGGAATATTAAAGGCTTACGAGCCGGTGTCTTTTCTTTCTTGTTTTTGTATGGAAGTCTGTGGCGCCTTTTGTCTTTAAGTAGAATTGTTATTAAGTGCGTGCTGTAAATGAAATAGCAATCGGCTGTCGGCTTTTGCTCGTGTCTTGTCCCCTATCCCCATTCATTGACTGCTGACGTGTGAAAATAAATAACCCATTGTTTAAATGTCACCCGCTCCTTGCGTCACTTTCTCCATTGACTGCCATGGTGCGCTCGGGATATTAACTGGCTATTAAGGCCGATAAAAGTAAATCTGTCCGATGAACTTGGCGATTTAAATCCGCTCGGCATTCCGCACACGGTACGAGCACGCTTAAGCGGCTCGTTCCGTACAAGTTCTCGTCGAGGTACAAACTCTCGGTAGTCTGTCCGCACGAATAATTAGGTAAATCGATAATTCGGCGATAAACCCTGTTAGTTTGACATGAGCATTGACAAGTTTGTGGTGTAATAAAAAACACCCGTAGCTGGGTTTTGGCGTTTCTCCGAAGCTACGACTAGATTGTCGCGTTCGGTTTTGACGCGCGGCCTGGATTGGGCTGAAAAGGTCGTGCGCACGCCGAATGGGCGGAAATCTCTAACAATACTATAAAAGGAGCCGTGCGTGCGTGCTCGTTCCAGACCCTCCATAACTTTAAACCCCTTGACGATCGTTAAGACCCTTTCAATGACCCCCTCAGACTTTAGAACACTCATGACCCCCAAGACCCTTAAGACCTCAAGACCCCGTACACCCTTATAACCATCAGACACTTTAAAACCCGAAGAACCCTAAAGACACCCCAGACTCTTTAAGACCCCTGATGACCCTGTAGTTCCCATAGACACTATTATAACCTTTAGACTCTAAGACCTTCTGTCTGAGGGCTTCTGCAGTAACACTTGAGGGTCACCAGCCATAATCAAAAGGCGCCCATTGGTAAACCACCTCATATCAAGCGAAGGGTGCATATATAATTAATTATTTCATTTTTCTGTCTTTCTTTTCAGGTTCTGCTCATCTTGGTTGGTGCCGTTGTGAAAAGTCCAACGTGGCGAGAGAAAAGGTGTCCATGACAACAATTTCACCCCTTTATAATCAACCAGCGATACCCGTGCACATGCACGGTAGCAGTACAACATAGCTGGTAGCAGACGACAGACGTGCACGGGGAATGACAAAAATACGCATTGTGCAAAATGCAAGTGGTACTATGGAACGCCAAGACTTCCCAAACATTGTCGCATGTTCGCTAAGTCCACAGCAATTTCATAGGGATCGTGTGACGGCGAGCCGAGTTTTAGTGTGCAAGCTTGGTATTATAATAGAGATGGGATATTTTGTGATTTTCTTATTGCCAAACCTCAGGATTTTCAAGATATCAGATTAAAACTTACACAACTTATTTGTATGAATGTGTACTATATTATTAACCAGCAAGTACCACCATCATTTCGCTGATGGGAGAGAGAGAGAGAGAGAGAGAAAAGAGAAGAGAGAGAGAGAGAGAGAGAGAGAGAGAGAGAGAGAGAGAGAGATGAGAATGGAGAGTGAGGACGAAGGCCGAGGAGGGGTGGGGGAGCAAGGTGGGGTGGGGAGGCAAGGTGGGGTGGGGAAGCAAGGAGGGTGGGGAAGGGAAGGGAAGTGTGAGGGGAGGTTGTGTCCGGACACAGAGACAGACAGAGAGACAGAGTGCCTGCAGTGGTAGTAGGAGCGGGTTGGAGCAAGGATGGGAGGAAGAAGTGAGAGAGGGGGCAGGGGGGGGGGGAGTTAGCAGAGAGAATGTTTTTGCTTTATGAAAACCAACCCAAACACACACACAACACACACACAACACACAGCACACACACCACACACCACACGCACCCCCACCCACACACACACACAAACACAAAATCGGCATTTCGAACTGTTGGAGTCAGTGTGATTACCGGACTACAGACGTACTGTTTACAACCAAAACCCTTAGTAGGTTTCACTTCTTGTTTTGAGGGAATTTCCAATAAGCAATTATAAAAACAACGTTGCATTCAGAAAATTAGAAGTGCATTAAACATATTCTTTATCACACCTGCCAATCGTCGGTGTGATGGGGAAGACAACATTTATCTGCAATTTAGAAAAACACGTTAATATGGCAAATGGCGCCAGAAATTGGTTTGGTATCAAAATATATTTTTGCTTTGAAAACTCACAAAGGGAAAACCATATGAACCTTTCTAAAGCACATTGAGTTAGATAAAATAACCAATTGTTTGAAACAGGCCACAAGGACAAAGGAGGGATGCTGGCTGATGGTCACTACACCATGCGCCTGGGTGAAGAGTTCAGTTTGTAGAAATCCCGCTCACGCGCACACGTAACCTAGCTTCAGACCCCACCCTTACACGTGCACACGCACCCTCACACATGGCATACGCAACCCCCCCCCCAACGAGGATGCACACAGCTCATTTTTTGAGTGTTGCAGCAAAGGTGTTGAATGCCTTATTGACGCCGAAAAGAGATAAACGTATTTTAGAAGGAAATCTAACACAGGTGGAGGCCCATTCAGCCCAATCATGCCTGCACGAACACCATACTCATGTTATCCTACCACAAGATCCAAGGAAGAAAATGCCAAAAAAAATTAATTATGAAATATTTTTTTGTTCTTTTTTTTTTGTTTTATTGTCTTGTTTGTTTGTTTTTGTTTTGTTTTTTCTTTCCCCTTAGGGGAGGGGAACATGGCTTGGTTAAAACACACACATCACAACGACAACCCCCCCTTCAAGTCAACCGACCCCACCAACAGCACTCCGTACAAATTCACCCATCAATGCTCAAACACCTAAAGTCTTATCAACATTCCCCATAACCCCTCATCTCCTCAACTTCCAGGTACCTATTTAATTCTAATTTAAACTGTATCTACTTTCCTGCCACTACTTTCCAAGGAGGCATCTCCAGCATTAACTAACTCTCTGAGCTTAAAAGACCCCTGCCTTACTACCATCTTAAGGCAATGGCCCCTGTGGTCTATCACTGTCTAACTCTGTTGAATCATTCATTCTGCACTTATATTATCTATTCCTTTCAATTATCTTTAAACATACTCTATCATATCTCACTCGTAACCGCCTCCTTTTCTAGTGTATAAAGCCCTGTTCTCTTCAACGCTTGTCCTGCACAGCTGAGTCTAGCTCAGTCCGGAATTCAATGTCGTCGCCCTGCGCTGAAACCTCTTCTGTGGCATCTCTGTCCTTTTCCGGAATTGTGGTGACAAAAACTGCACACACAAGGTGAAACCAACCTCTTTTGATTTTATAAATGATCCCCCTCGAATACAGCCTAAAACCATATTTGTGCTGTTTACTATGGCTTGGCTGGCACTGTGTTGCTGCCCCTTGCAAAATTAACTCCCGTATCTATTACCACCCCCAGATCCTTCTCTGTTGTGACAAATCTCCAAAATTATCCCCTTGCATCACTGTAATCTCTATTTTCATTGTTTCGTTCACAATCCCCAACATCTTACACTTGCTCAGGTTAAATTGGCATCCGCCATCTTATTGCCCGACAGTTAAGAACATACAAGTTATCAATACTTTCCTGTATCTGTTCACCACCCCTCTGCCATCAACTTACCTCCAAAGCCTTTGTATCATCTGCAAATTTTGGAAATCCTTACTTTACCCCAGATTATCAAATCATGATGTAAATAATGAAATAGTAATGGTCCGAGTAACTGATCCATGATGTACCCGCTACTTCCATCCTCCCAGCAAGACACCCTCGCACTCACAGCCCACTTCTTTGCTTCTCTTCCACATATTTGCCTTTTTTTTTTTTCACCTTTTCATTTGTAAAAAAATTCTGTAAACTTTGTTTTCACTTGACATTACAGAGTATTTTGTTTAATTGGTGACAAAAAATTTAAATTTAATCCATTCTATTTCAGGCTGTTAACCCAAAAATATGTGACAAAAGTCGAGAGGCGGGTGAATACTTTCTGAAAGGCACTGTGCCTGGCACGAATGACGCTATCTTCAAATCGAGTTTATGTTTGATAGTGAAAGTCTTTGCAATTCACTGGTCACTAATTGATACGACTGATAATTCTCAGTCTCGTGATTAATTAAAATAATTCTTTACCACGTGGGTGTGATCACTTTTTTGGGACCTTTGGGTCTGCAAAAGTGATGGGAGCACTTTTGTTTTGATCACGAGTGTCGTGATCTACTGTTTTAATGTGTTTGCCACAATTCGGGTCGATAATTTGAGCTCCAAATTTCTCTTCAATTTGCCAACTTCTTGCTTATCTCCAGATATTTTCTCTACCCTAAATGTATGTCGACGTCGTCGTCATCGTTGCTGGTGCTGGACCTGTTGCTAAATCCTTCCGATCGTTTGAATATAATTCGAATCATCTTAGCGACAGTAAAGATAGATCGCTATGCACAGCCAGTTACAACTCTGGTCACCCTCCAGTTTTTTGACCTAGTTACCTCCTCCAACCACAGAAGGTGGCAAGGAGGTGTTGTTTTCACCCCATCTGTCTATTTGTCCATTTGTTTGCTTGCAGGATATCTCAAAAAATTGTGGACGGATTCGGATGAAAATTGGTGCACAAGGCTTGGGTGTGTGGACGAGGATGAATCAATCGATTTGGTGAAGCTCCGAATCCAGATCTGTAAAAAAATAATTAAATTTTTTCAAACAGATTCTTCACCATTGAGAGAGATTAGGGCCCAAAAACGATATTTCAAAAAGTTGTGGACGGATGAAATGACAAAACTTGTTTGGATGAGTGGGTAGGTGACAATACGAATCCGATTGAATTTTTGGTTAAAGCCAGATCTGCATTCCAGGACATTCAGTGGGAATACAAAACGTAAACTGTTCAGCTTGCAGAGTTATGTGCTCTTCCAAGGGCCGGTGGCAAGGGTTATTATGGTTGCCCATGGCAAACTTTCAGCTTTGCACCCCCCCCCCTACCCCCCAAAACCACACCAATTATTTTTGGAAAATTAATAAATTATGGTGCATCAGTATTGTTACAGGACTGCAAGGGTTTGAGGCTCACCACGAGGGAAGCACTCAGGTCCCTCTGACGCCCAGTCCTGAGCCGCCAGGCACAGGATAACTTGCACGCACCAGCAAAGTTGCCCTGAGCACCACGAATGCCGATTGGCACTGCCAATCTTGGCAGGGTTACACTAACCTAATGTGATACATTACTGTGGATGGCTTGAACCAATTGGGTCTCGTGCCCGTCAGCGCACACCCTGGATTACTCCGGGCGAAACAGTGAGTGTGTGCATGCCCTAACAAGAGCAATTTGGTATAACAGAACTTCCTGGCTAAACTAACTGCGGGACCATTGTGACAGATAGACAGGATAAGGAGCTGGGTGCATTTATTACTTAGCAAAGGGAGTGAAGGTTCATGTGGCACAATGAAGGCTTTTTTTACAATGTTGTACAGCAGGGAAAGCAAGGATGCGGGGTTGGCAAAATAAATGCAAATTATGTACAACATTACAAAAAAGCTCACACAGGGCAGAGCTAATGTATATAAAGAATATTTATACATTCTTATCTTATGCAAACATTACAGGTGCCATCAGACACACACGTGAGGAAATTCGATAGTTCAGAAGAGGCCAGGCGTTTGAGTGGTTTTTTGACCTTCATTCGATACCTGGCGTGGCCGATGGACCTGCGCTTTCCAGTCGCTTTGGCGGTGTCTAGGTGGGCATGAGTGGGAAGTGCAAATGTTGATGCAGATAGGAGGAGTGAGGTAATGGCATCAGTAATTGCTCTTCTAGGGTAATTGTGCGTCTCAGCAGAAAGACAGTAGAATGGGAGAGTCGGATGTGTAAGATGAAGCTTAACGTGTGTGTGCGCAGAGAGTCTGGAAATTAAGTCGGTTAATGAGATATTGGCTTGAAGAAGCAGCAGTAAACTAGCGCTGATTGACCGGTGATGGCCCAGCAACTAGCTCACTTGAGCTCGGTCCTCGACCTGTGACTCCTCAATTCGGCTCGGGCTTGGTGACTTGCACTCTCTCTGCTCAGTTAGTGGCGTGCATCGCAGTATTAGAACCATGTGAATCAATCATTTGTGAATACGCTGGTATCCCAAGGCTTGGGGAACATTTGTGTGAAGTTTCCCCCTCGCATCTGTCCAGACCATTCCGGCAGAAGAAGATTTTCTTTTTTTGGTTTAAAGGGTAAATCCAATTGGCTGCCAAACCATGGACCTATGGCATCATACTGTGGTGAAATTTTTGTTTCCTCATGGATAGGCGGTCATACGTGTAAAGTGTTGCTGTCGATCTGTCAGGCCACTTTCAGAGAAGATTTTTTGGAAGCGTTTTTATATTTTATTTTATTTTTTGATATGGCTGCCGAACCATATGCACCAATGACATTCAATTTGTTTCTTGTAACCAACTTATCCCAAATGACCCTCAAAAATGTTCAACTGATCAGATGTAGTGTTCTAATATATGCAA
The DNA here is from genome assembly GCA_035128595.1 of Eptatretus atami. Lineage (NCBI taxonomy): Eukaryota > Metazoa > Chordata > Myxini > Myxiniformes > Myxinidae > Eptatretus > Eptatretus atami. Next base: position 85,594,271 of record CM068956.1, on the reverse strand, counting down.
TTATGAACACAAACAAAGGCATCTATGATGTTATTAATTAAAAAACAAAACACTTATTCCCCATGAGTACTTTCCCCATGTGCCAAAGTTTTATTAAGTTTTTCATTGGTGTGGTTTTGGAGATTACTGAGGTGCAAAGTTTTTCCTTTTTTCCAACATGGTTGTCACCATGTGACCTACTGATGTCATAATTTATTCATTAAAACATTCTAACATGAGTAGTGCGCTTCCTCTGGTGAATTTTTTTTGTCAATCCGCAGCGGTTGCCAGAGAGAAAAACAATGACGTTCTTGTGCGGACAAACAAATAAAACCGACCCAATGCCAATACCCGGATCTCTCCTC
>CM068956.1:85572530-85593902 GCA_035128595.1 Eptatretus atami | reverse complement strand
AAAAAAAAAAGTCCGGTTTATACACCGGAAAATACGGGACTCAATCATCCACTCATTGTGGTAATATAGATCTGCTCCAAACACAGAATATGGATCGTTGAGGTCACAAGTCTGGGTGAAAACAGCATCTTGAAAGAATTTTGTTTCAGCAAGAAAAGATAAAGCACGGTTGGATTCACTAATGCCATATTTGGTGTACACTTGTTTGCATGATACAGTTCACGTCTTGCAATGCTGTTGCTCTCGTATATGTATTTGGTGAGTGGCGGGACAGCCTTGGAATGAGTGCTTCTATCACCTGTTTTGTTTTGCTGGGAAAAGGTTGAGTCTTGGCCTTGTTCAAGATTGGTTTTAGTCATTCTATCTATAACGGACTTCATTGTACTTTTTATAACATTCATTAGTCACATGATTTTAAAAAAAAAACCGATCATCTTCAATGAGCTTCCGTCTCTTGGAAACATGTTCACTGTGCATGTCACCGGCTTCTTGTATTCTTTTACAGCCATTGCTTGTGCTTACAACTTTGTCGTCTCTTGCTTTCTGGCAGATGATACACTTGTTATATCAAAAGCAATGCCTTTGGATGACTGTAATAGTGTTACAGACTCCATCATTGAAAACAGATTTTCGGTATTCAGGCATTCGGAGACAGTTAATCAGGCTAAGGTACCGCACTGTCACTCTTCACAGCCCTGAAAAATAAATAGCACGGTTACTCCATCTCATAAGTGCAGTTAAACGTAATTATGACGCTTCTTATAGTATAAGCTCTGGGGCGAGTGCGTCTGACTCTGAGAGCGTCACCTATAATTTTATTATTCTATATGACAAGTCATGCCTAATTTTCTATTTCGGCAGCCATTTTGATGGCCATCTTAGAATTATGCTGATTAGCTCAACTCCAAAAATCACAATGATGATGGCAATGAATTTATGAGCATTAAAAATCTCCAGATGTTATTGCATGATTTGTTACAACAGATAATACAGTTCACGTCTTTCAAGAATCACTGCTCACCTTCACTCTTTCATTCCTATTTGTTTTTTCTCACCTTTTGAACAAACTCCCACACTCTCTTCAATCCCTACTCTTCCCTGCAGGTCTTCAAAACAGCTGCTCAACACCATCTCTCTCCCATCCAAAAACACGATCTTTTCTACCCCCGCTAATCCACCCCAAACCCACCTCCTTCAAATTCCCTGCTTTCCTTCCTGAAAGTTCCTGTCGTGTAAGGACCTGAAAGTCCCTGTAGTGTCCATCTTGTTTACCCTGTGTACCCCGCCCCATCCCTCTCCCTTCCACAGATCTCCTCCTGTCTCTATTCCCCACTGTTTTTTCCTTCCCTCTCCCGCCCCTCTTGTCTCCTGCTCCCCTTGTTGTGCGTTTCTGTGTGTTAGCTCTCATACGAGCCTCAATAGTGTATACAAAAAAAAAAAATTGACAAAACGATCAACTTCCTAAGACACTTACTTTAGGAGATATGATCATTTTGACAAAATGCCCTAAAAATGGCTATTTACGGGTGGAGTGTTTTTGGGTTACAATGGACCCCATGGGCATCACAGAGAGCCCTGAGGTATCAATATGTGAAAATTGCATTGCTCAGATCACTTAATGAGGATACTTTTGGATAATTTTGGTTGCTCTACATACAATATTGGGTGATTAAGAAGCCATCAAACTTTGAGCTACTTTCAAAGTGACAGCGATTTTTAGCTGAAATTCAGTAAACATGGCCATTTTGTTCTGTGAACCAAGGTTTAGGGCAATGAATCATGCTGGAAAGTTGTTAGTAGTTCCGAAAGGATCAAAATCAATCAAAATGAATAATTTAAGGGTGCGGGTGCCAAATAATGATTTATTCCAAGAATCTCCAATCGTCATTTTTGCCACTTGCTGCCCAACTGAAAATCCCAGTTGGGCTCTGCAGAGAAAACGAACTTGACCTGGAGGTGTTAACCAAACTTGTTTTGAAGGTCTTGGCATATAGAACAAGAAAATTTAAACTACCACTCTAAAAGAGAGTCATGCACACGAACTCCCCCCCCCCCCCCCCCCCCCCCACTCCAAGAGCCGATTCTGGTGTCATACTTGGGTATTCTGGGATGCCACTTTGCTCAATTTAGCCTCACTGATATTTGGGTTGAAGCTGGCATGTACAGTGAGTGTGTTGCCGATCAAATTATGTCAGGTAAATCTAGGAACCAAGCAGTCCGTGCTCACAAACTCACCATGGAAGCCATGTGGCGAATACTCTTCCACAACATCCAAGTCTGGTACAACAGCAAAGGGAAACACAGTATCCAAGTTGTCGACCAACTCTGCTTTGATAGCAACATTCTTCAAATAAAGAGAACCACGATGGCATATCAGAAGCAGTGAAAGCTTTCATTGACAACTCTGATGATCTGATCACAGACGTCGAAGAGTTCTTTGAAGAGAAAGCCAGAGAATGTAATGCAACATTTGTGTTCTGGAAGCAGTACGTTGACATGATTCAGACCCTTCTACTATTTGAAATATGCCAAAACCCACTGGAGGTGAGTCTTACTCAAGTCCTGTTCTCGGTGACTGACGTAAAGCAGCAACTTCGGTTGCTTGACCCTCATAAGGTGCAAGGACCCCAACGGTGTTCACCCTTAGGTGCTGTATGAGCCAACTCTGTGGCGAGTTTTCTGAAAATGGACAGTTTTTCCAACTATCAATATCCATTGGAATTTTTCCTCCAGACTGGAAAACTGCACATATATCGCCATTTTTGAAAAAGGGGGAAAAGCAGCAGCCCGGCAACTATAGGCCCATCAGTCTTACATCAGTGGCCTGAAAAGTATTAGAGAGACTGATGAAAAAGAAAATCATGACCTTCCTGGACGACAAACTACTCTCAACACTGCAACATGGATTTCCGGGAGAAACGCTCGTGTATATCGAATCTACTGTCTGCCAAAGACAGTTAGACTCTAACCGTGGATCAACGCCGAGCAGTTGATGTTGTTTTCATTTACTTTGGCAAAGCATTTGATGCTGTACCGCACGAATGACCCCTACTGAAACTTGAGGGGCTGGGTATTGGGCAAACACTTCTCTCCTGGCTTCGTGATGTTCTAACAGGACGTAAACAATGGGTCTCTGTAAACGGTACCCTGTCACAATGGAAGGAGGTACTAAATGGAGTACCGCAGGGTTCTGTGCTTGGCCCTGCATTATTCCTTGTCTATATTGGCGATCTTGAAGACAATCTTCAATCTAAGACCCTATTATTTGCAGACTGTAAAAATTTAGTGTGATGATCGCTTGATGTTACAGGAAGATCTTTCCCTTCTTGTAAGGTGGGCCATCAAGTGGAAAATGTAGCTGAATCCTGCAAAATGCAAAGTAATGCACATCGGGCACCAAAGTTCCACCATTGTCTATAGGCTAAATGGTGTTGAATTGCCGGTTGCGACAGAGATTGTCGATTTGGGAATCTGCACGCAAGCATCACAATAGTTAACGATGCAATGCACCAGCGCCGTAAACAGAGCGAAAAGGGTGCTTTTTGCCATTCACCGTGCTTTTGCTGAAATCACGCCAGAAATATTCCAGCACCCATACGCCACATTTGTAAGGTCGCACCTTAGATATGGCCTACCGGTGTGGAAGCTGTTTCTTCAGCGGGATAGAAAGATACTTGAGTGGGTTCAGCAATGCGCTATGAGGATGGTAAGCAGCCAAGCACGGTTCTCATATGAGGACCACTTATTGAACCTTCACCTCTTCTCACTAGACTACAGACAAACTAGAGGAGATTTGATCACTCTCTACGAGATCCTACACAGAGAACTCTAAGTCTCGTTTGTAGAGCCGCCTTGTTTCAATTCGGGATGACTGCCTTCGTGGTCATTTGTGGAAACTGACCAAGCCTGCGGCTCACTGCAGGAGGAGAGCAGTCTTCTATACTCATCAACTGGTTAACATGTGGAATGGACTCGACGAAGAAGCTGTTCAATCACCATCTGTCGATATATTTAAAAAGAGTTGAGACAGGCTGCTGTTTCAACAATGAGAGGACCACATAGGGCGTTGCCCTCCTGTCCTACTTTCCCACCTGACCTGACCCCATTCATCCAAGATGATAGAGAAAATGATTGGAACCATCATATCTGTTCTCTTAAAGAAGTGTTGCCTCCAATGATCACATACGACCATCCCAACTACTCACGATGGGGTGTAATTTACTTGTTGGATATGTTGCAGCTAGAACAGATAGCAAGGCACATGTATGAATAGTTTATGGCAGGGAACTTTGTTGTGAAAGTATATGCAGGATCCTTCAACCAAATCGCAACGGACCACACACTGGAGCACATAAACACTGGAGTAGTATCAATTGGGGATGAATTCCCAGCTATATCATCTTCTGGGCATAATGTTGATCATTTCAACTCCATGCACAAGGAGGCTGACACGAAAATTGTTCTTCATGCGAATGATGCAAACTACCAGAATTTCCGAAGAGTAGTGGTGTGTTCTCGAGACACAGATATACTTTTCCTGCTGATGCATCATAACACTGCAACAGAAGTGTGGATGAGCAGTGGGCTGTCTAAAGAGAAGCAGTTCTTCCCAGTTAGTATTGTGCGTGCAAGTTTGGATCCTGAAATGGTCAACAATATCCTTGGTTTTCATGCTTTAACAGGAACAGACACAGCCATTCAGTTCTGTGGGTATGGCAAGTGAATAGCTTGGAAGACATACATGAAGTATCCCAAGATACTGAAAGATCTTTGTCGCAATCTTGACATTGGTATGGCTGATATCGAGAAGAATTAGAGTCCAACAAAATGTGCAGTCCAACAATGACAGTTAAATGCATCAATGGTCTACACGCAGAACTTTTCCATCGAATCAGTGACCGTGAGAAACTACTACCCACTCAAGACTATTTGTCTCTGCACATACTACAAAGCCACTAGCAAGCCATGGTGCATCTGAAGGCCATATTCTCCAAGCCAGAGCTACCCCTACCAGAGGAAAGTGGGTGGGAGTTTGATGAAACTGCACCTTACGCCCAAAACGAATTGCACTGGATGCTGCTCCATCTGGCAGTTCCGAACTCTTGATGTGGGGATGCAAAACTACCCGAACATCACTTCGCTGTACATGAAAAAAAAAACATGGCCTGCCATGTAGTCCTGGAAGAAAGCCTGTGGGTGCAGAGAACAATGCCTGAACAACCAATAACAACTGTTGTCAGGGGAGGAAGAATCTAATGAGGACTAACAGGTACTGTCTTGGGACTAACTCCCTTCGATCAAATATCACCCAGATTATAGTCCCCATTTACCAATCCATAAAAAAAAAATTGTTATATAGTATCATTGTATATACAGTACTATAAATATCCCAAATGATTACTAGGGTGCATCAAACAGCCCGTTTTTGAAAAAGTATTCTTATATTGATCTCATCATACTTTAAAAAAAAATTTCTTTTTGTTACATTAGCTGTATATAGAATTTCTGTAAAATATTTGGATTTTCCATTTTATAAACCCGCCCCCCCCCCCCCACCCCCACCCAGGATCGGGTAAAAATCGGGTACCCCTACTAATGGGTTGCTTTGGCAAATGTGAGATTTTTGGAATTTTATAAAAGTAAGAACACTTTCTTATAGTAATTCAGGGTCACTGATTCCAAAAATGGCCTCTAAAAGGTCGTGGGATCAAAATTGGAAAATATTTAGTTCAATTTTGTTTTTTTTAATTGGGTAATCGGGTAACCAACAAACCCCCAAAAAGAAGAATTCTGAGTTTTTCATTACTCTCTTTTGAAACATGACAAATTGTCACAGTGGTTATCTGAGTGGCAGTCACATCACTATCATCATTGCTGCTGGCTGCCACCTCATTGTCATCTGCCAACAAAATGATGGAACTAGCAGCACCATTTCTGCACTTTCAGCTTGCGCTGTTCTTCCTCGGCTTGCTCACGAACCTGGCGATGAAGTACCTTCTGCGACAGGACCTTGTCATAGGTGCTGAAATATGCTATGCGGCTAGTTCAAAGACTACAGGAACAGGTGATTCTCCAGGTTTGTGACCAGCTGCTCGATGTTGGCTGACCACAACCAGAAGGTTGCATCTAGTCGTTTTTCCATTGCCTACAGCTTGGCGAGCATGGCAGGAGTTGATGTATGCGTGGTCGGGATCTCCCTCATCTTGAGTTGACATCCAGAAGGTGAATGAGGAAGATGCATGCATGGTTGTCAGAGACAGTGGGGTATCTTAGTCTTCTTGTAAAAGTCGGTGACCTTGGCCAGGACGAGCTGCGCAGATGCCCATTTGGGGGGAGAATCAGGACTGTTGGTGCACTTTGCCACCACACCTTTCTCAATGTGATACATGAGACAGCGCAGGACTTGACGAAAGACGTATTCCCATTATCAGAGCATCCTCCTTATTTATGGCGCTCCCCAGACCGAACACAACACTGGCTTATCACATTGCTACCGGCGCTCTAGCCTCGAGAGTCTGAACTGTCCGGTATATGAGACGAGTTGGTGTCAGCTGAGGTGTAGCAGATGATGTGTGGCGGCTTGAGCATCGTGTGTTGTCCGTTCATCTATATACCATGTAAAAAACATTGGCACACTGATGTCATTGACATGCGTGACAATTTGTATGAACTTTCAAAATTACAAGAATCAATCACACTCAGCTTAATTTCAGCATCAAACACACATTAAAAAAACTATACTTTTTTGGATCTGCAAATATTGTTTGTAATAATTTTAATTACTTTGTAAATATTCTAAATATTGTTGTGGTGCTGTAAAACCGCATGCCTCCAAAGCAATAGCACACCACATACAGCGAGTCCAAGGCAGTTATTTCAATAGTGTGTCAATTAGTTGGCCCTTTTCATATGTCTAGTGGGTAAATGGGAAAGATGCGTTGCGTTGGGCCCTTTCAGTTAAGTCTCCTTAACCTTCAATCTTTGCAGTCTTCCACCCCTTTCTCTCACCCAAAACACACAAGCAAGCATGCACACAAACCAATAGGCTCCAAGTGAGCAGCACAACATGTGGCGCATATGCATTTGTGCGTCAATTTTCCATTCAAAACTGCGTGACAATTCTCAACTGCTTTCTCACTTCAGACCCTCATTCTGCTCACCATACTATACCACACTCACCACAACCACCTCATACGACTACTAAAAATACCCGGAACAAAACACGCTTGCGATTTTTTTTTTTTTTTGCAAACTCGACCATTATTGACTTCATTACAAGGAAGTTCCACCTCTTCACCACAATGCCACAATGTACTCCTACTTCTCTAGCAGACTGGTGGCAATTGCCACATATTCATAAAACCCCCACCACAGCCTTGAGGGATGCTGAAGAGACAAAGGTCGGGTTATTTTGGGACATAACTCGACATGCAAACGTGCACCGGAGCTCGTTTAAGGACCTATAGGTAGTGCAGGGATTTCCCTAAAATCCCACATTTGAATGGAGGCCAGTGCATGTTCAGGGCCAGGGAACGCCTCCAAAAACCACGGCTCCATGTAAAAGACAGAGCTCTTATGCTTGGCCCTGTTGGCAAGCGACTGAGCCATTTTTCGCATTTGCGGCATGGTTACGACCACTATGGACCAAGAGGGAAGCTCAGTTTCGTTAAGAGCCTCTTTTGATCCGATTTTTGGATTCTCCCCTCATCCAGGGCTCATAAAAGCATACATGGCACACTTCGACGACCATCGCTGAGGACAAAGCTTGAGAGAATCACCTTCGAGAGAACTTGCCGAGGAGCAGAACTTGACAGACCTTGCCAGACATCAGACCTCACCGGGGAGACAGACGGCATGGGAGAACAAGCGCCAGTGCTGAGCAAGCGGCGCCGCGAGTCAGCGTGACCAGACGTGGGGTCACGCATTGTTGCTACAAGCTGGGGCTGCACTCATTCCATCGTCGCTCATTGAGGCTGCATCCCACAGCGACACTTACACATTCAGATTCTTATACGATTACGATAGGGTATTTTCTCTTACACATCTTTCTTCTACCATCTATCTCTCATCTACTGTGGATGCAAAAGAGCAATCAACACTGTCAAGCCCTGATCAACCAATTGTTCTTTTCAGAACAAACTCAAGAGTGAACCAACTGACCTGCACCTTACATTCTTCCTACTAAACTATGCTGCACCCCACGCTGGCATAACACTTGCATCTCAAACACGCACCCTAGACACCCTCAGTATTTCCCCTCCTCCCCCTTTCCGAAGCATTCTGGGTTGCACAGGGCTGCTGATTGCACCAGGTATTGAGAGGTCATTAATCCTCAACTGCTTCTATCTCTCTGGGCTATCTCTAATTTTCCTTGGCTTTGTGTGTGTGTGTGATGGTGCCTGTCGTAGCACAAGTTAAGGTTGTATAAGAATATTCAGGATAACTCTACACTGTGTCTTCTTTTGTAAATATTGCATGCCTTTTGCCGTACCCCATAAATTCCTTGCTTTCCCTGCTGTATATTTGCAATAAATCCCATACCGTGCCACATAACTTTTCTCACTCTTTGTTAAATAAATGTGCCTGTTAGAAATGAACCCAGCTCATTTTTGGCTTTTCCTCCATCGGTCTAGCATGGCTGGGACGTTATTCCCCAAAATCTGTTAAAAAGCCAGTGCTTACTTGGCAGCTCCGCTCGGCTGCACCTGATTGGGTAAGTAACTTAAGTAATGCAAGTACGTACCGAGGGCATGATTCCCCGATGAGGAGATCACATGTTCTTCGGTAAACAGTTGTCAGACGGAGGACCCCAGGTCACGTGGTGAAGTTATTGGCATTCGCAGTCGATTAGCGACCCGCCGCAACACAAAGTTATTCGTGTGTGATGGCCTGCAATTCCCGGTGAGTCCGGAGAGGAACCTGAGATGGCTCCTCCCTTGTGGTTCCCCCGTGACCGCAAATATTTTTATTGTAATTATATAATTTGTAAATTATACATTTGTTGGCTCTGTATATAATATATATATATATATTATTTGTATTTATTGGCTTTGTAGAAATATCGAACGAATATATATATATATGTATATGTAAATATTGTAAATATTATGTCATATTTTGAAAGATTATTCTTTTTTGGTTCCTTGGTGACCCAATTAACAAATTTTCCAAAAAATTGAAATAAATTTTTTCCAATATTGATTCCACTACCTTTTGGAGGCCATTTTTGGAATTGGTGACTGAACTACTATAAGAAAGTGTTGTTACTTTTATAAAATTCGACAAATCTCACATTTGCCTAAAGCGGCCCATTAGCAGCATTACCTGATTTTTACCCGATCGTGGTGAGGAGGGGAAGGGGGATGGTGTCTGAACAAAATCAAAAATCTGAAATGTTATACAGAAATGCTCTATGGGGTTAGTGTAACAAAAAAGTATGACTAGTTGATCAATATGAAAATATTTTTCAAAAACAGGCCATTTGATGCAACCCATTGATTATGTGGTGATAAATGAGATAAAGTTTATTGGTTTCGTCATAATAAAATGACAAATAACAGCATTTTCAACTCTGCATGCATGATGTTTGATTTGTTTGGCATTATGAAAAAATAAGGGGCTAACATTACATTTGTCTCAGCTAGGGAATCCTGGTTTTGAATAATCCATGAATGTTGTTCTCCAGTATGTATGGTAATATGTGGTGACAATTTTATTGCATCAAACTCCTCCATGGGTCTTGATTCTTGGAAGCGATGGGGAATTTTATAAGATGTCGAAACAGAAACCGAATCAAAAGTTTGGCAAAAAAAAACTTAGTTTTTGGTTTCCTGAAGGGTGGAAACTGGATTATCATGATTGTATGAGTTTTTATATGCATAGGGGGCATGATTATCTCCAATTTTGTACAATCTGTGCATATCTGGAGTAAATATCTAGTGCCTGTTGGTAAAATTTATCAAATTTTAAAATATTGCGAATCACGTATATGATGATCCACATGAATATGCTCATAAGTTGGTTGCATAAAGCTTTAGAGAATGACAGCCAGGCATTTCTCGTCTCCAAAGGTTCCCCCTAACCAAATAAATCGGTTTTAGGTGTTTACACTGATGCGTGAATGGAATCACAATGTGAGCCACTTCATTGAAGTTGGTTCTCACACTATTACAAGGAAATCCAATGCAGGAGGAAGCCATGAGGCCCATCCAAAGTCTGCGCTTTGCCATTCCATGTTGGTTTGTGTTGTAATAGTGACTTTTTGTGGTGATCACAAGGATAGCCCAATATGAAGCTGCTTTTTGGGGAAGTGAGCATTTAGAAGTAGAAGTTATCCCAAGTTTAAAGCAAGCTAATGCTCCAGTAATACAGCAGACAGGTATGCTGCAAGGCCGTGAAGACCAATCAAAATTTGGTCCATTGGACCAATGGGCCCACTAGTTCCACAAAATGACTAAGTGGTCATAGAGCAGGGTACTTCACATACAACATCCTTCAGCTTCTCAGCTCAACTTCCAACTAGAGTTTTCACCTGACCACCTCTCCTGTCTTGCCAACTAGTGATTTGTTGGAGTGATTTTCGGTCACCTTTCATGGAAAATGAAGAACTCAAAGGAAAAGAAAAAAATAAAGATATTGGTAGCCAGCGTATTAGAGTACGAGTACATCATGAGAATCCATATGCTCATGTCAAATAAATGCAGAAGATATGCTAATTGGCAGCTCTATGATATATGTCATGTTTACCCTGATAGAGATACTTGGAATGAAAGAGATCAGAGTTCATCACAGAGAGGTAAAGAAAGAACATTCAGCAGGGATCAAATACATTGGTTTTTCATGAATATCAAGCTTTAGCACTCAACTATCCTTTGAGTTAGGATGGGTCAGTGAAGGAAGAGAAGAGGAATGTGCAAAAGAGAGCAAGAGAGAATGAGAGCTCACTCACCAAATATGTTTGGAAAATATTTATGCAAGCCGTGTTTATGTCAATGATTTCAACTATTCTAAAACAACATTTTGATCTCATCATGGTTGGAGTCAGGAGTTTGTAATTGCTTTCTCCCAATTAGTCACTGAAATACTGCCTATTGTTATGAGTTTTCTGCAAAAGCACTTTCGTTAAGAATTACAATAACAATTATGCAAATGCACTTAGGTATAACACCAATGAAAAGCAACAAAAAAGCAATTGTGTAAGTTAACTCGACTCAATAGGAATGGCTCAATTAATATTATTAAAAGAAAATAACTGAAGACATGGCAACTTTATAATTAAGAGACTCAACATATCTGGTTTCAGGTTAGATGCTTGTGTGTTCAATCTTTGTAGAAATATCGAACTAACCTTAACATTGGCCATCAGGCTGAGAAGTCACACTGCTTGACAGTAATAGTTTTGGCACAAGCCTTAGTGAAACAGAGAAAATTAACATCCTCAAGTGAACAGTAATGAAATGTCAAAGGTGAGTGATGTGTCTCATAAGCTGTATGGAGTGGAGTTTATTGAGCAGTCACTCTTTGGGAGAGCTAATTTCAGAGCAGCCTAGTCGAGATTAGACCATTCTTTAGCTGCTTTCAGAAGGTAGGTCGCAATATTAAACAGCTCATCAGTTGGTCTCTGTTGAAGCAAGTGGTTAAATGGGGTTGTCATTACAAAGAGGGAAGAAGTTGGTTCTATGTTGAGTGTTGTAAGTAAGAGACATCATCGATTAGATGACATTTCACAACTTTTCAGAAAGCCTTCACTATATAGCTATGACTAATATTTATTGCTATTTGGCACCTGCAGTGCATGATATCCCCACTTTAGGGTTAGTTTAAACCGCCCCCCCCCCAACCCCATTCATGATCCGTTGTCTGAACCTATGAGTTTATGAACCTCATGTTCTTAGCTAACCTTATTTGAAATTCTGCTATTGCACAATGTAGACTGGTTGGTCACCTCTGAATCTCTTGCTTTCTATTGTCAGGTTTCCTGATTTCCCGACAATTTAAACTTCTCCAACTTCACAACCTCAAATGCATTAAATGACAAATTGATACATCGATTGATTCTTTATGTGTCACAACATGTTTTTCCCCTCTCTTTTGAAATGAATATCAAGGGTCATGGTTAAGTAAAAGACAATGGATTGTGGAAAGAGCAGAGAATGAAAACACCTGACAAATTTGAAGGAATTGGAAATCACGTGGAAGGCAATACAGCACCAATAATGTTGGCTTGGAAACAATGTGTTGGAAAATGGAAATCTTCAAAATATGGAAGATTGAATGGATGGAGAAAAGAAGGGAGTTCCAAAAGTAGGATAAGAAAGAACAGAGATGAACAAACAGCTTGGGAGGAAAACTGTTAGGGGATCATTGTCAGATAAACATGTTTTCTGTCAGACAGTGTGGGGGAGGTGAAGGGCCTACAACAATATGACAACAAGAGCTCAAGTGAGCACAATATACGCCCGAACAAGAAGGTATATACAGAATTGTGCTACTACATGAAAAACAGCATCCTGGTTGCCATGGCAACCACTTTAGATGACGAACGTATGTCGCGACACACCGTCTCCACAGTCTGTACCTATGTACCAAATATGAAACGTGAAAGTTGAAAACTTTGGGAGTTAGAGTACGGACGGACGGATGACCGTTATCACATAATACGCCCCGATATATATAGTGGGCGTATAAAAAGTAAAGCCGACCAACCTGTCTAAAATTCATCACAGCAGGTGCTCTGCCCTGCGCTCTGATTCATAGCAACAGATGCAAAATATACTCAAGGCTTTGATTCACAGCATTAAAAGTGGTGAGGTATTGTTCCTTGACATTGTTCATACAGACCTAGGTCTTGTATATGAAGGACAACTGCAAAATGCTAAGAAAGGACATAGCAGGAAAGAGAATGCTTTGCCAATGCCTGGCTTTGGAGGCCAGTTTTCAAATGTGAACATCCCAAGAGAAGTTGTGGCAAATGGTGATGAAAAATGATTGTCTGCCAAACGTCAGCTATAAAATAGGCAGAAGGGTTGGTTTGGGTAATCCTTTTGGGAGAACAGAGTTATGACATGTGATTTGCCAGGAATGATGGTCATCTTCTCCACTCTGTGGAATTAGTTCCTTGTGTCTGTTCGATTTTAATTTTCCTTTTTTTGTAGACATTATCAATGAATAGCAAATTGACAGAAGGAAGGAGGTTGGCTTGGGGGTTCCATGCTCTATTGAGAACAAAGTGACCATTTTGCGTAAAGAGCCTCAGTGGTGCGCATTTCTGTCTACACTGTCGCTGATGACTCACCAATAAGTGATGAAACCCACACCCACCAGAAGAAAAAAATAATATAATCACAAACTATTCAGTCAATTCTGTACAACAGATAATTCCCTTTTTGTTGTTTACTCTACCGAGTAGCCTTAACTTCACCGAGAAACAGTTCATGACTATATTATGCGGACTTGGAATTGGGTTTGAGGACTTGAAGAAAAAGGAGCTGTGGACTTGAGTGTTGGGGAGGGAGTTAAGGACTTGAAGAAGAAAGGGAAGGAGAGGACAGAATTGAAGTGGAGAGAGGGGACAGAAGAGCTGGGAAAAGGAAGGACTTAGGGTTGGGAGGGGGCTTGTGAACTTGGGCGTTAAGGACTTGAAGAAGAAAGGGGAAAGAGTACGGAGAATTGGGGTGGAGGGAGGGCAGAGAGGTGACAGAGAGCTGGGAGATGGAGTTTGAGGACATGGGGTGAGGAGGGGGCTTGAAGATTTGGGGTTGAGGATTTAAAGTCACATTTTACATTACGCAGAATTTCCACGGGTCCCTGCAAATATGCTGTTAAAGGTGATTCCGAGCAAACTCCCTAATATATTCCACACTCTAATGGGAACAAATTATCTTACAACAGCCTGATGGAACAGGATTTTCTGATAGATAAATATAGTATATTAGCAGCTGACGGGATTCGAACCATGGTCTGAAATTTTACTCCTGACGATGAGTGTGACAGCTGGTGATGTCAGCCATCCTAGGTCCGATCCCCAGACGCGGGGCTTAGGACCGCAAGCTAGCATAGTGGTTTTTGAAGAGAGGGGGGGGGGAGAGGGGGCAGAGATACTTTGATAGCTGGCAACCTAACTACCCTTTTATGCTATTGGGCCAGTTTACTATATGCAGGAGGTTTACTCTGAAGTATGAATTCAGGGGTAACAAAAGCTTCCTTGAAAAAAGCTTAATGAAATAATCACTTACAATCAGCATAGGCAAAAGATATACAGTACAGAACCATTGGGACCATACTGTGTAGAGTGTTGGTGCTGCCTAAGCAGTCTCCATGGCTATTGGACACAATTCTGGACTGATTACCAGTCCGATACAGCACAGAGACATGACAAAAGTAAACTGACACCTTAAATTTCTTCATTTCATCTGCATAATGTAGTTTTATGCAGTGACTTGTACTAATATTGGGTCGCCGAAATAGGTGACACTTATTGTCAGTAATTCTGTCTGTTTGTTTGGATGTGATACGGTGCCGGGGGTCGGCCGCGAGCCAACCGCCCTGACGGAGTCGCAAGTCGAGTCGGCCCGACCGATCGCCCGGAATATAGATCGCCGCCCGGATAACTCCGAGGCCGACGGGTCCTTGTGCAAGAACCGAAATACGCCAATGGGCAGACCACGTGGGGTAGGGTCGATTGCCAATCTTCAATTTACCTAAATACCCACGTGATCCAACTACCGGGGTATTCCACCCTCGACGGAACTCGTACGGAACAAGCCGCTTAAGCGAGCCTGTCGTGCGCGATTCCGAGCGGCTTAATTCCGAGAACCGTCGGTCCGAATGTCCCCCTTTTACGGAAACCAACTGCTTTCTAACTCCCAACACACGAAATGCTCAGTCAATGAAAGAATCGACGCGACGAGCTGAAAACATTTAACAATTGGGGTATTTATTAATAATAATGGGGAACTAGGGAAGCACGTAAGAGCAGAACTTAACCGACTTACGAAATACAATGCAAACATTTACAGCACACAAAGCACTTAACAGTTTCTACTTGTTAGACGGGCCCACGGACACACACACACACACACGACACACACACACACACACACACACACACACACACACACACACACACAAGAAATGGTGGCTGATGCCTTTAATAACGGACTCCAGCTCGGAGGACAGATGAGCTGAAACCCAGAACCTATCTGAACCTCTCCACCTCGTGTGGTCTTCAAGCTGTTCGGACCTCCGAGCTCCAGCGATCCTCTTGTGCGCTTCCGAACACGTGCTGGTGAGACGAGGCGCCGATCCTTCCCGTCGATGCGTCGCTATCTCGAAGAACGCCTCCAAGATGAGGCCGATGAGTCGCACCAAGCCGGGAACCAAGCGGAGAACAAAGAGCTCCACGAACCAAGAAGAGCCAGCCGAGCAACCAGCTCAACTCTCTTCCGATGAACAAAGCCTCTCACAACACGAACCAAGAACTCCGAGCCGAGCAACAGCTCAACCTCCTTCCGACAAACAAAGCCTCTCTCAACACGAACCAAGAAGAGCCCAAAAGCGAACCGAGCCAAGCAGAACCCAAAGGCCTACTGAAAGCCAGCAGAGAATGTCTTCCTTATCCTCCTCCGCCCCTCCCCGCCCCCGGCGTGACTCATGCCCTCGTGCTCCATCCCCCGCTCAATCGCGGGTGGGAGGGAGTTGTTTACATCCCGTGATTCAGGACGGGAGGGCTCTTTTCCTCTTCGCAGAAGAGAGGGAGGGGCGTCTTCCTTTGTGTTATGATCGCTCACTAAGGCCGAAGTCACATTTGCTCTACGGCGAGGATACGGCGGCCGTACGCCCTCTGAATTGACAGAAACGTGCGGCGGCCGCAGAGTTTCTGAGGTCGCCTCAGGGTGGCCCTACGCCGTATGGCTATCTTTTACAGGTCGTAAGGTCGCCGTGGAATTATAACGCGGAGTATATCTTTTTCATTTCTGTTCGCCGTAGCAATTAACAATCCGAAACAAAAAACTGTTTAAAAAAAAAAAACCATTAACCCATTTGTTACCGTCGTGTGGCCGCACGTTCGCTTAGGGTCCCTGCGGTCACTGCGTCTGCCTTGAAAATTCTATGGCCGCCGCAGGAACGCCCTAAGGTCACCGTGCGACATCAAATCAAAGACCGTACTGCACCCCCACGTTTTCGGTCTCCACAATTTATAAATACGCCGTGCGGCTCCCCGAAAGTCAGTCAGGCTTCAAGTCAGGTCAGGCCAAGTTAGATCTGTGACCTGCTACAGGTACCATGTAAACCTGTACTAACCTGTTCCATGGTCGGTTTGTCGGCGACTAAACCATCTCCCCCACCAGGTTTTCTGGTGAGGAGGGTGTTTGGATATGGACACCCAGCAGGATTAAAAACAAAACCTGTCAAAGGGCGAGGGTCCTTGTGAGCCAACGGCCATCCATATCTAGTGCCCAACTGTGTCTGCGGACGTCCTCCTGCAGTTGGGTTACTTTTTATTAGGAGGTTGGTGGAGGATTTGCACTCCCGCCCGTAAAACCCTTCATTCCGCAAAAACACACAACGCAAAAAAATCTGAAAACCCACTCCGTGGGAGTACCTCCTGTGCAGCTTCCCTTCGCAGGGCAGCTCACCGGATGACGGGATTGGGGCAAAGCCTTCGGGACCCCAATCTTTGATGATAAGAGGGAAATCCCGGGTAACTTCCCTGGGTCAGATTGCGGGAGAGTGTGTCGGAGTGGTGCTGGGTGTCGTCCACCAGACGGCGGTCTCCTTGGGTTAACCTGAGGCGGTCCCTTCGGGTGGGTGCCTGGAATGTCCTATCCCTAAGAGAGGATGATCACCTGTCTCTGTTATCATCTGACCTCAAGCGTTTGGACATCGGATTGCAGCATCTCTCTGAGGTTTGGAAACCGGATTGCGGCGAGATAATGGTGGGTGGTTACACCTACTATTGGTCTGGTCGCTCTGATGGTTACCATACTCAAGGAGTTGCTGTAGCTGTGTCCAATAAGCTGACTCCAATGAAATATTGAGGTAACACCGGTCAACGAGCGTATTATGAGACGAAGGATTCGTCACTCCTTAGGTGTCATTTCCCTAGTCTCTGTTTATGCTCCGACTGAGGCGAGTGATCTCACCGTGAAGGATGCATTCTCAGCCACGCTCGAGTCTGTGGTTGATCAGTGCCCCAGACGATAACACTTCTAGTCTTGGGGATTTCAATGCATCGACTGGAACTGATAGGGATGGTTATGAGGTGTTTGTTGGTCCCATGGGTCAGGACTATGAACCAGAATAGCACTAAGTTCCTTGACTTTGCAAGAAGTCGTGGACTTAGGGTGGCTGGTTCATGGTTTCAGCGCCCACAAGCTCATCGCTGGACTTGGTATTCCAACGCTGGCGGTGTGGCAAAGGAGATTGACCATGTCCTCATTGACGGTCTTTAGAGGATGATCCAGAACTGCAGGGTCTACCAGAGTGCTCAGTTCCTCAATACTGACCACAGGCTTGTTGTAGCAACCCTAAAGCTGCACCTTAAATCCTGGAGAATGGTACCATCCCAGCCTAGGCTGGATGTTGGCAAGCTCAGGATGAGAGTACTGAGGAGTTTGCAAACAGGCTGAGTGGACACTTGGGGGGTCTGGGTGCTTTGGGGGTCCTGAAGAGTTGTGGAGTGCCTTCAAGACACCTCCTTGATGTTGCCGGTGGATGTCTTGGATTTCACCGCAGGGCAAAGAAGAATTTTGTCTCTCAAGGGACATGGATACCATTGAGCAGAGTCGCAGGGCCAGGCTGAATGGCAGAGCTGAGCTGTTCAGGGAGCTGAGGCGTAAAACTGTACGTGCACTGAGGGTGGACAAGGAGGCTATGTGCGAGGAATCTGTGAGGGGTAGAGCATCACCTGTGGACAGGTGATTCTCGTCCCGCTTACAGGGGAATTCGTGCATTGCGTTCATCCAAGCCCATCCCTCGGAGCACCGCAGTTAGGACAGAGAGTGGTAGGCTCTTGACAGAGGAGTCTGAAGTGAAGGCCCGCTGGGCCGGTTACTTTGAGCAGTTGTACCAGGCTGATCCCCAGCTGTCGAGTTGGACGTCAAGGGTGTTACAGTCCCTGTTGCTGACCTCTCGAATCAACTGTGGTCCACCTTCGCTTGTGGAAACACGGGCTGTGGTGAACCAGTTGAAACGGGGCAAAGCTCCAGGGATCTGTGGCATCCATGCTGAACTTCTCAAGGCTGGTGGAAATGCTGCACTCGTGTCGTTGCATGCAGTTTTGTGCTCTGCCTGGAACACGGCATCATCCCAACCGATTGGAAGAGGGGCCTTGTTATTCCTCTCTGGAAAGGGAAGGGTGATCGCCAAGACTGCAACAACTACCGAGGGGTGACGCTGCTCTCAGTGCCGGGCAAGGTCTTTGCTCGGATAATTCTTGATAGGGTTCGCCACCATCGGCTTCAGCACCAGCGTCCAGAGCAGTCAGGCTTTACACCAAAGAGGTCAACGATTGACCGTATCCTTGCTCTTCGTGTCCTCACCGAACGCAGACGAGAGTTTCGGCAGTGGCTGCTTGCAGCCTATGTTGATCTCTGTAAAGCGTTCGATTCAGTGAATCGGGATGTCCTCTGGAGGATTCTTGGTCTTCATGGGGTGCCACCAAACTGATCGATCTGATGTCTGAACTCTACTCTGTACTGAGAGTGCTGTGAAGTGTGGTGGTACCATCTCTGACTTATTTCCAGTTGTTACTGGAGTTCGTCAGGGGTGTGTACTGGCCCCACACTTTTCAGCACTTGTATGGACTGGATTTTAGGGAGGATGTCGGAGAGATCAAGCTGCGGTGCATCGTTTGGAATGTCAAGATCTCGACTTGATTTTGCAGATGATGCAGTCATCTTTGCGGAGACTTTAGATATGCTTTTGGGGCCCTCGAGGTGCTGAATGAGGAATCGGAGCCGCTGGGATTACGGGTTTTTTGGGTCAAAACTAAGATCCAGGCTTTGGTGACATCTTGGATGCTGCTGTCCTGTCTGTGTCTGTTTGTGGTGAGGATGTTGAGGTCGTGGAGAGATTCACTTACCTTGGCAGTGATATTCATGTCTCTGCTGGCTGCGAGTCAGAGGTCAATAGACGTCTGGGTCGGGCCTGGGGAGTCATGGATTCACTGGATCATGGGGTGCGGCGCTGCCGGTACCTGTGCGGGAGGACGAAAGTCCGAGTCTTCAGGTCCTTGGTGCTTCCAGTCTTGCTCTATGGATGCGAGACTTGGACTCTGACCAAGGATCTGAGACGGAGACTTAATCTCTTTGGTACCAGGTCTCTTCGAAGAATCCTTGGCTATCGCTGGTCGGATTTTGTGTCCAACGAGCGGTGGCTGAGAGAGACTCGGATGAGATTTGTTACCTGCATATTCCGTGAGCGTCAGTTGCGGCTGTATGGACATGTGGCTCGTTTTCTTGATGCTGATCCTGCTCACCAGATTCTCTCAGTGAGGGAGTCTCATGAGTGGAGGAGGCCAGTGGGCCGACCACGTGCCTCGTGGTTGCAGCAGGTTGACCATCATCTCAAGGAGCTGGGCATGGGCCTGGCATCTGCCTGGGGGATGGCCAGACGGAGGCCCCTGGAGTACCGGCGGAAAGTGGACGCAGCGACGCGCTGTTCTGGCACATGCTCCCATACCTGACCTGATCTCCCCAAAAAATAAAACATATGTGACTGCTACATTGTGTGACCGTGGAAATACTGCGGCCGCCGTATAATTGCTAGTGGTCGTAGATTTTGGAGACCCCACGGCCGCCGTGGCAAATGTGACCGAGGCCTGACGATTAAATTAAATCACAGTGCATCAAATCGATTTCTGCCCATTAACAATGGAAGGTGAACTATCTTGGGAACAAGAACTTATCGGCATACCTGACTAAAGGAACCTGAATGTTTGTGTGCAATCGAATTACAAAATTCGTAACAGATGTTTGTTATCTTGCCAAAACTAAGTTTTTGCAAGATATGTTAGTCAGTCTGTATGTTTATTTATTTTTTTTTTTGTTTGTTTGTTTGTCTGTAATCATGAAAAAAAAATTCTGCAGACCACAGTTTTCATTGGAAATTTTTGTAACTTCGCATATCAGAGGCCTATGGAGGTCCCTTTCAGGCCATAAAATTTTGAAGGTCAAGGTCAAAGGTCAAGGTCACTGTCGCAAATCAAGGGAATCGACAAAACCTTATTTTTTTGAGTAATTTTGATCGGATCGTCTTCAAACTTCATGGGAATATAGTTCATGGTCTGGCGCTCAGCTGATTAATTTTTGGTGGTGATTGGCCTTGACCTTCATGTGTTTTTTTTGTTGTTGTTTGTTTTTTTTTTTTATCTGTAATCACGTATAAATCACTCTGCAGAGCACAGTTATCATTGGAAATTTTTGTAACTTCGCATATCAGAGGCCTATAGAGGTCCCTTTCAGCGCATAAATTTTTGAAGGTCAAGGTCACTTTGTCGCAAATCAGGGGAGTCGACGAAACCCTTATTTTTGGTAATTTTGATCGGATCGTCTTCAAACTTCATGGGAATATAGTTCATGGTCTGGCACTCAGCTGATTAATTTTGGTGGGATTGGCCTTGACCTTCATGGTTAACGCCTAAGGTCAAACATATTTGACCCCAAGGTCAAATTTTCAAGTTTTAGGAACCATATCGTGTAGTACCTCAAATTGAACACCTCGATGAGTGCTTTCTAGATATATCAAGCTTGAGACATTATGACGTGATTTGGTGACGTTATGAGGCAAACGCATATTTTTCATGGTTACTCTGTAGAACGATTCTCATCGGAATCTCTCGTAGGCAGATATTCCTCAAGGAGTCGCTCCTGGTGGATAGCAGCTCTGTTCACCTCAGTGTGACCTTAAAGAAGTCACACGTGGTCACCTTTTGGCAAGATACGGATCACCCTACGGTGACATTGGTTATTTTGGATGTTTGTTCGTTGTATCAGCATAATTGGTAGTAAACGTGGGCCGATTTTGACCAAACTCGGGGTGTAGGTACATATTATGACCTAGTGCTTTGGAAATTGTGATGGTTGCTAGGGACGCTTTGGTTCCCTAGCAACAGCCGAAAAACCTTCAAAATCGGTACCGTTACGCGAAATCAATTCTGAAAGCCATTATCCCACGTAGGGTTATGAATTTGGCCAGAATGATCTACAGGTGATGCTCTATCAAATATATTCCGGTTTTTGTGATATATGGAATACTTTACCTCCTGCTCGGCGACCCATCACCGCCTACCGGCTTGTTTGACTATTTATTTGCAGAAACGAGTTCCTGGGTCTCGCATGACAATTAACTATGCCTCGAACCCAGGGAGCA